>VZTG01003893.1:837156-875316 GCA_013397845.1 Melanocharis versteri
TATCAGAGAGGTGTTATTCCTGCCCTAAACGCTCTTCCCGGCCCATTCCCGGCATCATTAACACTTGCCGAAAGGGGGTTGAGTTGTCGGTCACCAAGCTCCCCTCTCCCCCTCGGAGGGTGCCCGGGTGAAGGGCCCCTTGCCTGCCAAAGCATCTCTGAGCTTCGATGCTTAAAGGGAACTTAAAGTTGGGGCCAGACATCTTTGTAGGGCTTGTAGCAATAGGACAAGGGGTAATGGTTTTAAACCACTAGGGCAGATTCAGACTAGATACCGGGAAGAAAAGTTTTGTGATGAGAGTGGTGAAATACTGGCAGAGGTTGCCCAAGGAAGTGGTGGATGCCCCATCCCTGGGAATATTCACAGACAGGTTGGACAAGGCTCGGAACAAGCTGATCCATTTGAAGATATCACTGCTTATTGCAAGGGTTTGGACTAGATGGCCTTTACATGTCCCTTCCAATCCAAACCATTCTATGTTTGGAAGAGCCACGTTTCAGACAGAATTAGGTTCCTCTCAGCAAACAGTATTTTGTATCCTGCTTGTTAAATTTGGAGACTTTGCAAGGGAAAACTCTGAGCAGAAATCATCATGACATAGTCCGGAGTAGATGTTTACGCAATGACTAAATACCTTACTAATGGCAGACAGCTCATCTTCTAGTAATCCCATGCAGTTGCTTCGGAGCATTTGTTTCTTTGGCAATATCATTACAAAACCTCAATACATTTATATTAGCCCACGGCAGCACCTGGCTATTATGGGAATGTACACAGGAATATTCATGTTCAAAGAAGGGGGAAAGTCCTAGTAAGATCGGAAATTCACAGCCTGTTGCAGGTTTGAGGCTAAGCTTTGGAGACGACTCTTTGCTCTTGATTTCAGCTGGGAGTGAGGATACTCGGCTCTCCTGGGAGATGTTTACACCTCTTTTATAAATAAATCTATTTTTCTGTGATCTTCTGCATAGTATGGCATTTTACTCATCTTAACAAAGAATTTGCAATTAAAAGAAAATATATTTAGCAAAAAAAAAATTCGGCCTTTAGAGAAGGATAGTGTTAATAACAAAGTAATTAAGTGGTTATATGACTGCAGAGAAATTAATGGATAGGAGTTTTACAGTCACATGAGGAGGAATAGAAAGATTCTGAGGGGCTCAAATCAGATCTGATGCCACTTCATTAATTTGAGGAAATAGGGGAGGTCTAGAGTTTTTATTTTCTTCTACCGGAGAAATAGGAAAGCATTTAGTTTATGTTAATTGTGTCTTAGTCTTATCAGATTTTACATCTTCATAAAGTTCAGTACTTTCTCACTCCTCCTCCCTCTCCCCCCCAACCTCCCCCCGGCCAATATCTAAACATGGAAAAAGCTTGGACTTCCTAAAATGGATGTGGGTTTATGTCCATTACAAATCTTAACATTACTCTGTCGTTTGTAATCCTGGTGTAGGAGCACAGAACCGGAAATCGCCCACTGTCTGGCTGCTCTTATGTTGTCCTCAGTCTTCCCAGTGCTTTGCCAGAATTTCCAAACAAGAACATCACCATCTAATCCCTTTGTAAGCCCTATGAACATTTGCTGGCCAGGCTAACATCACCTCTGTGCGACAGCGAAGTTCAGTTCCCTCTGATTTGGAGCTGACGTGCTGAGGGACAGTCTGTACGACTCTCCTGGTGTGATAAGAGAATAAATGCTTCTCCTCCATAAAGTCCAGAGAGCTGCATATGATGGACTGGCCACATATGAGAGTTAATTCCTAGTAGATTTGGACATCTACTGTTGCATAAACAGTGTAGGTAGCTGGATTGAGATATTTAAAATACTTGGAATGGGAAAGCATGCAGAAACAACCACTTCAAGTCGAAAAACATTGACTGTCTATACGTATAATTTTATGGGGGAAAAATCACCAACACAAAGTGAAGGCACTTTCCATTGACTTCATGAAGGCTTGTACAGCTAATGCACTTCCTTACAGTGGCAGCAATCCTGGTGGCTGTTGCTGACCAGCAACAGTGAAGGAGTCAACCTCCATCACACATTTTGTCTAGACATGCCAGGGTGCTGTAGCAGAGTCTCGGGGGTTGGCAGAGTTGGTGGCAGAGTTGTTCCATGGGTGTGGCAGGTTGACCCTGGCTGAATGTTAGATGCCCAAAGCCACTCCATCAGCTGGGCGGGGGAGAGAAAATAGAGTGAAAGAAAAAACAGACTTGACTTGGGGAAATTAATTTCGTTTATTGCCGATCAAATCAGAGTAGGATTATGAGAAATAGAACTGAATCTTAAAAACACCTCCCCTCATCCCTCCCTCCTTCCCAGGCTCAACTTCACTCCCAATTTTCTCTACCTTCTTTCCCCCCTGAGTGGTGCAGGGGATAGGGAGTGAGGGTTGTAGTTGAGCTCATCACATGTTGTCTCTGCTGTTCCTTCTCATCACACTCTTACCCTGCTCCAGCATGGGGTCCCTGCCATGCAAGACAGTTTTCCACAAACTTCTGCAACATGAGTGCCTCCCATGGGCTGCAGTTCTTCGTGAAGTGCCCCATCATGCGTCCCTTCCATGAGCTGCAGCCCCTCAGGAACAGACTGTTCCAGTGTGGGTCCCTGCAGGGTTACAAGTCCTGCCAGCAAACCTGCTCCAGCATGGGCTCCTCTCTCCATGGGTCTACACATCCTGCCAGGAGCCTGCCCCAGCATGGGCTTCCCGCAGGGGTCTTCTTCAGGCACATCTCTCTGCTCCAGCGTGGGTCCCTCCAAGGGCTGCAGGTGCATCTGTGCTCTGCCATGGACCTCCGTGGGCTGCAGAGGGACAGCCTTGCCTCACCGGTCCTCACCAGGGGCTGCAGGGGAATCCCTGCTCCAGCTCCTGGAGCACCTGCTGCCCCTCCTTCTGCACCGACCTTGGTGTCTGCAGGGTTGTTTCTGTCATGTGTTCTCACTGCTCTCTCTGATGCTGTTCTGCTGGTCATTTTTCTTTTCCCTTTCTTATATATGTTATCCCAGAGGTGCTACCACTGTCACCGAAGGACGTAGCCTTGGCCAGTGGTGGGTCTGTGTTGTAACTGGCTGGCATTGGCTTCTAGCAACTTCTCATAGAAGCCACCCCTGCTACCAAACCCTTGCCACACAAATCCAACACCTCTACCCCAAAACACCCTGACCCTCAGAGTACAGCTCAAATGGAAGTGCATCATCCTATGTGATGCTATCCGAGCATCTAGGAGGTAAGAAAGCATCCTCTGAAGGTGAATGCTGTTAAATAGGCACTCTGCTAAAATCAGACTTTTCCCCTCTGCAAAAAGTGAGGGCCACAGATAAAGAACTGTCACTCTAGTGACAAGACTTGATCTGCTTTCTTATGAAGGTAATTGTTTCACCTTTGTTTTGAAGATGAAGACAGAAGAAAAATTTGAAGAGTAAGAGACTCTTTTCCTTTCACATATCTTTTAACCAAACTTTTCTTTGAAATAGTTATCAACTTTCACTTCAATGTACTTTTTGGAGAAGGTGAATACTCTTGTGATCCTGTCAATCCATCCACGTGTCTATTTTGGCTATTGCAACTGATGAACAATTCCCTAAGTCTGTTGTTTTACTGAAGACAAATAATTTCTTTGTAATTGTTACATCTTGATTTTTTTTGTTGCTTAAAACATTTCTGGGTTTAGTCTCTTTTTGTTATGCCTATGTATTGGCAGTGATGGGAAGGATCTTGATTTTTAGTCTTAATGTAGCCCAAATGTGAAAGTGTTTGCAAGCAAACCCACCCTCTCAGGCTGGAGGAGAGCAAGAGCAGCACATATCATTTTACATTCTTCCTCCCTGCTGTACAATCATTTCCCAGAAAAGAACAAGAATCAGCTGGGTCAGATTTGGGGGCCAGACTTACTGGATCAGCTTGACGTGGTGCGCAGCTCTATGGATTGAAGCTCCCACAGGTTGAAAAATAATTGCGTCTGCAGTCAGTGTGCGCCCACACACACAAAGGAAAGCTCCATCAAGAACGTCTAATTTGGCTTTCACCTCTCATTAGCTTAATGCAAAGTGCCCTGGTCCAGCTGGAAACGCTGTAGAAAATCATACAGTTTAATCCTCATTAACATTATTTGTCATTTTTGTGGTGTTCTTCTTCTGCAAGTCTTGAAGTGTGTTGTAGCAGCCATTTCATGTGGGCCATATACTGCGTTTCACTGGTGAGCTTTGCTGACTAGCTGACCACAGTAATGTCAACACACTTCTGAGGAAAGGCTGGGATTAATCATCATGGACATGTGAATTTAACACGGGAATCCAGGAAAGAGGAAAAAATGGGGTAAAATTAGAAAAAAACATGTATGTGCTGATTAGTCAAAAACATTCCTGTCCTTTCTATGGGAAATACATCTTTCCTTTGAGTATGGGAATCATATCCTTTACCAGGAAATGCCCTATAAATTACGCATAGCAAGTTGCAAGGAAACACTGAAAAGCTATAAAGGGAAGCGCATGAATTCTGAACTATACTGGTTTTGAGGAGCAAGTCTCCCACTTCAGCTTCCCTATCTCCCCATCCCGTGTGTGTAACAGCTAAATAAACACCTCAAAGACTGAGACAGTGTTGTCTCTACCAATTGTTGTCAGTAAGTGATTCTACTTTCTTTCACCTAGAAAGAAATCATTAAAATAATAATCATAAAGGCACACTGGCATAGACCCTTATGGTCAGCCCGGGGAGAATTCTGCTGAGAAAAATATCCAGTCACTTCACACTGAGAGAGAGACACAGGTGCTCTTCGTCCTAATGACAGAATGTTCACTTGGGTAATTTTTAGGATGGTGCTTTCTACCGTGCTCTGACTCCCAACACCAGAACAAGCTTGGTGAATCCTGAACTGGCGGGATGTGTATTCAGTGCAGATGTCCATGAGGCAGGTGGTAGAGGAGCCAGTGCAGACTCAGAGGGCAATCAAATACAGTTCATTGTGCTTGAAACACAGCTGCTGTATGAGGTAGCATTTGCTTTCACTGGGTAAACCAAAGCAGCTTTCAGCCAGCTGAGCAACACTCATCCAGCTGCCCAAAGAGCACCAGGCGAGTACCCCACGCTGGTGAGAATTAGGGCACTCATGGGGTGTTCCAGCTGGATTTCCAAGTATTTAATCTCCTCTGCTAAGATCAGAATCAAGCAGATGATTTATGACCTTATACCATGGTCATGCCCAAAGACCTTGCTTAACGTGGAGAGCTTGAGCCTTGTCACTGTGCCAGCTCTGAGAGTGAGCATCGCTCCGCAGAGCTTGGAAATGCATGAGCCAAAGGTGGGAGAAGCCCATAATAGAGAAGAGGATGTGTTAGAGGGAGCAGAACCCAGGCTGCTGGTGCCTGTACGCACCGGATAGGGGTGACTGCAGCTACACATCGCTGGGGTCTGAAGTACTGGGGAAATTGCTGTGTTCTGGCTCCCCGGTTCTGCTGCAGTTGAGAACAGCAATGATGCACAGCATCTGCTTTCCTGGGCTGGAAGATCATCTTAATATGGCAGGGAAATGGTAAAAAGTACAGCATCTCCTGCAAGAGCACAGGAAATAAAGCATTTTTCAACTCTAGCAAATTCTTGGTGTATATTTATCCCTATCTGAAGCTTATTGGAATATAATGAATGTGCTACCTCCTGAGGTAGGCACAGAAATATGTAATAGCCTATTTATTTTTTGAGTTAGTTTTACTTACCATGCTTAATGAAAGTGATCGATTCCCCTTGTACTGTAGTTGCATCACCCTAGTGGACTAATTAAGACAGAGCAGGTTAATATTAAGGAAAGATGTGAGATCTTTTTATGTTTTTTCATCTCTGTTCAAGAGAACCAAAGACACTGTTTCCTCTGCTTCAATCCTAGCAGGAACATCCAGCTGTAGTAATACAGCACATCTGTCACAGCACTCGTGGAATGCGACTCCTCTCTGCTGTGCATGCCAGCTGTGTGGAGAAGGAGTTGAAGTCTCATGACTGTCTCAACAAACATGGAAGGAAGGAGATGGGATTTTTATTGCCTGCCAGGTGTACAGCTCCACATGGTCTTTTACGTATTTGTGAAAATGTGAGCCACATGAGCACATTTCATTCCCTTGATAACTTCTTAAAGCAATTTTTCTGCCAAAGCAATTCTTCTACTGAAGTGGTTCCACAGGCTAAGTAAGTCTGCCCCTGCACCCCTGACCAGGTCTGGTGAGTCACTTCTTGGGGGAAGCAAGTGACTCAGGAGGAGCAAGGGAGGACAGCAAACATAAAGGCCAAGGTGCATTAGAGTCAGGACCCTAACGATAAGTGTAGGTATGCACTTAGATAATTATGTTATCAGCATGATCAGTGTTGTACTGACACTGGATCTAGTCCACTCAACCCTCTGGACACAGGATTATATCCATCTCTACAGGATAAAACAGATTTTTCCACAATAAAACAGAATTATTTGCATTGCTACCCGTATAGGATCAGAAGAAGTTTCCTGAGTTGAAGTGTGTTTGGGAGCTACTCTATTACAGTGTTTATCAAGGATACACATGATGCTAAATAAGCAATACAACTCTGCATGATCTGTCATAATATATAAATTATTGGTCATTAATTTTTAAAAAATGTGTCCAGCTATAATAATGATCCATGGAATATTTTGGATTCAACAAATCAAGTCTATAGACTGAAATTATGCAGCACATAATTTTGGTCAAAAGCTCAATTATTTCCAAGTTATTCATGGTGGTTAGATGAATTGTAGGAAACATAGTGCTTACAGCACTTGAATGCTGATTCTGATTAGTTTTTAAATACGAGTGAAATTCAACGATGCTTGAATGCAGGGCTTTGAGCCAAGGCTTGTTACCTGAAAATACACTCACAAAGCACCTCAATAGCTTATAGAACTTTTTCTCTTGCCAAAACATTTAAAGTGTTCTTGTTGAAATCTCTGAATTGACTTGGCAGGTCTGCACAGGAAGCACAGAAACATTTGTTACTGCTTATTCAATGATTTTACACCACAGAACAAACAGCCCCGGAGCTGACTGGTTACTCTCCCGTCGATTAGTTACCGTGGGGCTTTTTCTTCGTCATAGCCTTGATGTGAAAATGATGAGACAGTCAGACTGCCGCAAAGATTGCAACCTGTATGCGCAAGGTCTTATCCTGCCATCTTTTGCCCTTTGCCTGAGACGTCACCAGCGGGGCTGGATGGAGCGGCAGAGCAGAGGGGGATGCGAAAAGCTGCGCCCTGAGCCAGGGGGAGGTGGGGCACAGACTGCGAGCCAGCTCTGCCCCTGGCCGAGCTTCTCATGCAATGAGGCTCACTCACTCACGTAAAGAAGACAAGCGGGATTTATCCCCAAGCGCGCTTCAATAAACAGATAGCTTGTAATTTTCCTGTGAAACTGGGTGTGAAGAATGTGGTGCTGTTACAGTAGAATGGGAGAGAAATTGCTGCCCCCCTGCTAGGTTTTCATTTATCCTTGGTATAAAGTTACTGTTTTCTTCTTGATCACAGTTGAAAGGGAATTTACTCAGGAAGGGAAACAAGCGGGACGTCGTGAGGGGCTGCCTTCTCCACTTCTGCTTTGTGCTATGCCAAATGCAGGGAAAGAAAAAAACATACCAGCAACCCAGAGTAGCTGTTTGGCTGGTTCGTATCCATCTGCTCTCAAATGGTGGTCAGGGCTGGTTCAGCAAAAAAAATGTCTTACCTTCCCACATGAGACACTGTGGCCTGAAAGGAGTAACTTGCTTGCATAGGAAGGGAGCGCTCATCACATATCACATATCACACAGACAGGCAAAGGAGACAGCAGAGAGAGTCTTGAGGCTCAGGCATTTCTGAGCTGCTGGGAAGAAACCCAATTTTTTGTCAGGGAGAATTTGTATTCCATCATCTTTATCTGTCGCTAAGTGAAACCCTAACAAACCAGCTTAACAGCAGGAACATTCCTCATCATGTAAGCTCTGGTTATTTATTGCATACTGTATGGATCTCTGTCACTTTGTACAGACATCTCTGGTACAGATGTTCAAGCTCTGATAACAAAAGTTATAAATAGTATGTGTGGTAAACAACTTGTAGAATAGAATGCCACTACCAAATGGCAGATATGCCTGTATGCGTACTTAGCAGAGACAGCCTGAGTCACGTAAGGGACTCCAAGGAAAACCAGCACTTCCCCATGGCACGGATGAAAGGGGTCTTTTATATATGGGAACTATTAATGATGTGCCTGAACTATCAGCTATTTTGAAAAAAACATGGTAAAGCTGAAAAGAGCTTGAGACATCGAGGTTTCCTCCTCGGGCTGCGCACAGGGCTTAGCATTCCCTTGCCTTCATAAAGGTCTATGGCTTTGTTACGAAAGTGAACCAGGTGCCTACTGTGTGGTATTCTGCCTTTAAAGGGGTCGTGTTACATACTGAAATGATCCAATTCACAAAGACACTGATTGTGCCTGGCACTGACAATCTTCCCATCATGGATTTATCAAGCTCCCAAGCTGAGGGCTTACATCCCAAGATTTTCTCTTGTCACTCATACCTGGTCCTGTTCTGGCAAAATGTTTGCCATCTGAGGTGGACGTGGAAGAAAAAGGACTAGGTCAGGGATTAAAGACAATTGTGGGCTTGAATGAGGTTTAGTGGTGCTGGTATAGGTTCGATTGCAGCATGTTGTCCAGGAAACTGAGCTAAACTTCTTATTCCACGTGTAAAACTGCTAAGCCTTTCCTGGAAATGTTTAATGAGAAAGTGAGCATATGCTGAAGCTATTTTAAGTTATACAGAATGTATTAAAAGAAAAAAAGTGAGATTCTGCCCAACAGGCTAACGTGAAGTGTTAAAGTTTTGTTTTAACTGAAGTCTGCAGTTAGATCCAGTTGTTACCAAAGCCAGCAGAAATTTTCTGTAGAACCTGGTAACATACAGGCCTGGGGTGAAGTCTAGCTCTATTTTTGTGTCTATAGCTTATCCACTGCTCTCTTGGGTACTAACTTCAAAATGAAAGCTGTTTTACTTCTGCCACAGAGATGATACATTCACAGATCCCAAAGCTCATCTATTAAAGACCAAAACTCAAGTGAAAGGCACATACTAGAAAATCAGCATTTCTCAGAAGATAATTGCCACACATCGCCTATGGTCATTATAAAAATACCACAGTATCTGCAAATCAGAATGTATTTACCTGGCACATATGCTGATTTTTCCAAGAGCAAATAATGTTTCCAGCAAAAAGATCTTCTCCCTGGAATTTCAGAGCTGGACTTCAAAAAACATCTACTTTGTGCTAAAAAGACTTATCATCCTTAGGAGAAGCACAGACTCAGAGAAAAATTACTTCACAAATGTCCAATTTATTGGACAAGGAGAACGTGTTGACGACAGCAGGGAATGTAAGATCCTTCTGCCTTAAAAGGCTCAACATCTTTTTCAACATCTTTTTCTTTCCTGATCCCTGCCTATGCATTCAAGCTCAGCAGACGGCACCAAGCCATCTCAAATGAGCTCCTGCAGATTGAGCCTGCTATCTCTTCCTCCTAGCAAAGCTGTATCTAAAGCAGGAGGAGAGAGGGGGCATATTCTCTAGGACACTGCATCTGTATCACGAATTAATTGTGAAGGTCAGTTGGCTCTCACTCCACATTTAGCAAAACACGAATTCACATCTTCCATCTCAGACAAACACTTTACGAAAAGTAGGTGCAGAACATCTCAATTTAATTCCATAACAGGATGTAGCATAAACCTTTAGTGTATGCTCTAAATTCTATTATTTTCCTTGCTTGATTTAATTTGACTCTTTCTTTGTGCTGTCAAATATTCCTGCTGTTCCACACAGGTAGAGTCAGCTGGACGCAAATGTCACTGCTGCAGAGATCTGCACAAATCTATCCCCTGCTGGAATATCCAGCCCTCTGCCAGCTTTTTATGTCGGGGGAATTCACATTCGTGGAAGAGAGCAGGGACGGATCCTGGCACAATATTCATACCTATCCCCTGCTTAGGTGCTTAAACTTTCTTGACTTCAAATTCTGCACATTTGATTCTGTAACACATTCAAAACGGAGGCCTTTGGTGCAGGTCTGTAGGGACAAACAGGGAATTGACTCACCTTTGCTGTCCCCTCCTTCCTAGCATTATGCAGCAAATGCAGAAAAACTTCCTGGATTTAGAGCTGGGATGCAAACTCAGCTGAAAATCCTAAGGAGACTTCCTAAAGCTTAGCCACTCTGGAGCATTTGGTACATGGATGCTAATTGCCTCCTGAAATATTCTTGAATGTCTTCGTGCTGTCAGATGGCTTTTTTTGGAGCTACACGAGATGGCGCAGCTTACAGCATCCTTCATGCCGCCAGCGGCACCTCCCGATCCCGCCGTGATTCCTCACACGCTGTCCCCAGGATGTCGGCGAGGCCAGCAGGCTTCTTGGAAGCGAACAGAGACCGTAGGGGAGGTTCAAACTGGTTGCTTTGCTGAGTGCCACATTCGCTGTGTGGAGGCTGAATGGCCCTCGGGTTATTTCAGCAGAGCAGTAACTTAGATAAAGTGATGGTTAGTTCATTTCGGAGGGGAGCTATGTGAAGTCATTTCTCGATAGACAACAGCTACACATAGAAAAAGCTCAGTGACCAGCAGTTCACTGGCACATATGCTCCTTTGCAGACATCTTACGCAGATAGTATGAACTAATGCTGGATCTGCCAAGTTCCAACACAATTCCTTGCACAGGGGAATTGTGCTTCTTTAATAAAAGACCTCAGTGAATATATGAAAATATAACTGTACAGAAAGAAAATCATCGTCATCGTCATTCAAGGAAATAGCTCTGTACCGTGGTAGGTACATATAATATCATACGAGGCATTTAATGGAATATATAATTTTCACCCATTATAGATTGGGAATGGCACTTTCTGGTTAAGACTGTCTAATGCTTCTCTCTCTAAAATGGTTTTTGATTGTTTGTAAGCCTATCATACTCCTGGTGCTGAATTTTTTCATGTTATTTAATTCATCCTGAATTCCTTGAGTACATTCCAGCCAAATTGATTTAACTGATTCAATAAACTCATAATTTTATTGTAGGTTAAAAATATGGAAAGCATTTCTTTTTTCAAAAAACTCCGCTGTTCATATGCTTTGGAGCACAAACTAGAAATAAAATGGGGGTGGTTTGTCTGTCTAGGATTTTCCAAAATTCCTGGCAGTCTGAAAGCTCTTCGCCTTCTGTTGCTGATGCCATGTGGTTTTCAGGTGTCTCAGTTTGCTGAGCCAAGACGCTTAAGGCAAAAAGCTCTCAAGGAGATGTGAGAAAGGGAACAGGAAGGCAACACGCTCTAGAGGTGATGTGAGACGGGGAACAAGGGAGGAGACAGGGCAGTGCTGCTGTAAGTCAAGGTAAGTCGAGGTAACGCTCTCTCAGGTTAAAGCAGCAGAACCAAGATTTTTGATAAAAGTTTGTCTTATCTGAGACTTTCACTGAATCAGATCACAAAGCAACCACCAGAGAAAATCCCAGAAGGAGATCTGCAGCTCTGTCTTTGGAGTAGCGCCTGGCATGGAAGTCATGAAGCTTTTCCTGTCCTGGTGAGAAAACACCTGGAGGATGATGTGCTGGCACTTCCAAGATAACCATACCTGCTGCCCTCTGCATTCAGCACCTGCTTGAGGAAAGAGGTCTCAGGAGCTCGGGGACCACTACTGTGTATTGGCACCTATCAAAAGCTGCAGGTTACATGCTGAGAAGTAGAAGAATTTTAATTTCTTTTTGCTGCGTGCTCGTGGATCCCCAAAGCACACAATGTTTCTGCCATCACGTTGCTGAGAATCAAACCAGCTCACCAGGCTGCTGCAAGCTTCACGTGCAGCCACATGTACGTGCACCTTCTCCAGAGAGTGTATTTGCCATTTGTCATCTAACCTTTACATGGATCAAAGCTCGCTTTATTTTGTGTAATTCTTCTTCCAACCAACGTTTTAATCAGTCAGGTTTTCAAAAAGCATGTCTGTTAAAAAGGGCCACCAGTGCTGGGCACAAGGGCAGACAGAAGAAAAAACAATGAACAAGATGTCACCAGCGCACTTAAAAACACTCCCAGTTTTTTTAGTTCATTCTCCAGTTTTGTTTACTTTACCATTTTTAAGGAGAATAAGCAAAGTTTCTTTGTCATCATTCTTCCCTCCCTGAGACATAAAGTTATTATCAGTACTTACCACAGTTGAACAAATAATTAAAAATGAATAATTTATACAATTAATGCAGTCTTTGCTCCCATTTATTTAGTAACTGCCAGAGGATCACAAATTTCTTTTGCATTTATTCCTTAGTTAAGTTTATTTGCTGCAGCTTAATGATCCTACTGCTCTGTAGATTGAATGTTAATTTTAAGTAATTATTCACATTCATTAATATGCACATTGTTTTCTTGTGGCTGGTCAAATAAATTAAATTATGTCATTTTTATTTGCTGGTTGAATACATCTGCAGTCATTTCCAGTACAAACGTTCATAAACATGAATGCAATGCTTGTTTGTTTGAACAGTTGGGCATACAAACTTTGAAAATTCTCTTCTGAGTTTATTTGAACTTGAAAACCATGATTTCCCCCATATTTGCAAGCAAATGAGCACAAAACGTGTGGCAGCACATCTACACCAAATGTATTTAAAATTCAAATGGATATTAACTTGTGACGTGATTATTTGTACATCTTTTTTCAGTCCTTCAAGTGCAACTGGTGCATTCAGGCCTCTGCATTAGACTGCTATATAAAAGACATTATTCCTTCCAGGTTCTGACATCTTCCTTTCTCTAATGCATTCCCAGCAGATAAACAGCATTCTTTTATACTTCTGATAGGCATTTAAGAGCTTCTTTATCCAGTTTGGAGCAGTAATGAGAAATAAAAATTACTTTCCTGGTACTGCGTTGCAATGACCTGCTTTAGTGCGAGCTTTTCAGTGTCAGATGGATCCTGGCTCCTTTCAGTAGATGGTTACTTTGCTCAGAAAAATCATCATTTCTTTAGCAGCAGCATGCAGCCTTTATCAGAGGGAGAATCATACCTACCTTCCCAGGGTCTCTGCTGTCTTCAAGAGGCAGTTGCTTTTTCATGTTCTGTCAGTCCTCAATAAAACCCCTTCTCATCGTGGCCCAAAGCTCCTGGGAATGTCGTTGGAGTAACTGTGCCTCAAAACCTAAGGGTTAGGATTTCCTAAAAGCTGAAGCATAATTATTGCCATCAGCCCTTGTTTTTCATGAGAATTCGAAGTGTGAGTTTAAATCAGTGAGATGCTTGGTATCACCAAAAAAAATATTATAAACCCAAATATAATACAACAATCCAACAATAATACAACAAATATGATATCACGTAATATAATCCCAAAACTGTACCACCAAAAAACTATTTTGGTGTGAAATCTATAAGTGCTGTGGTTGGGGAAAGTCCTCCCTCTGCACACTGAAAACCTCTTTTCCAGAGGAGTATCTCTGCAAAATCACTCCCGCAGAAATGCCACATACCTGCCTTTGTGAACCTTGGGTCTTACTGATGTGCTGGGAGGCTTTGTTACTGTCAGAGAGCCAGGCCAGCTACAAAATTATTTTAATTTCTTTGACTTGCGTTAGTAGGCTTGAGGGCAGGCTGGAATAGGTGCTACCAGAGGAGCAGTACACTGGGAGGTGCGGGCAGACATGCAAGCAGTGATGCTTACAGCTCCAGCTCGGGGTTGCCATGGTTAGTGCAATCCTCTGCCCAAATCCATCCCAGCTCAGCGGCACGCAGGCACTTCGTGTTCAAGCCAGGATTTGAAGCAAGGGCCTCAGGGTGCTGAGCTCTCGCGCGGATTCCAGTTTCTCCTTCCCCATTTGCACAGAGCTCTCTCCTGGCTTCCTTCCTATCTTTCATTCTCTGCAGATTTTTGCTTTTCCACAGATATTACTCACCTGCCCTGCCTTTGTTTTCCCTTCAATTGCTAACACACTCAAATATCTGCTTGATAAAGCATTTCCCCTCTGATTCCACCTCCTCCAACTGCTATTCATCATGCACTGCCTTTCCAAGGGTATTCAACTTAACTGAGGTCCGTCCTGGGATTAATCATAGGAGATTAGTGGGACAACCTTGCAAGGCATCATCTCTTTTGCAAGTCTGAGTGTCCTTCTGCTACTTGTCCATTATTTTTTTGCATTTTGGCTCATCATTATTTTTGCATTTGTATTTGTGAGTGCCAAAGCTCTGCTGAGAGAGGCTTAATCCTGCTATCAGTAGATAAACTAAAGGAGGTTTCTGTGATAATAATTTAACGGTCCACTTGTAGCCAAGACAGATCAGGAGTTACCTCCATGGTAACTCAGAGGGGCTGAGCCCATGGCAGAATCTCCAACCAGCTGGAGAAAAAGCCAAGGCTCAGTCCCTCCCCTGTTCCTACCATCTCCTGTCCCCTCCTAGGCTGAGTGGGTCTGCTTTACCATGCGTATGACAACAGCCACAGCAACAAGTTTGTGAAGAAGCTTGAGGATACAGTGTGTTGACATGAATTATTTTATAAATATCAAGATTCATCAGATGAATAAAAAATGTTATAAAAAATTATAAAAGTTGTTATAGGAGAATCATTTGTTGAGCTCAGGAAAAAGTCACACAAAATACCAGAGATATTTCTTGTTCATATATCAAATGAGCAAATAACCTTGAGAGGAAAGCAAGCAACTTTTTAAAAACAGTTTTATAAAACTATCACAGTAAATATCCTACTTTGTACAAATGGATACCATTGATTTATACGTATACATCAGGCCCTCACTCTTTGGAAATAGAAGCATACATTTGGCTCATATATAAAACTCTACTGTTTAGTTAAAAAGAAGTCAAGGAGGCTATCAGACACAGAGGCACTCTTTCCCTCAAGGTCTTTAAACAAGAAGGATTTGCCCTAGGAGGGAAACCTCTGTTCAAAGTACTCCGTCTACATTTTCTCATCATCTGAGGAGGGAAGCGTTCCATCCACATGGGGAGCCGCATCCATCTGAGCACCAGCAAGATGGGCTATTTGTACTCAGAAGCAGGCAGCTATGGTCTTTATGCTGTTTTTGAAGAAGGTGCTGGGGCTGCAGGAACAATTTCAGGGTTAGCAGGTCTCTAGATAATGATCCTGAAGGAAGCTTTTAGCAGAATAGATTTCCCGTTATTGTAACGCACCTACTCCAGGGTTATAATTGTTCTAGATAGATCTAATGCTTTCCATTCTGCATCACTCAGATTGCTTTGATAAACAAGGCATTTGCTCATGTTCATTGTAAAATGAGAAGGAAACTCACACCCTAATCCAATTTAAAATACAGCCAGGAGGTGGATGTTGATTACAGTGTGAATATAGACACTGTCACATCAGTGTAAACCCAGTAGCTGGATTAGAAAACAGCAGTTTGGTACCTGCAAAACTGGGGAAAAGGAGTGGTACCAGCTCCCAGTACCCCTGGGAGTCTCAGGGCTATGGATTTTTCTTAATCTCCCTTCCTTATGCAATGAAAATGTGCTCCTCTGTGTGTTCAGGCATTCTGCCTATTTCAGCCACTGAGAGGTGGGATGGGGAAAGTACATTTGGGTTAAAATTTAAGCACAGATCAGGAGTCACAGTTTGTGAAAGAAGGCTGTGATTTAACATTTAGCCTGGCTCTGAAAAAATTCTGAGAACTGACGGATGGAAGAAAATAAAAACAGGAACAGTGAATTAGAAATAGGGAATTGAGGGGGAAGGGGAAGAAAAGAGATAAGCAAAAGACAAGGGAAGGTATTATTGGGGAGTAGCATGAACAGTAATGGGAAATGATAACCCCAACCCCCAAGAGAACCAGGATTCCTATTCACAGAGCAAAACTGTTGGAAATAAAAAGACTTCACTCTTTGTTTGGCGGCTTTCGTTAAGACAAAGGAACCAGTGGCCTCAGTTTATTTCAGGTCTCGATGCAGTTTCCACATCGTAAAGCCACCTACACCAGCGGCCTTTTTGTTACCGGCACAGATGTCAGGAGCTGCAAGATCAGAAATCCTCCATCTTCCTACAGGCTCTTGCCTGGCCCCCATCCCTGTAGTACCTGAGAGGAGCAATAATCCCATCTGACAGATGGGAAGAGAAGAGAAGCAAAGCAATGCTCAAGTTCAACCAGGCAGCCTGCATAAGAGCAGGGTTTGGATCTGCTCAAGCTCAAGCCCAGCCTTCCTTTCAGCCATCCCTTCTTGGTGAGGTATACATGCACTGGCGCCTCTGTGCCTTCTCCTGAAGAAAAGAGGGCTGGTCCTTCTTGCAGAGCAGCAAGGCACCGGGAAAAAAATTCTTGTTTGCTGCCTAATAGAGTTTTACTTGGGGGGCATTTGGGTTTTTAGCTGGATTATGGCAAACATTATGAACTTCAAATTAAGGGAACTGCCTTTGTTTTCCTTAAAAAATGGGTTTTCAAAACAGTGTACATAAGATCCCATGAGACTTAACTGGCTCGACTGTGGGCCAGATTCAACTCTCAGATTATATAAATGGAGACTAACTCAACTGCTGTCCATAATGTTGCTGCAAACACCCTCTCAGTCAGCAGAGAACAAAGTCCACTCCTCAGTTTTGCCTCAGAACAAAGCCGAAAGGAGCACACCTTCAAGAAAATATAATTTCCCCTGAAATCTCATGGCCAGCTACTCCAGATGTTAGCCAGACATGTCTGAAAACTGTGTTTGTATAAGAGGCTTAGACTAAAAAAAACAGTGATAAGACTCTGGAGAGTAAGATGTGAACAGCTGTCTCTGCCTTCTCCCTTTGTTACCAACACCAAAGCATGGCTCCACCAGAGGACATTGACCAAACGAGCGCAGACCACCAGATATGATGTGGTCCAAATGTGATATTTCAGCACTTGGGGTGGAACTCGCTGGTTTTATTTCTCTTTGTCCAAACAATCCACTTTTACCCTATTTAGCCCATCCCAAGAGATCATTTCAACCCTTATGGCTGTAGATCTGCCTGCCCTTCTCTCTCTCAGCAGCAGCTGGCAAGGCTTGACTGTATTCACCTCTCATGTAGCATCCCCATGTGTGGTTATGGATGCTGATGCACAGGAGAAGGAAGAAAAGAGAGAAGGACCAGGAGTACAACAGAAACTACCAGGTTTTTTTCTTGTCTCTAGTTATGGTATTAGGTATCATGGCTGGCTTGAGGGTTTACGCCAAAAAAAGCAACGGATCTGGGAGAAGAAAGTGTGGAAAGGGGATGAGACTGCAAAGCCCATCAGAATGGTGTTTGAGCTATATACACATACAAACAGAAGCACACAAATATATATATATATAATATTAAATTCTCTAGCAGTCAAAAAAATAGTAATAAAAGACTGCTGAATATTAGTGGAAGGGCACTTCTGAAAGCAGTAAGACAAATGTAGGAAATGCTTCATTATTAGCACACAAAGACTTTTTTCAGCACAATTCTTTGCATAACCCCCCCAAAAAACTGTGCCTGGAATGAGGATAATGGAAATATTGATTGTTCTCTAAAATTCTCTTTGTCATTTCCCAAAGTGTCCTATATTTAAAAGACAAAGGACTTGAACCCCAGCATGTGCTTAGTAGGACAAAGACCCTGTCTGTTAGCTAGCTTTGGAAATTCTCTCTTTTTCTAGGAACTGAAGATGCAGAAAAAAGTTCTTTGTCAAAATAATTTGGTTAAACTTGAGCACTATCTCCTTTTTTCTGTGTTTTTTTTCCTTTGATTGGTCTGTCACTTAACATGCTTTATTACATAAAATGTACCCTGGCCAGGTAACAGTTGCTTATTTACCGAAAAGGTACAGTTCTTAAAATTTCCACCTGAAATTTCAAGCTTCCACGTAATTCTCTGCAAGCCATTTGCGTGGAGCAGCCAGCCTGACCTCCAAGCTGTTTGTGCAGAGCTGAAAGCCACCACACCTGACCCACATGGCTCAGAGAGCCTGGGAGCCCCAGCATGGCTCACGGGTGAAGGAGCACTGCTGTGTGCTTGTGCGAACCCTTGCAGCTTGCAGGACAGAGCAGGGCTTGGCATGCCTGTAGATCCAGGTGCAACCTCCTGATGCTCGGCTCAGAACCTATGAGCCAGCCTCCCCGGTCTAAGGTTGTTTTAGGGGAGCCAGCCTGGCTGACTTTTGGGCTGCTCAGAAACCATCACAGTGTGCAACAGCATTCCCTGGTGTCTAAATCCCAGCAGTTATTAAAGCTTTCCTACCTGGCGGTTGTTGCTAGGCAAGAGGCATCCTGCAAGTGCTCCATCACCGAGGTCAATTAAATGCTATCCTCAAGCAAGTTCCTTTGAACTGAAGTCTGTGTGAAAACAAGGAGACAAGATTCTGGTTCTCTTCATTAAAGAATGATTGGAGTTGCTGATAGAGACAAGCCTTAGTCACAGCTTTTAATTTCCTCAAAGCAGAAAGGAGGTTTGGACAATTTTTTTTAGGACTAAGAAAGGACACTGAGTTTTTAAAAAGAAAGAAAAGGCATCTGATGTAATGTACATCATTTGAAATAGCAATGCCCACCTCCTCCTCCTCCTTTGCATCACTTTTTCATCTGAAATGAGTGCCAGTGTCAGATGACACCATAGTTCATGCCCATGAAAATGGTAAGGTCTCAAGTTGTAGCAACAGAACAAGGCATATTTTTGCTCAGATTTGTGATTTTCTGCAAGAGGAGGAAAAAGATAGGAGGGTTGCTAAGGTTTAAAAGAGAGAGTGAAGCAGAGAAAGTGAAAAAAAGGGAAGGAAAAGATCATGTGTAGGCTCAAAGGTAAAGGCTGTTTTTCTCAGTGGTAATAAATGTGTCAAGAAGGCTGAATTCATTTTAAAAGGTCATTGGAAAAAAAGTCAGATGAAAAACGTTTTGATAATTGAAATCCAAAGTTTTGTGCATGTTATTTCATCCTGGGTTTCTGTCAGCTCAGCAAACCAGTTTCTAGGCAGGCAGCATTGCATCTTGTAAAGGAGCCTGTCTCAGAGCCAGGACCCCCAGATCTCTGCTGGAAGCAGCTCTGCTCAGCTCCATCAGGTAGACACAGCCAGGACAAAAACAGTTCAATAACTTGTGGAACTGCTTGCCCTGGGATTGGGAAAATACTCATGGTTCAGCTAAAAATCTGGAAGTGAGGTTGTGGTTGAGGTTTCCCTCATTTCAAAGTCTCTGGATTTCCTTTCATTCCAGCAGGCAGAAAGTTATTTTAAAAAATTAAGTTTCAATGCTAAATTAGTTTTAGGGGTTTTTGCCTGAAAAATTACAAATCAGAATAGTAATGTAAGGAACTTTTCATGCCTCATTCATTCCCAGTGGGTACCTAAATTGATTTTTGTAGCAAATAATTTTTTTTGTCAGTGAGAGACAGTTTAGGAGCCTCTATGCTTATTGAAGCTTCATGTTCAATGTTTTGAATAATTCAGGCAGAAAAAAAATATTTTGAAAATGTCAGATCATTTTACTTTGAGATTTTGGTGTTCCATTCTGGTGCAGCATTGTAAAGCTGAAGGAAACAGAGGAAAACTCTTGGTAACGTCAAATCCTTCGCTACATTTGGCAGTGCTGTGGGAAAACCCACATCTTATTACTCTGTGAGTTGGAACCTACCTGCCCTTCACCCACCGAGCCCGTCACCACCAGCTTAGGAGCTGCTGGCTCAGTGTAATGTCAAGTATTTTCACGTATATTTAAGGGAGTGAATTTTGGAGACACAGCGTTCAAGTCAGACATGAGGAAGCCCAACTTTGTCTTCCCACCTCTGGGGTGTATGCCCCAAAACACTGGGCTTCTCTGGGAAGGGGGAAGAATTTTCATGGCACTGTCAGTCTTCAGTATCCAAAACAAAGAGTGTGATACTGTACCTGAATACGAATAATTTTGGAACTTTTTAAAGCAACAGGAATGTCACCTTTCCTCTTGCTCCCCTGCAGCTGTGTTCCTGCTCAGGCTGCAGCAGAAGCTGAAGACCTCTGTGAAATACTTTATAAATTTTTTCATTTAACCTGAAACACAATTTCTCAGCCTTTTCTTTTGGTGTGGAAAACAATGCTTGATTTTAGGGTCAGTCCAAAAGGGGTATTTCTTTTTTGCATTATAATCCTGTAGTAACACAGTGCATTATTTCATCCCCCCCTCAAACAGCTTTCCACCAGGAAAAAATGAAACACATATCCTTCCTTTGATATCTATTCAGGCATCCTGCTGGTGATAGCAGCCAATTAGCTATTTGCCATAGGATGGCAGCATCCTGAACGCATATCTCAGCTAGTGAACCATTTGTCTTCTGAAATCTACACTCTGCACCTTCTGGATGCAGTTCACACCCCAATCTAACACACGAGAGTACCATGGACTGCCAGTATCATATCTGCAAATATCAAATCTGCAAATATAAAAAGGCGAAATATTTGAATCTGTGGGCTTGGTTCTGACACAAAAAATGTACTGACTTTTTTTCCCCCAGTTGCCCTCCCACTTTGAAAGACCCTTCCCAGCTTGCTATGGCTGTCATGTAGAGGAGAAGGCATTCACAAATCCTTCTTATTAGCTGCTTTTCTCAGCAGTAGTTTTCAAGGGTCTTTTCCCAGTGCTGTGCAACTCCCTTCAGGTGATGTGCCACAGGAGACCTTCAGGCTGCTGGAAAAGCCTTATATAGAAGCCAGTGTGATTTTAGAGCCAGAGCCAAGACATGGCTTTTTCCTGTTGCTGGGGCTGCAATCCTGCCCTAGCAGAAGGAGTGACAAATGCTGCCCATGAGAGAAGAATGTAGTACACAAAAAATCATTGGGTAAGAAAACGAATGTTAATTATGTAAGCTAAAAAACCCCACCCAGTGCACAGAGAAAATGACAGATAACTGCTGAATTTTCCAACTAGTGCATCTCACTCAATTTTATTGCTAGAGCTTCTTGTAAGAAGAGTTAAGCTGCTCACATATGTTGAGATTTGCCAGGGTTTTCATTTTTAAAGTTGTGCCAGAGGGGCAGGTGGCAAAGGAGCCTGACAGTGGTTTATCTAGCTTTAACATGAAGTGGAATCATCATGTTCTGGCAAGGAGGCTAAATGGGGGAGTCAAGTCATCACAGCACATAGTTTCTTGCCCAGCCTTCTCATGCTTTGCCTTTACTCCCCTCTGGACAAGCCATTTAACTGCAGTCATCTTTAGTTGTTTTATTTTTGTGTTAGAGACAGAAATATCTGTGCCACGTTTCCATGCCTACTCATATTTACAGAGTTTTTTCTGAAATCCCAAGCTGAAAAATCAGAGGAAAGGCTTGATAATAATGTGACAGCAAAGCAACTACACCTCCAGCATCCGTTGTTTTGCCCTGAGTCTTTTCTTCCAGGAGAACAGTTATTCAGAAAGGGAGGTCAATGGAACTCTAAACACAAGCAAACAGAATAGTTCATATTTCTTATTGTCTTTAATGATGTTCAGTGACATGAAATTGTTACCATGGAAACTAGTTTAACAAAGGTGTTATATGTGCTGTTTCCAAGGTTCAAGCAAGGCTCCTGCCTCTACCAGTGGAGTTTTAGAGGAAGGAATGACTTCTCAGTGTGTTCATGGGTCAAATAATAGGTCTCTGAAACCCCCCAGTCCAGTAATTAGATGTTTGCGGGACTTCGCACAGATAGGACATCCACTGTTCCCAGCTTCTTCCCTTTTAAGTAATCAGTATACATTTAAGATGCTATTAGTTGAACACCCTTCAGGAAATGCTAGAACTGAGTACAGCATGAAGATGGACCTGCCAAATGAATTATTTTCTTCTAGTGCTTTGCTGTAGGCTATTTTAGAACAGAAGAGATATGATCTGGACTTTCAAGATGGAGTTCATCCAGCAAAAGTAAGATGTTAAGAAAATAGAATATTCTGCAACTTTAGGTGTCTGACGATGAACCTCCTCTCATTTCCAAAAGACATATCTCCATGGAGTGTGCTTCTGAATTCCATTCAGAGTTTATAGGAGGCGATTTATTCTTCACAGGATATAATTCCTGCTATACTCTATTCCTATTCCATTCTTCATATAATTTGATTAAATGGCATGTAGAGAGAGAGAGGGGAAGCCTGCAGCAGTCAGGGTCAAGGGATTTTCTTGGGTGTTCCAAAACCAGCAGTGGCTATGAGGCAGGTACAGTGGCAGGATCATCTGTTGTACCAAGGTGAGTGCAGCTCTGCAGGAAACCTACAGATCATGTTACACCCCAGGATGGACTGGCTCGGGAAGGCCAGCCTGCACAAGAGATCCCTGATGACACAAATTTCAAAGTCTAGAAAAAAACACCTGCAAGGAGAAATGGAGGGATGTAGGTTTTTAGCCAAAGAGAGCATTGAAGAGTGACAGAGAAAGGGTCTTTGAATACTTCAAGGGTAGCTTTAAGCAGGAAAGGGCTGTTTGGTTGGGGAAAGGGTGTGGTGAGAAGGACGAGGATTTAAACTTCACACGGTGACATTAAGATTTGGCTTTAAGGGTGGGATTCATCTGAGCAAGCAGAGACATCTACCATGTAAATACTCCATCTAGGTTTCATCCGTACCAATGGAATGAAAGAGTCGCTTTCAGAGCACTGATCGTCTCATCCCAAAATAGACATCTAAAATAGTGCTTTCACAACACCTCGTGCTTTTCATGCACAGCAAAGCAACCTGTTTCTTGCATCCAGCACTTCCAAACTGGCTCCTGCTCTCACAGCCATAAACACTAAAGTTTGCAAATGAACATGTATGTGGGATGGGCTGCCAGGGGCTGCTAACCCCCCTTATCTTCCTTTGCTAAGGCAAAGAGCAAACCCTGGAGCAGGCTGAACTGCTGCATCCAATTAGTGCTGTGACCAGGATCATACTGAGCAGTGGTAGCACATCCCTGTGAGTGCCAATGACCATGTTAGAAAGACCACGTATTTATGCAGAATATAAAGGTCCCTGTTTCCTCTTGTCACGTGCTGGGAATTGGCCCTGAGTCATGCTTCCTATGAATCCTTTCAGAAGGACAAGGGGAAGAAAAGAAGAGGGAACGTTACCTTGGTGAAGGGCAGGTTTTCTCTTGCACTCGAAGCTGAAGGCACAGCACAGATGTCTGTGCAGCATCGTGGTTTTTGAGATGTGGAGAATTAGTGTCTGATGACCAGGTTCTATATAATCAAAGAAAAATTACGTTGTCAGAAGATAATAAATTAAATGACTCTCAAAATAATACCTGCCCTTCAACATATTGAGTTCTGTTCCAGAGATGCACCTCTTTCTTTTTATGTAATTCTTTATTCCAATATTACCCACGGGAAAGGCCAGCAGCAAAACTGTCCTCCTTGCAGTGAACTCGCTCACACACACACACACACACACACACACACACACACACGTGCTCCTTGCCCCTTTCCATTTGATAGTGCCTGTAATGAAGATGCAGGGATAGTCACAAGGGCTTATGGTAAACAGTAATAAAGGGTGTACATTAGCACATTGTTATTGTCCTTAAAGACAAAAAAGCAAATTGCAACAGGCGTATCACGTGGAAAATCCATCCAGGGCAAATGGAGATAACTGTGCTTTGCCCATTTCTGTTCTAAACCACTCAACTCAAAAGGGCTAAAGGTTGGGTTTGTGATCTCTTGATGAAGTATAGTAGAGGATACTTTTACTGGCCAGAAAGTCTAATCCCACTCCACATTTTGCTTACAGAAACACCCTGAATGCTGAGCTATGGATAAGCCACCCTGCCTTTCTCTGAGAAGCTTCTACATATTTTATCAGAAACAATAAATAAATAAATACCACCCAAAGGACCAAAGAAACAACCATAAGCAGTACACAGAAATCAGGTCAGCACAGAGGTACTTGTAAAACACGGAAAACATATGTTACACCACCAGCACAGGCGTTAAATCAATACATGGGAAGATGAGGTGTTATCAGGAGGCAAGAAGCTATAGATTTCTTCTGGTTTAATTGTATTTCTGCACCTCTGTAAGCTATTAGAGGTGAGTAAATATGCCAGTGCAGAGGCTTAATGATAACTTACTCCAGCACTTCTGTAACACTTTTCATCTTCAGAATGCCACCCATCTGAGACATGTAGGTAAATATTAACCCTGCTCTGCAGCTGACTTATTTATAAGCTATCAGCAGGCAGGTTATGCTGGCGGGCTGCAGAGACTAATTTATAGCTCAGCCGTGGGGAGTCTCTTGGTTTGCCTGCAGCCGGGAGTAATTTCATAGTGCCACCAACCCTTCTCCAGCCCGCAGATGGAGATCTGGTCAGCCAGCTGCTGCAGTGGTAAGGGATAGCCGGCTGCAGGGGCCCCACCAGCCTCCTCCCCTCTAGATTTCACAGCCAGCCCCAGCATGCCAGGCCAGTTTGTCCCCTGACATTTTACCAATCGCTAGGGACAGCCAGAGGCACTTTGTCTTACATTTGGAAGAGCTTGCTCTTACTTGCTAGGGAACAAAAAGGTCCTGACCTCAACTTCTCTAGTGTAAATTGGGAGAAACGATGCTGAAACCACTGGGGTTGCAGCATTTGAAGCAGAGTGGTTACAAGGGAAAAATTCCTTGTTATTTATTGATCACACAGAGGATTCAATTTTTGCTGTGTTACAGACAGTCAACCAGAGAAGAAAGGACATTTCATTAAAGAAATAAATGGTGGTGATTGTTCTAGAGGTTAAGGGACTACATAACAAATGATTTATGGCAATTTTTAACATCTTTCCTACCAGGCTAATAGCACTGTAATATACAACATCTATCCTTTCCTACTTCAATATAAACGGTTAAAATGCAGGTCTTTAAAGACAAACAGGTGATAATTCCTGGACACAGTTATTGTCATAACTGTTCTTGCTGTCTTGGAAACAGGCTGACCATGGATAGGTACACAGGGGCTGTGGGGAGGATGGCCCCCAGCCATGTGGGTGCTGCCGTGGGCAGCCCGACTGCGTGGAGAGGGAAGCAGCCAGCAGAGCACGACAGGACGTAGCTCTGCTCCCGGGGGGGAAAAGCCGGCACAGGGATTTGGTATGCAGGCTAAAGCACGCACACACGGAGGTAATAAAACTGATTTGGGTAAGTCTGTTGAGCCTGCATATACTGAGGTGTTCATGGTGCTTTACGCCACTGTGCATAAATGGGACAACTGGTGAACGCACATTTTCATTCCTTTTCTGCTATTTAACTTGCCAATGAGTCACTTTTGCTTGCTGCACAGGCCAGTCTTTGATGGCATCATTAGACTGTGATTACATCATAAATCACACTGCTGTTAAAGCAAATACCCATCTCTGTAGAGCAAACAAAGATGTGCCTTGTGAATATCTGTATTTCTGTGTGTCTCTGTCTTCCTCGAGAAAGCAAGATATATACAGTCCCATTCTTCTCTGATGTACTTTAGAGAAATCACTCATTTTAGTCGCAGTGGCTACCTAAACTTCTCGTTTGCTACTTTTAACTTTGTGAATTATTTACATTCAAAATTAACCATGGGTCATGATGAGGTAGAGAAGAGAACAGCTATCTGCTCTAAAGGAGCAAGTCCTTCCATTTTTCAAGTCTCCCATCCAAAAAACTCATATCCCAAGAGTCAGGTCAGGAGCATGGGATGGCCAGAGGAGGTAGTGAAGGATGCAGTCAGGGATCAAGCAAGATCAGGTGAAGTGGTTGAGAACAGAGAAGCAGGTCAGAGCTAAGGTGTTCAGAGGCAGAAGCAGCATGCAGAGCCAAAAAGCAGGAGACTAAAACAATGACCAGCAGCAAGAATCTGGAGCATAACAGCAGCCAAGAGCTGGGCTAAGCAAAGTCAGGGCAACCCAGTAGCCTCCCAAAGACAGTTTAGGGGCTGGTGACCAACTGCAGCTAGACTGCCTGGGACCCACATGTTGGGCTCAGAATACCCCTGATGTTTTGGAGCAAGAGGAGAAGTGAAGCAGTCAGAGACCTCCTTCAGAGCAGTGCAGCAATGGCACTGCACCTCTTAAGCTGCACTGTGCTAAGCTGGAAGCGTGCAGCTGAAAACTCAGTGGGGTTCCTGTGAGGAAGCATCAAGGTGCCACGGGCTGGGTTTGCTGCTGGGACAATGCTTTGGTATTGGTTTGTGTGTGCAGCACATCAGAGTGGGCTTGCTGAGGTTTGCACAGAGGGGTGCTCATGCTTGCACCTGGAAAGACTGTAGTAAAGTCATACACTGCCTACATCCTCTCACAGGTCAACTGTGTGTGAATCATGTTATCAGTCATGTACTGGGTAGCTCCTCACAGAAGCCCAGCCTTCATTAATACTGCCTCCAATTATTATTCAAACACATGCTTTTTCTATCCATCTCATACATTAATTTTTTTCCATTTCTCAATATGCATAAGGTAATCTGATTACAACTTTGACCTTTAAGACAAGGCATAGGTTGTTTTTTAAATGCCATTCTCAGTATAATGTACACATAAATGTAACCTTATTAGACACTATTACTGGTTATTAATGACATGAGGCATAAATATCTGTGCACAGAGACTATAACCAGATGTACTCCTGAATTAAAATACCAGTCATGTTACTGCTAATCACTCAGACCTTTGGGCACAAGCAATGCTCACCTAACAAAGTTAGAGACAGGAATGGATTCTTCCGTGAGAACATCTATGGTAGTTGGTTTATCTTGCCATCATCTTCAAAAAGGCACTCAGAGAAAAGAAAATTCAGGGTACGCAATGAAATACATTACAAGAACATACTTTTACTCAAAAACATTGTGCATGGAATATTCTGATATGTGGGTCAGGGAAAACAGGAAACCATCAATGTCACGGTGGGGTCTAGCAGCCAAACCACCAATGGGGAAAATAATTTAGGGAAGAAAGTGTGAAACCTTGAAAATGCAAGAAACCTGGAGTACTGGAACCGGCAGTGTAAACATAACTGTCTTTCAGCCATGACATTTGGATTCCACTTGCACACCACCTTAAGGTGCAAACAACTGCAGAAAATCTTACTCAGTTGAAATGCTTTTTAAAAATTCTGGCTCCCACAAGTACCTAACAAAGCGAAAACGTGACAGCACGGTTGAGCATGGCAGGACTAAGACAGTGATCACCCCCCTGTACTCAGCACTGGTGAGGCCACGCCTTGAATCCTGTGTTTCGTTTTGAAAAACATTGAGGTGCTGGAGTGGGTCCAGAGAAGAGCAACGAATCTGGGGAAGGGTCTGGAGCACAAGTCTTATGGAAGGCAGCTGCAGGAACTGGGGTTGTTTAGCCTGGAGAAGAGGAGGCTCAGGGGAAACCTTGTCACCCTCTACAACTCCCTGAAAGGATGTTGTAGACAGGTAGGAGTCTGCATCTTCTCCCAAGTAACAAGCAACAGGACAAGAGGAAATGGCCTCAACCAGGAAGGTTTAGATTGGATGTTAATTAAAATTGCTTCCCAGAAAGGGTTGTTAGGCATTGGAACAGGCTGCCCGGGGAAGTGCTTGAGTCACCGTTCCTGGAGGTATTTAAAAGACGTGTAGGTGTGGCACTTACAGATATGGTTTAGCAAGGAACACGGGGATGTGCAAGGCTAATGGTTGGACTTGAGGATCTAAGGGTCTTTTCCAACCTAAACAATCCTATGATTCTATGGAAACTAGAGTTAGTCAGAGCAGTTCTAGGTTCTAGTTCTAGTTCTCTTTAGACCAGCCTGAACACATGGTGGTTGTGCTGCTTTCTCTGAAGCAGCACTCACAGCGACAGCCATGGTGCTTTGAAGTGACAAATAAAGATCAATTTCTTAAAATCATTTCAGCAAACATTGGTTTCATTTTTCTCTGAAGTCACGCTCCACCCTGTACAACAGGCAGTGTAAGGAAACATCCAGCACACTCTGTTCCTGTGCTAACTCCAAGCCTAGTATTGCTTGAAGAAAGGTTTTGCTGAATTGCTCACATATTCCACTGCTTCCTGAATAACCACAACTATAAACATGCTGAGTAAAACTAGATAGTGCAGCAGCTGTAGGAGACAAAGGCAAGAAAACAAAGATGGTCAAAGCGAAAGAACATTCTGTACCTTTTAAACCCTAATATTCAAGACAGTCTTACAGGTAAATGAAATATGCTTGTATCATTGAGGAACTCAGAGTAGTAGCCTGAAAATATTTTATATGCATTGTCATGAGTAACTGGTTTTACTGTGACTGTGGGATTGGAGGATATTAGGAAGCAGCTAAGCCCAATGATTATTTGCCAAGCAATTGCAGACAACACATGCTTGGGAACTTGCTGTGAATGCTTTCTGTTGCTCCAGTCAACCTGCAGCCCTCAATACTGAGGATTCTGGTATTTTAAATATATTACAGAAATGTAGTAATTCTTTGGTGTTTTCCATCTTGTGAGCTCTCTGAATATCATTGTTAGAAGGATTTAACTGTGATTTTAAGTAGCTTTTTGGTCAGGAATGTCATTAACACTATTCATCCTCATAGGTTTCGCATTATCTTCTTATATTTAACAAAAGAAACATAGCAATAGAGACCACTTGATTGACACAAAGATATTAAAGATAGTGCAGTTGTCAGATGAATCACAGGCAATTTGATGAAATTAATTGGGAAATGTTAGAAAAGTGGTCCTATTCCTGTCACTATGTTAAAAGACTTTCTAACCGTGCAGTTAAGGAGGGCCGTTCTCATGGCAATCGGAAGGAGTTACATGCACAGAAAAAGGCTCCTGTTTTGTTTTTGAATAACTGGATCATTCAGCATCTGTGCTTCAGGGGGTTTGTTTTTCTCACATGGGTAAAGTCTCTGATTTCTGCTTCACTGTGCTCTGCACATGTAGGAAAACAGATTAGCCGATGTTGTTTTCTTTCTGCACTTCGTGTGTGGGAGGAGAGTAAATCTCTCCGACCCATTCCACCCACGGCACTTCAGTTAGCATTGGGCATCACCATTATCAATCTCACTGGCTGAATTCAGGGAACTCAGAATTGTCACAGGCATGAAAAATTCCAGCTGTAGGAAGAAAATAAAAGTTGTCTTGCTCTGTCTTAACCCAGCATGGGCTGATGCCCTTAAGTGTTACAATGGGGATCTCATGGGGAGAGGATATGAGTCTCTGTTTCAAAAATGGAGATAAGTAAGTGACATTTTGGAGGATGGGTTTTGTCATAGGCAATCCACTCTAACATTAGGATAGCTAGAGCAGAGCCTAGGAAATTATATTTTATATGCGGGGCAAAGAAGTATTCCCAGGTAGTATCTACAAATTCTGAAAAGAATAACCAGACAATTCTGAAAAAAATAAGAGTCAAACTCTGAAAAATATAATAAAGCAAGCCAAAAAAGCCTGGAAAACTCTCAGTATAGGATAAAGACTTCAGTACATGGCTCATATAATGCACAGACACGCCTGGACAGCTCAGCTAAAGATCTTTTCTGCTCAAAATTACTTTTAGGCCAAGCCTCATTTCATTTCCAAAATGGTGGATATGGTTTTCCTTAGCCGCCCCACATGGACCTATAAGGAAGGTCCACAGCCATGGAGCTATGGGGCACTCCAGCTGAGCAAGAGGAATGAGAGGTCTGCTGGCGGTGGTCCTCTCCATGAACAGCTACCAGTACTGCTGTATCAGTTTTTGTGAGAAACTGCTGCTTGCATGGGCTCGCTGTAAATTTATTCACAGTAATATCCACCATAACTGTGTTTCCAGGAAAGAAGAAAAGGTCATGTGTGGCTGGGGTAGAGTACAGAAGGATTAGACCTCGGTCTTCGTGTTCTCAGCCCCTAAGTGATCCTACAAATAGATAGTGGGAATTGAGGTGCCATGGGAAATGCTCATCTTAGGGACTCGATGAGGTGTTGCATATAAGTATCATGCCCCAAAAGTGTGTTTCTCTGTGTTAAGAAAACGATGTGACCCTGCATCATTAAGTGCTTTACATGTCCTGGAGGAAATGAAAAAAAAAATCAAGAATTCATACTAAGTATTGCCTGAAGAAAGTACTTTCCAGTTTCCATTTAGGAGCAACTACATTTCTGGCATAATTAGGCACAGCTCATATTCTCCAGAGAAAATGTGATGAAACACAAAGTGCAAGAAAAGAAATGAAATAACCCCATGATTAAATCTCCACCAGCTACCTCCACACCAAATCTTTCATATATTCACCTCCTAAAAAATATTTCTTGCACTTAGGGGGATTTTCTCATATTCTTTTGGATTAATTAGAATCTCTTCCAGTAACATTCATCACTTAGTAATGATTTGTTTTAATATGTCTGCTCACAGCAACACCTATCAATGGGAAAAACATTTCCAGAGTACAGCTATTGCCTGGCTAAATTGCAGTCAGAATTGTGCAGACTACCTTAATTTAACAACACAAAGCTCTATACATGCCCTTCCCTGCAAAAATGAACACAGAAGGAATAAAACCATGTTCATGCCTTGCATTTTTATTGTGCTTCACATGCTCAAAATGCCGTATGGGATTTACCTCATTTGTCCTTTCACTACCAGTATGAAAAGTATAAAAATTATTTTGTCCACAGCTAGAGGGACACAGACAAGTTTTCACAAGGCCTGAACCTCACAAGCCCCAGCCTGAGCTGTACACATTTATCATCTTATAAAAGGAGGGCTGTGGTGAGTTAGCCTGGCCACTCAGCCATTGACTAGTAAAGCCAGAAGGCTGCTAGACCAACACCTGAAAAATCTGCCAGATCCGCTGCTCATGCAACTTTCCCATGAGCCATCATCCAGGGCAACAGTGTTCACTCTCTGCAGAATCCAAGATTTAATTGAAAGGTAATGGTTTTTGGCCCTGTGGTTGCATACCTGAGCCGAGCGTAACTTCAAATGCTGATCCACTCCTAAGTGAGGTCATTTCTGCTCTGGCTGTGAGACACCTACCTTTGGTTAGAGCAGAAGGCAGGATGAGACACTTCCTAACATTCCAATTGAGGATACGTGGGAAAACCGACATGTGAGGGCTCCCATGATGCATGAGATAGGGTTTTGGGCAGGTGCATGAGTAGAGGGTGATTCAGAGACAGGACTTAGAGAAACTAAGGAGGAAGGAACTCTTCAAATGGGTCTACTTTTCATTCACCAGAAGACAAAATAACTTAGGGCCCTTGCTCAGTGTCTGGGCCAGATGTGTGGAAGAAGTCCTGTGATGACAGGACTGGTGGGAGAGACAACTTTGCACGAGGGTTTTACTCTCAACACAAGGTTTCCTGTTCATCTTTGCCCTAGAAGTGTCATGGACCAAAGGCATGAGAGGTACAGTCAGAATGGGTGGGAAGCAGAGTGGAAAAGCAGAAGAAACTGACAGCAGTTTCCTGAAGTACTTTTTTAGGGCTTGATAATAAAAGACATACTTGTGGGAAAGACAGGTTGGGAAATCTGAAGGCAGAAAATGTCAAGATAAATACATGCTACAGAAAGAGAGAAGGGAAGAGGGAGATACCAAGTGAGAAAGAACAAATATTAAGAATGATTAATTTTCAATGACAGAAGACAAATGGGGTGAAACCTTGGAAACAATGAAGATAGGCACAAAAAAAGGCAGATTCTGTAGGTAGTCATTAAAGCGTTTGAATGAGAAAGTATTGGCAATATAGGTCAGAATGCCATCCACAGCATTCCAGCACGTAGTCCTGTCTACAGCAGTCACCTGGCCCAGCCTGGGACATGCAGTCACACCAGCATTGCTTCAGTTCAGGTGGAAAGCTTTCATACAGTTACGATGAACGTTCTTGCGTTGGACAATGAGAAACATACTTTTGGTATGGATCAATGCAAGATGTGATGGAAGAACCATACCTGTTCCATAAAAATGATATTTTAGCATGTTTTCCTTACAACCTCAGAGAACATATGAAGCAAAATTAGAGTGGAATCAGAACCACAGAAGATCCTGTGGCAGAAGGGACCCAGGAGGACCACCAAGTCCAGCTCCTGGCCCTGCACAGGATAACCCCAAAAAACACGCCATGTCTCTGAGAGCATTGCCCAAGCACTTCTTGAACTCTGGCAGGCTTGGTGCCATGACCACTTCCCTGGGGTAGAATACATAACATATGCATGAAAGTGCCCTGCCATTTCCTTGTTTAGCTGCCAGCAACACACAGAGTGAACTCTCTTTTTATTAATGGTATGGTGGTGTCATTTCCTAATTTTTCTTAAGCCTCACATTTCTTTCCAGGCTTTTATTCTCTTTTGCCACTAGTTGTGCCATTTGGGGCCAAAACTGCTATTAGTTGCTCAAGCAAAGAGCTGAAAAGTTTGAATATGGAAAGATGGAATTTGAAGTATATAATCAAGTTCCCGATTCACCTTGTGTCAGTTTTCTTTTTTCTCTATGATCTTAAATACTGTCTTTTTCCCAGTTGATACTTTGCAACTTCTTTGCAGGATGTGCTGGCACATTTACTCCCTTTTATGCTTTGTCTATGTCTTGTTTTTTTTATTCCTCCACGATCTTCTTCTGTATCTCCATTTAAACCACTTCATGTTGCTTAGCAACACCCCGAATGACACCAACAAGGTACAGTCCCACTGTTTCTAACAAGTCTCACCTTAAAAGAAACAAAAACATAATTTAACTTCACACTCCCAGTGAATTCACTTCCTCAGAATGGCGCTGATCTCTTATTTATGTCTCATTAATCTGATGTTTTCTATGACAGCTAAGAACAAGTCAAACATGCAAAGACACACAGCGTTTCATAGGATATTTGCATCTTCCAGTTTTGCTCTGTTTTGTTCTGACATTGTTAACCTGACAAGATAATAAGAAAGCAAAAATAAGAGATAATGTTCTAGATCCTGGTTTTCCCAACATGCAGATCCAGGGACTCTGATGGACATACAAGTGCTCAAACTGCTACACTCAGTTATGAACCCAAACTTCATAAAAAGTTGGAGATGTGACTGTGAGACTGAAGCCTGTCCACAGATCTAATTAAACACCATCCAGATATTTCCAATAAACATCTTTAATATCCCAAATTTTATACCAGACTGCTTTCTTCCTCAGCACAGTAGAACAGAAACACAACAAATGGGCTGAGCTACTTTTTTTTTTATTATTATGATTTACAATTATTGTGGACAACTTATTTAACCAGAACTATTATGAAGATGGGACAAGAAATACAGTAACTTGTCTGTCACAAGCTGTTATCAATTTCAAATCACGAAAGAGAAATTTTTTTCCACAAAAAATCACATACAAAATCACAATGTGAAACACTCAAATGCACTTCTGATCTTCGCTGAAATGTTCAGCTTCTGAGGGGAAAAATGGAAACTGATTTTTTTGTTTCAAAATATGTTTTTAAAAATCAGATTAAAAATATTTTTTATGCTTTGAAATCGGAATACATTTGGGATTTGATATTTACACATTTTCCCAGAATCATTACAAATGTTTTTTTGCAAAGTCAAGGCCTCTCTCCGAAATATATTGGAAAAAAAATTACATTTATACAGTAAAATTCCTTGAAAAATAACTGACACTTTCATACCAGCTTCAGAAAGAAGCTAACTTCCAAACTGGCAAGGCCCTTCATTAGACTGAGAAATCCTGGCTTTGGATTTATAAACTGTGTGTATAAAAAACTGAAGAGGAACAAGAACATCATACCTACCCTTACATCTAGATATATATATATATATATGTATATATATCTTCAAAATAAATCCTTTGATCTCCAGTCCTACAAAACTTCAATTAACTATTTGATTTCACGAGGCTTTTGTTCAGCCCCTGGGATCACGTAATGTCAGCCCTGGAGATACCTTTATTCAGCAAGCAGATGTCATGATGAATAATACTTATTCAGCTAATTGCAGCTTTTAATTAGGTTTTTTTAGGGTCTGGTTCAGTAGCCCTTCCTCATATTGAGAAACATTCACTGCACAAATAGTCCTGCTGTGGCAGTCGCATTAATCATCGAAAGCACTGGTGAACTAAGCCCTGGATATGTAACAACTCTCACATTTAACCTAGTATGGCAATTTTGCCCCAAATATCCAAATACCTCCTGACATACAGAAATACTTGATTACTGACAACCTATTGAGCAACAGTGGGCTTAGGTAATAAATAATTATTATTACACTGTACGACATTTTTGTATTTTTATTATTGGAATCAATGTGGAACTAAGTAACAGCAAAACTCTGTCCATGCTAAAAACTACATATTCCTCTGTACACTTCTGCTTCTAACACATCTATAAAACATAACTAAGAAAATAGGTGAGAGATTCAATTCTGAGGTCTGAATATACAGAAAAAATTGTACCAGTCTAACACTAGCAGACAAGCCGAGTACCTTCTCATACTGAATCTCGAGAGTGTTCCTGGAATGAAAATAAAAATCTGTAATAGAGTTGAATTACATTTTAAAAAGTAAATCAAGAAACTCCCTCTGTTTCTAGATTTCCCTTGCTTTCCAACAAACACTTGTACGTAAATAAAGTCAGGATAACTTACCAGGAAACATGATCCAACAAATAGTGAAGGAAAACCAGTACGACTTCCTCAGTATTATTTGTTTCTCATCATCCCTTTTCTCACTTCTGCTTTAACTTCCTGTTCTACATAGTGAGTCCTCATATGTAGATAGATATATACAAATATATGCCCTCCCTGAGTACATAAAGGATTATATATGGTGACTAATCTGCTCTCGTGCTGACCCTGCTACCAGCCAGTCTTAAAAATAAATCCAAATGAATAAAAATAGCTTAGAGCCAACTCCAGATAAGAGACAATAAAGCTCCACTGCCAGTGAAGAAGAAAAGAAATAGACATTTCAGTGTCTAAACTTGTAATCTTAAACTAGCTGGTGTGCAGATGTATCATTTCACATTGCCCTGGGTTTGCCTCTTCTGGGTTGCATTCAGATTAAATTCCCATGGATGAAGACAAAAGTTACTCAAAATTATAGTTTACTTAGAGTCATAGTAGCAGCCACAGCTACAGGAGCAGAGATGTTGATGTTAGATGTGACAGTGACTGAAGAAAGCTCACAGTTTGCATAGTGCATTTCCACTCGCTGTTCTTTACAGGAGAAGCCCTGCTGCCACCTCACAGAAACACGAGGGTTCAGGGAGTTAGATCCAGGCTAAAGTCTGTACAGCAGGTAATTCCTGTGCCCCTTGCTGTGCCTTAAACTCCTCTTTAAGGCACAGAAACATGGACTGGTCTCTCTCTGTGAAGGGAACATGCTCATGCCCACAGTTACTGTGATCTCAGGAAACACCTTCCCTAACCCACAAGGGCTCTTGCACATTGTGTCTGAGATCAGTACTCCCTGAAAACATTGCAGGTTTCTGTATTCTGGACAAGATTTGCCTTTGGAGTCTGTTTGCTTGTTTAATGACATCCCTGTGTTCTAAACATTCGTGTCTTAGCAGATTTTTAATAATAGCTCCAGTTACAAGTGTATTTGTAGAATAGCTATGAGAAAATCCCTCTCTTGCACCATGTTTTTTAAGTGAAGCAGCAAAATATTCTGAGTATGGCACTGTCTATTCACAAAGTTTGTATTCAAGCTGATATTGATAGAAGTTAGAAAACCAAGCCATTTTGTACCAGTTTTGGTGTATCACCCACTACGTGTCTGCAAGAACTGCAAATAATAAGACTTTAATAACCGAAGCTGCCTGTTTCAGACAGTAACACCATTCCCTTGTTTATGTTGATGCAATTTAGAAAAAAAACCAATATTACATCACTGGTGAAACAAGGATAAGCAGAAAAGAGAATCAGCCCTTGAGTTTAAGCACAGGCTGCCTGGATCACAGTGAGGACTGTATGTCATGAATTAATAAAGCCAGAAAAACTTCCAGTAAAAATTGTTAACTCTCTGCCTAAATGCATCTCATTCGAAAGATAAAATTATTCCCTAGCACGGCAAATTTTCTGAGGTCTATTCCATACATAGAACATTTCTCTTTCAAGAGGGTGTTAGCAGTATCTTCATGTTTTCCTGCTAGCCCTGCCTTTCAGTATGAAGAGGCGTCTCTGTCACACAGGACATGATAGGCAAAGAATTGCTCTCCAGCATGTCAAATGCCTGTGCACGAGAGTTTGCACAAGGTGGAAATGACACAGTTTTGCACATCAAGGAAAGAAAATAGGGGCTCTCTAAACTAGGCATACAGGGGCAGGTGCCCTTTGGATCAACAGGTCAGGAGAACACTTCTCACAGTGACCGGATCCTCTGCTTTCTGAAAACAATGCAACTGCAATGTTTACTCAAGTGACAACCCCAACAATAGGATTAACAGGAGAAACGGTGGGTGTAGAGGCAGCCCAGTAACATGGAGCATTTTTAAATCTTGATTTATTTCTGCTGTTTGTCAATCTTTTTCTCTTTGTCTTTTTGTCCAGACAGCATACACATAGAGCATGCATTTATTTTCTTTTTTTCTCAATTAAAAAATATGGGAATCCTAAGAATTTAATCCTTCCAGACTTTTCATCCAGTCATTTCCACCATACATTGTGAATACACCAAATTAGCTCCAAGCAAATTCATGCGTTCCTAGCAAACTAAATACATCGATGTTGACAAAAAAATGAGAATTCCTATTGCAAATATTCGTCACTTAGCTCATATTTTGGTTTTAGAAACTTCAGCTGGACTAATCATGTCTAAGGCAAATGAAACAACTTTTTATAAGGCTAAACAGTTGGAAGTATACAACAAATGATATTTCAGGCTACACAACTGCTCAAACAAGAGAAATCTTTCTTCTGTGCATGCTTGCACAGCAGCAGCTGGAATCTAGTTCTGGACTGGCAGCTCCTGCCTTCTCACCCCACAGACTTGCTGTGAGCAACCCTGCAGACTGGCAGATGAAAAAGAGGTACAGTATTACTGTGTCTCCAACGAATACACTGCATCTAAGCTGGTTTTGAGGAATGAACTTTGTGGAAGTCAAGAGACTTGCCCCACGCTGTTTAGCATTACTCAGAGAGGGCCTCACCTTCCCAGGACTGAAGCCACCCAACCTCAAGCCGAGGAGAAAGCCGTAGTCTATGGAGCTGTGCAGACGAAATTGCTTCGGAGGATCTCTGGCACAGCTGTGCTCTCCACCCCGCTCCACCCAACCCCGGTGTAAGCATACAGACCCACATCTGCTGCACAGACAGGGCAAACACCACTCAGAAAGGGTTTGGGATTCTCCTTTTGCCACCAACAGCCCTGGTAACACCATTTCACAGGGAAAGCAGCTTCGTGGCAGGTTCGCAGACAGGAAGGCCAGCCAAGCCCTCTGTTCCACCCTGGAGGAAACAGACCAACAAAAGGCTACAGTGGCTCCAGAAAGAAAACCTCTGTATTAAAAGCCAAATAATGCAGAGCTACAATAATAAATACACACTATCTCAACCAGGAAATACAGTGTGAAAGGTTCATTAAAGTTCAGCTTCAGCAATAACAATATATATATATCGCTTCGGTTCTCCATTCTGTCAAAAGAGAGACATCCCTTTCTGCCCATAAAGGAAAAACCCGTTCAAACCACATCCTATACAAAAACGCTACTCCGACAACAAATGCAGCCGAATAGGAGGGTCTTTGATTTCCTCCATTGAATTTTTAGGGGGGCTTTTTCTTGCCTTTTTTGGGGGGAGGGTTGTTTGGTGGTTTTTTGTTTTGTTTTGTTTTTTTTACTAAAAGTTTCGTTTAAAACGGGTATTAAAGATATAAAACGCGCATATACGATTTGGTCCCCTCGGGGCCGCTGCCCTCGGGGCCGGGCCGGGCGCTGAGGCGGCCCCACGTCCCGCCGCGCACCTGTGGCACGCCGCGAACGAGAAAAACACGACAGAGTCCGTCCCGCGTCCCTCCACAGCACAAGACGAAGAGAAGGGGGGTCACCGGGAGAGGCTACTTGGCGGCGGCGGCCGTGGCGGTGCCGGCGGCGGTGCCGCGGCGCTGCTCCATGCCGTTGGGCAGGAATCCGGCGATGATGGGCACGGGCCAGATGAGGGCGGCCACGCTCCACACGATGATGACCAGAGTCATGAAACACGCCACCAAGGTGGACTCGATGGGCTTGCGGTTCATCCGCCAGCCCGGCTCGCCCTTCAGCTCCTCCAGGCTGAAATCCAGGCAGCA
>VZTG01003896.1:286-100302 GCA_013397845.1 Melanocharis versteri
TGACTTTGTTCCCATGGTGCCGGGGTCTCCTTCCCCGGGGCAGGCCGGGCTCCAGCAGCCCCACGGCGGGAGGCTGGGGACGGGGAGGCTGGGGACGCGTGGCCTGGCACAGACGGGGGGAAATGTGGGTCTGCCCGCCCCGCGCCCCGCGCCTCGCTCGTCCCAAATCTCTCCAGCCGGGAGCAACTGGTGGCCCCGATAACTTAATCTCGCAGGCCCTGGGCAGCGCGTGGCCTCTCTCCCGCGGGGGCCCGCGGTCCTCAGCAGGAAGAAGTCCTGGGCTGTGGCGGGGAGAATTTATCACATTTGTCACAGCTGGGCGCAAGCCTCTTCTGCAGTCAGGGAGTGTGGACGAGCCGCTGACTCTGGCACCCCCTGCCCGAGTCGTGGCGGCCTGGCAGGACACCCAGCCCCCTCGTGGGTGACAGTCTGTACCTGCTCTTTGCTCCGCAGCCCCAAAGGCTTCCCCAAGCTGAAGAACGACACGTTCCTGCGCGCGGCGCGCGGGGAGGAGACGGAGCACACCCCGGTGTGGTGCATGCGGCAGGCGGGGCGGTACCTGCCAGGTGAGCGACGGAGGCGTGCGGGGGGTGGCGAGGGGCACACAGCAAGCACCCGGTAACATTTGTGCCGGTCCCTTGCAGAGTTTCGAGAGACACGGGCGTCACAGGATTTCTTTGCCACTTGCCGGAGCCCCAAATTGTGCTGTGAGCTGACGCTGCAGGTGAGCATCACGCAGGGGTCTGTGTGTCCCCTCCCTCTGCCCAAATGGGGATGGGGAGAAACCTTGGTTCTGGCCATCCTGGGTGGCCTCAGTAAATTGTGTAGCCCGTGGGGACTCCACTGCCCCATGTGCTTGACCAGGTCCTCCATGGGAAGGGAGTTGTAACCCCACACTAACATTGCCTCTTCCCCTGTGCAGCCACTAAGACGATTCCCCCTGGATGCTGCCATCATCTTCTCTGACATCCTGGTGGTGCCCCAGGTGAGAGCCATGGCCAATGCCATGGGGAACAGCAGCTGGTAACAGGGTAGAGGTCAGGGCTGCCCCATTCCTGCTTCTCCATTCTCCCCTGTCCCCAGGCGCTGGGCATGGAGGTTGTCATGGTCCCTGGCAAAGGACCCACATTCACAGAACCCCTGAAGGAAGTGGAGGATCTGCTGAAACTGCGACAGAAGGTGGATGTCACCGCAGAGTTAGGTTACGTCTTCCAGGCCATCACACTGACACGACACAGCCTGGAGGGCAAGGTGCCCCTCATCGGCTTCTCGGGGGCACCGGTAAGTGACACGGCTCCTCCGTGTGGGTTTCCCTGATGGGCTTCTCTACTCTCTTGGGGTGAGCCCAGCTATGGCACCCTGAGCTGTGGGTGGTATGTGGGTGCGTAAGGGGGGACATTCAATGCAGGAGCAGCTGTGCCCCAGGCTCTGGGGTGCTCACAGCTCCTACCTGCAGCACTGTGGCTGGGACTTCCTGTCTTCTTTCATCTCCATCACCCTCCTCACTTCAGTCTGCTCCTTCCCACAGTGGACACTCATGTCCTACATGATTGAAGGTGGCGGCTCCACTACAATGGCCAAGGCCAAGAGCTGGCTCTACCGTCACCCCGAGGCAAGCCACCGGCTGCTGCGGCTGCTGGCCGACGTCATCATTGACTACCTGGTGGGGCAGGTGGCTGCTGGAGCGCAGGTGTGTCCTGGGACATGGGGACAGGGCCAGGAAGGAAGGCAGGGACTGGGGACAGGGAGCAGAGAGGGTCCAGCATCTGGAAGGAGGAGGAGGGACTGAGGTGCTGCTCTCCCAGTCCCATGGGAAAGTGGTTGAGTCACCATCCCTGGAGGTATTTGATAGACAAGTAGATAGGGCACTTGGGGACGTGCTTTACTGGTGGATTTTTGCTGGGTTGATGGTTGGACTCAATAATCCTAAAGGTCTTTTCCAGCCTAAAGGATTCTGTGTCCCTGCAGGCACTCCAGGTGTTTGAGTCCCATGCAGGGCACCTGGGCCCGGAGCTGTTTCAGGACTTTGCCCTGCCTTACATCCGAGACATTGCCCAGGCTGTCAAGAGCAAGCTGAAGGAGGAGGCACTGCCCCTGGTGCCCATGGTGAGTCAGGGCTGCCTGGATTGACCCTGACATCTGGGGGCTACTGGAGAGGGGTGCATCCTCTGGCACCTGCTTCCCTCAGTCCAGCCTGTGGAGAGGGGTCTGACTCACAGCAGTTGCTGCCAATCTCCTCCCTCCCCAGATCATCTTTGCCAAGGATGCGCACTACGCCCTGCGCGACCTGGCCCACGCTGGTTACGAGGTGGTTGGTCTCGACTGGACCATCCGGCCCCAGGAAGCTCGGTAAGAGTCTGACACAGGGCTCAGGTGTCTGGGTAGGACCCCAAGCCAGGTACTGTGACCTCTTCCTCTGCCCTGAGCCATCCCAGGCCTGGACATTGCTGCTCCAAAGGTGGGGATAGTTGGGCCACCAAGCTACAGCATCTAAGGGCTGTGCTGAGGGGTCCTGGGTGTCCTGTGGTGGGGGCTGCAGGCACCTGGCTGCAACTCACCTGCTTCCTCCCTGCTGCAGTGCACAGATAGGAAAAGATGTCACCTTGCAAGGGAACCTGGATCCGTGTGCTCTCTATGCACCCAAGGTGAGCCATGGCCATTGCCAGCAATTCGGGCTAGTTTCAGCCTGTGTTAAAGGCCTTCTGCCTCAGCTCCCCCACCTGCAGCGCTGGCTCATGTCCCAGCAGTCCCCCAGGCTGGCTGGGAGGGACTAGTGGGGGTGAAATGCCCTGGGCTGGATAGGTCTGACACATTGTTTCCTACCACACCTACAGGAGAAGATTGGCGAGCTGGTGAAGAAGATGCTGGAGAGTTTTGGGACGCAACGCTATATTGCCAACCTGGGCCATGGCCTCTACCCTGACATGAACCCTGAACATGTGGGTGCCTTTGTGGAGGCCGTGCATGCTCATTCCCGTCATATCAACAAGCACAGCTGAGCCTGGCGCCTTGGGAACAGGACTCTGGTTTGGGCACAGTCACCCCTGTGTTGTCACAGGGCTCGCTCCAGGCTGGGCTGCAGCATTAAACCAGCACCTTCTCCACAGCAGCCGTGTGGCTCTGGCTGGGGGGATGGGGAACTGGATGGCCCTGAAGGAGATGGGCAGTCGCGGCAGGCTGCTGGAGGAGCATGTGCAGTGAAGGGGAGTCCCTGAGCCCTGTCCTGCAGGTCAAAATGGGGGAACAGGGATGGCAGTGAATTGGGGCTGCCTCTCCCTGCCAGGCTGCACAGTGTCCGTGCTTGCAACAGAGGATGTGAGCCCAGGGCACAACAGCCACCTCCTGACGATGGATGCGCTCAGCCCTCCTGGGGAAGGTGGGCTGCCTGAGGCTGGCAGCGTCACAGCCTGGGGGCTTGGGGCTCACAGCCCACCACTGGCAGAGGCTCAGCATCGGCTGTCGCACAGTCCTGCTCAGGTTGGAATGGGCAATGTGACATCAACCCAGGGTAGTCCCAAGGGGCTCGGAGACCCAGCAGGACTCACCTGGGAGACAGCTGGCAAAGTGGCAGGAGAACCTCTGACACAGCACCACCAGCACCCTGCCGCACTGGCTGGGATGGCAGCAGAGGCACCATGGCCCTCCTCCTCCAGCTCCCAAAGCTTCTTTGGGACCATCCCCCTGGTCCTGGAGTGTTCCCCCATGCACACCTCCATCTCTGATCCTCAGGGCCAAGCTTGGCTGGGGCTCAGCAAACCCTGCAAAAAGCAGCCCAGGAACCTTGAGTTACAGCTCCTTGCCACCCCATCCCACACTGCAGTACACTCACTGTGGTCCAGGTTGGCAGCACGATGGATCAAAACGTCGGCACCAACGCTGCTCTAGCTGGCATGGATAGGGCAGTGTCTCCAGCATGGGCAAGGACCTGCTAACACTGTACATGGCAGGAATTACACTCAGAAGCAGCCAGGGTGCCTTGTCCCTGCTCTGTCCCCCTCCTTGGAGCACAGGAGCTGGGTACCACAGGGTACTGCAACACTCCTCCGCACAGGTGTGGTGAGCCTCTGACCAGAGAAAGGCAGGAGAGACACAGGCAGTAATGTTCATCCCTTTTATTATTAAACATCAGATGAAGAGGTCGCACACACACATACACGCACGCACGCAAAAAAAAAAAAAAAAAAAAAAAAAAAAAAAAGGGAAGGAAAAAAAGAGAGAAACAGACTGGTTGAAGACCGCTATTTCGGTGGCGACAGAGACCGAGTACAATTGGGTTCCTGGCCGGAGTGCAGACACAAGTCACTTGCCAAAAAATTAAACCAGACAGCAGATAACTAGCGCACGTTCTCTAACTACAAGTCACCGCCCAGACCGGCCCTGGCCCCCCCAGCCCTCCCAACCCGCTGGCAAAGAAATGAACCAAAACTGAAGAGCCACCGGCCCGGGGCTGGAGTGTGCCCCCAGCGCAGGGCAAGCCGGGAAGGGCCAAGCGTTGGCTGCTCCACGGAGCTGGGAACTGTGCGGGCAGGTGATGGGGCTGCCCCTCCCTCCCCCGGAGCCGGCAGCCCTGGTGCCCGCCCAGGCACTCGCACCCTGCACCCGCCCTGCGATGGGCTCGAGTCCTCCATCACCAGCATCCACATGTGTCCGAGCAAGCATCGCCCCGAGTTCCTTCCTTCGCTGTCCTCCAGCGCTGGGCTGCTGCTCCTCCGTCCATCTGTCTGTCTGTCCCAGGGCTGTGAGTCGAGTAGATGTCCACCTCCCCCCCACACCCTTCTTGCTGCTGAGGATGCCATGGGAACCTGAGAAATGTTCGCGTGCCTCCTCCTCTTTTTGTCTGTGGTTTTGTGTGGGTTTTTTAAATAATAGTTATAATAATAATAACAATAATAATAGCAATAATAAAAATAATCGCCCCAGCCCACAACAATTTCAAGTATCCCCCAAATAAAAGACAGAATTATAAATAATTATAACTTTACAATTTAATAATTGACACATATACTATAGTATTTACAGTATCATAAATGCTTTTTTTTTGTGTTACTTTTAGTAAGCAATCCCTGAGAACAGTTACTTTTACTTGTTTTTATTGAAGTATCTTCACAAATAGAGGAGTTTGCATGTCTCGGGTGGGCGGGAGAAGCGCTCTGCAAAGCCATCGCTTTTGGTGATGCATGAGGTTCTAGTGTCGCAGGTTTCTTTGCTCGCTTTTTTTTTCCTTTCTTTTTTTTTTTTTGTTAAATTCCCCACATAATTTTAAAGATTTTTCACTTTGCAACCTTCGTATCCCTCCAGCGACCATGTCCTTCAGGAAAGAGGTATTAGATTTCCAGGTTAGCTTTTGGTATTGGCAAGGGAGGGCAGGGGGCTGAGTGAACCATCCTTTTTCCCCGTGGTTGCCTTTTGGTTTGTGCCCAAGGAATCTCTGGATCCTCTCAGTGTGTGAAATGGTTAAATCCAAGAAAGAGTAACACTAAAAGAAAAAAAAAAAAGAAAGAAAACAAACAAAAAAAAAGAAACAGAAGACCAGAACAGAGCAGCCTCTGCTGATGGGGGGGAAGGTGATCTCCACTTTCCTTCCTTCTTCTCTCCCGAGTCCCCGTGCTGCAGACAGACCCTGCCAGTTGAGCATGGCAGGAGCCAGGGCTCACCCAAACCGTTCCCGCACCAGCAGCATCAGTTTTTTCTTGCCTTTGTAGATTTGTTTAAGATTGTCAATGAACTGGGCAAACTGTATGTGCCCGTCCTGTGCCAGGAGGAAGGTCTCCCTGGCCTTGCTGAGGAACTCGATGAACTCCCCATAGTGCCGTGGGCTGATGTGGGTGAGCCGGGAGTGGGTGGTGTTGATGTAGGCGCTTATCGTCGCGTCCAGCAGCTGCCGCAGGGGGGCTTTGTCGGTGGACATCAGCTTCCCCGAGTTCCTGCGCCCAGGGATGCCGGCCAGCCCTGGCGCTGTCATGGTGCAGCGGCGAAGGATGTCCGAGAGCACCGTGGCACAGTGCACGCTCTTCACCACCAGTGGGATGATGGCCGCCAGCTCGTTTTTGCCCAGGGAGTGGCTCAAGGCGCAAGCCCAGAGCACATCGTTGATGGCCGGGTGTGTGTCCTGGTTGTAGGCCAGGTTGAGATGCGTCATGGCCAACGAGGCCAGTTTGAAGGCTCGGAGTGGGTAGCCCCGGTGTTCCATGTAGCGGGCGATGGTGAAGAGCTGGGTGTAGGTCATGCCGGTGGAGGCGGCATCGATGACGATCTGGTAGGCGGTCTCGAAGGCGATGTGGTCCTTCTCGCAGAGGGTCAGGGCGGATAGGGCGCAGTTCTGGGGGTCCTTCATGGCGCACTGCAGGGCCAGGGTGCGGGCACAGCTGGCCAGCTCTTCCCGCTGTGGGTAGTCCAGGCTCAGGCGCAGGATGGTGTTGTGGGACATCACTGTGGCCGCCACAATGCTGGTGGCTTCCGTGGGAGTGAACAGTGAGTACCAGCTCTGCAGGATGCTCACCAGGGCCCTCACTCCTGCAAGAAAACAGCGGGGTCACAGCACAGCCCTGGAACCTGACACAGTACATGGGGCTCCTCCTCTCTCCTCAGAGACAGGGCAAAACCATCCTGCAGCAGTGCTGAGCTGCTGCCTCTGCCCCAAGAGGGACAGGGCAGAGGCCAACCTGCACTGCCATGCTGTAGGGCAGAGAGAGCATCACTGGCCTGGCCCAGGTACAGGGCACCCATCCCAGTCCCAAAACCGGCCACTGCTGCAGTCCCAACCCTGCTGGCTGGTGCTCTGAGGTGAATTCAGTCACCCAGGAAGAAATGAGAGACTCAGGAGAACTCAGATGCTCAGGGCTAGGCATGACCCTAGGATCTCCATGACCAACCCCGCTCCCACTGCACGCAGGCCAGATCCCCCCAGCGCACATGGAACTCACCCACTTCGGTAGCGCACGTCACCAGCCACCTCACCATCTCCCGCCGCCGCCAGTTGAGGGTGGACAGAGTCATGCGCATCACCTGCGAGGCAAACCTGGGGTGACTGGCTGCCCTGCAGGGCTCGAGTGAGGCCATCCAACAGAGCAGTGCTCCCCAAAAATCCCTCTGGTTCAACTGGCTACCAACTCCCTGGCACTGCCTCACCTCCACCCAAACCACAATGCACACAGGGGCTTCCCAGGGCTGAGGTCCCCTGCTCAGGACCACGCAGGGATCAATTTACTCCCTCCACAAGGGGACACCCTGCTTGGTGGAAGACCATAACCAGCACGGCTGCCACAACATGGGGGGGCAGAAGGGCCACCAGCATGCATCCCCAGCATCATCCCATACCTGGAGCCCCAGTTCCAGCGCCACATTGAGCAGTGTCGTGTCAGAGTTGCTGTCAGCTGGCGTGGCAATCTTGAACGCGTCCTGAGCCAGCTTGAAGATCAAGGAGGAGGAGTGGATGTTTTTCTGGATGGCCTCCAGCACTGTGCGTAGGCGCAGCATGTCCCCTGGGTGCAGGCAGGAATGGTCAGATGGCTCAGGCATCTCCCCAACTTGCCCTGGAGCCCCATCTCTTGCCTGCACCACGTGGTGAACAGTCCCTTCACCACAGCCAGCCCCTCTGGACACACACACAGAGGGACACACAGCGATGCTGGATCAGGCCCTGCAATCCAACAGCCTAAAATGGAGCACTCTCCCCAGGAAGTGATACATCCTACAGTATCCGTCCTCACTCAAGTTCATCCTCTCACAGAGAGGACAAACAAACCTGAGTGATCCCAGACACGTCCTGTCTTTAGCAGATATCTCCAGGCACCTGGATGTTCCACCCTGGCCTCAAGTTTGACAGCTGTACAGCAGCCTCTTCCCAGAAAAGGAGGGGCCTGGGGAGATGCCTAGTATTGAATGGCTGCAGAATCATCAGCCTTCATCCAGGAACTTTAGGAAGAAGAGGAAAAGCTGTTTGCTGCACACACACTGTCTTGCCCAGCAAGTCCCCTCTGCAAGACTGGGCTGGGGTCACCCAGACTTGCTGCACCTCGGTCCTCGATGTCCCAGGTCAGGCACACAGCACTCACAACCGAGACAGGCTGAGCTATTCCCAAAGAAGGGGGGTTGTGGCACAACACCCAGTGATGCTGTGGGTCTCCTGCTACAGGAGGTCGTGGGTGCTAGGATACATGACGGCACCAGGAGATGGGGCAGGATCTCGGAAGAGGGACACATCAAGGCATACTAATACCATGATCCTGCACCTAGCTTGGGAAATCCTATCAGTCCCTGAGGGACACAGTGTGGGGAGTGGGACCTTTGGGGTGCGTGCAGACCAGAGGTGCTAACATGCCACATTAGGTTCCAGCTTTATTTCTACTCCCAGTCACAGACTGAGCAGACGAACCTCATGCAAAGACAACCAAATCATGCACAGCAGTGTGAAAAACCCAGTGCTGCACCTGGACACACAGAGACATCTTGGGTGACTCATAGCTAAAGATAACCTGCCACCCACCACAGCCGCTTGCACTGCCACCAAAATCCAAGCCTCCCTAAAATGGCTCGCGGGGGCGTGGGCAAGAGAGGCTGCAGGATCACGTTGGGACATTCTGCAGCAGGGGAACACCTGAGGAAGGGGACGGTGGGAAAAACAGATGCAATCCAACAGCCCTATATCCCTGGCATAAAAACCTCATCCCATTAGGCCCTGGAAGGGAGAAAAAGACCTAAAGGGTAAGCCAAGTACCAGCTCCTCATCTGGGCACTGCAAATCAGGGGCAGAACACCATCAGCCCTGGTAAAGCAGCCTAGAGGAGGAGGCTGGAAGGAGAGAAGAGGCTGCCAAGGCAGCAAGGCTGGAGCTTTCTGACAGCTCATTTCCCTTCCCTCTTGCTGGGAAAGAAAATCCTTCCCTGTCAGGTTGGCCATGCCAGGACATCAGAGGGCAGTGGTAACTGCTTGGCTAACTGACCCTCATGGGACACAAGACTCTTGCCATCCTGCTGGGGTTGGTTTCTGGTCAGGGGAATGTTTAATGAAAAGCCTGTGCTCGCCTTCATAATAGGAACAGAAGAGGCCCAAGAGACTAGTGAGGTGTTTAACGAGTCCCTGGCAGCTGGGACCAAAGTGTCCCACCCAGCACCACTGATACCATCTCCCACAAAAGCCACTTGTGGTTTGGTGCACAGGGAGGTCTACTCCCTCCCACAGCCTGTGCAGGATCATTACCACAGGGCTGAAAGAGACAAAGCAGAGGTGAAAGGATAAACAGCCTCAAACTAAACCACGGCATGACCTCACAACATGCCTGGCAGGGATTGCTGGTCGGGCAGCTGGCTGTGCTGCAGTGCAGGCATGGTCCTGCATCACCTGGGGCACCACCCAGGATCTGCAGCACTGGGGCTGCAAGGCCTGCTTGCACCTCATGGGAAATTCCCATCCTGCCCTGCTGGACCATGAGCCCTTTGGGACAAGAATCTCAAAAACCTCAGCTTCTCAAGGCCAGCTCACCACGCCCTGCCCACAGCAGGCTGCCAGTGGGGCACTCAGCCAGTCTCTGCCAGTGCTTGAGGGAGCAGAAGCAAGAGCTCCCACTTTTCTCCAGGAAAAACCCTTCACTGCTCTTGTGCACCACTGTCCCATCAACCCTGCCCCAGAACTGCCCTGCCACCAACCTTTGGCTGCCGTGAGCATGGTGGAGGCCAGCTCACACTGCTGTGACTCCAGGTGCCCCAGGGTGAACCAGCGTGGGTACCTGCTGGGGACCACTGAGACCAGGTGGTGAGGGTGAGTCACATCGCCGGACGGTGCCGTGGTCTCCAGGACAGGCAACCTGAAGGGCAAGCAGAAGGAGGCAACATCAGACCCCAGCCCAGCCCCAGCTTCACCCCATCTCCCCAAGGTGCTGCCAAGGCGAGGCAGGGGCTGCCTGCAGGCAGCTGCCTGCAGCAATGCCTTTGAACACATCCCGCTGCTGTGCACGTGTGGGGCTCTCGAGGCTGCGTGCTCAACACATGGGCACAGGGATCAATCTCAGACTGACTTAAAAGGGGGGAGAAAGATCCGTGGAGTGATTTATAAACTTGTAAGGAAAAGCACAGACCTCAGAGAAAAAGGAAGAAAAAAAAGTAAAATCCCTCCTCCCCTCCTGCTCCTTTCATGTCAAAGCACCCAGCAGAACTCCTGACTGTATCATCTGGTTCTTCTTAAAATGCTTGGTTATGATCAGAAGCAGCAGCACATTTCCCCAGGGCCTCTGCAGCCAGGTTAGGTTGCCTGTTTTTATGGGCATATCCAAAAGCCTGGAAAACTTGGGGGAGAAGCAAGCCTAAAGGGGAGCAGGAGTCTCAAGTCACCAGCCATGGTGACAAATCCTAAACCCCTGAGTTGGTGCTGTTGTTGCTAACTTGATGGCTAGTTATGCAGGAGGGAAACTGCACTCTGGACGTGCAAAGCATCCAAGTGTCTCTGCTCTCCTCACCTGCAGGCTTGAGGCAACCACAGAGCAGCAGAAGCCCAACCTTTCCAGCCCTGGACATACATACTCCAACACAGGAAGTCCTAGCTGGGAGAGGAGATGGGCACTAACAGATGGCACCCCTAGGGCCCTCGTTCCTGTTCGATGGCCAGAGGTCTCAGGTCTGGCAGGACATGGTGCCTCCACACACCACAGAGGCCCTTGGCTGCTTACTAGGGCTGGTTGTCCTCCTGAGCAGGTGCTCCCAGGATAAGGGGATTTCAAACTTTCCCCCAGTGTTTGGGAGAGATGACCCACTTCACTATGGAAATGCTGCAGAAAAGGTGATGCTCTGGGCCAGGACTTTTAATGGTGGTAGAGGGAGAGAGCAATGGGATGCTCTGGAGTTGAAAGTCCTCCAAGCACTGACTTGTTTGGGAAATTCCAGCCTTTCCATGACCCATCCAGTCCCTGTCAAAACAGTGCAATACATGGGCTGATGTCTGAAATGTGTCATGGACTGGGGAAGGAGATGGGGCACCCCTCAGCATCAGCTGCGTCCCCAGTCCCAGAGACAGAGATGGATTTTAATGGAAAACAGAGTGCAACTGTGTTCTCCACCTGGCTCTGCGACACCCTGGAGCCCGGGGCAAACCATGCGCCCATCTGTGCCAGGATAACAGCCCTTCTTGCAGGCGGGGAGGGCTGCAGGGTGCCTGAAGCCTGGCAGACAGAAGGCAGATGACAGCTCTGTGTGTGCCTGGGACCTGCTCTGGCACAGGATGCCTGTCACCGGGACAGGCAGGTGGTGGTCCAGCCTGGAGAGAGGGGCTGGGTGTAGGACTGGCCCAGAAGACATTACTGGACCCATGCAAATCCATACGGATGGAGCTTATAAACCAGGAATCACCCAAATGGAGAGCAGGAACCTCTTTGCACTGCTGCTGTGCCCAGTGGCCCTACACACTGCACAAGATCCCACAAGATCGATGGCAAACTCCAAGCCTGCCTCCACTCCCATCCCTGCTCTAAAGTTGCAAAGCATCCCAGCTTCCCAATGAGCACACGAGAGACGCAAAAAGGGGGGCAGAGAGAATCAAACATGCACCAACCTCATGGCCCGCAAAGCCAGCTTGTATGCCAGGTCAGCATCGTGGGGCAGCAGGGCAGAGAACAGGTATTTGGCAAAGGTGTGCATGGGGACGCTCTCCCGGTGGATGACTTCTCCCAAGCCGCTGAAGGGACCACCTAGGCAGAAACAGAGCACATCAGCCATAATTAGCACAGCAGGATCTGTGGTTGGGGTTTGCACCACCCCAAAGCTCTGAGGATCTGCTGCTCAGCTCCCTGGCACATTACTCAAGTTGGATCCAGGAATGCTCTTTCCTTTTCTAAAAGAAAATAAGAAACTGAGGCCCTGTGCTTAGCACCCTTCTCCATACTGCCTCTGAGTTGGTTTTTTTCTAGGGATGCCAACAAACCCTTGCTTTGCCAGATGATGGGGCAGAGCAGCCATCCTACAGGCTCTGCACCACATCCACAGAGGAAGAAGCAGGATGGGCACAAATTTTGGAAAGGACACCTCAGAGATGTTACCAACACTCGGCTAAGACGCAGAAGTCAGCTAGATGAACCAAGTCCCCACCTTCCAGCAGCAAGATGCACTGCTTCCGCAGGGTCTGCACCAGCACCGGGTCCAGCTCCAGGTCCTGCAGCCGGGCAATGATCTGCTCCTCATTGCGGCACACCTTGTCCTGGGCATAGAGACCTTCAGGCATCACTCTCTGCTGACCCATCCCCATCAGGGCCACCTCTAAGGCCAGGGACAGGTAGGACTCGCCACCGTCTTGGCTGCCGGTCACAACGGGCACATGTTGATACACTGGGGGTTTGGAGTCCCCAGCGTCTGAAAGGAGGGAGAGGAAATGCAGGGGGGTCAGAAGAGTCTTCCCAGACAGCACAATCATTGCAGAGAAAAACCCCTCACTTCAGAAGCAAGATCCACACCTCCCTTCCTGCCCACTTCAGTTACCCAGAAAAGACAGATGAAAGCTCTCTAAGGGAGATGTGGGCTTCATCCTCCCTTCCTGCTCTCACTAGGAGATGCAGGAGACCCCAGACATGTGCAATGGGATGCACAGCTGTCACCAGAGCCTTCCCACGGACCAGCATGCCTCACCTCTGTTCTGCTCTGGCCGCAAACCCTGGGGCTGAGAAAACTCTACTTCTCTCTACTCACTATCTTCCTTGTCTGCACTGCAGCTCTGCCCTGGCTGCTTCCGCCAAGGTGGAGAGGGGGGACTCAGAGCCAACGGGTTCAGAGCCCCAGATCTGCACCCACCTCAGCCACAGCCAGCAGGAAGGGACCCAGGAGGAACACTTGGTACCTGAAATTTCAAGGCAATTTTCCTCTTCTAATCTACAAGCTTCGGTCAGGGTGAGAAAGAGGCAGCCGATGGGGTTCAGAGGGTGGCCTACCCAGCCCTCCAGGTTGGTGATGGTTGTTGCTCCTCTCTGCAGCAGCTCTGGATAAAATAGAACAGGACAATGGTAAAAGTAAGGAATTTTAAGACAAGTTCTGCACCCAGAGAGGCTCCTGAGACCAGAAGATTTTTCTTATCCCACAGCTTGGGTCACAGGGACCTCCAGGGCCAATTCTGGCATGGTAGGTCACAAGGGCAGGGAGCAGCAAGGAGCAGCCACTCTGCACAGACAACTGAGGGAGCAGGCACACACACAAAAAAACGTGTCTCTAAGGCCACATAAGATGCCACGACTCATTCTCTGTTCCAAGAGGATATGAAGGTCTGCAGAGCCCCAAGATAAGGTCTATAATGCCAGACCTTCAGATCATGGACTGATTTGCAATGGTAACCTGAGTGTTTTGGAAACACAAGCAGAAATCTCTCCTGAGATGACAAAGACTTCCGGTGATTCTTAGGAACTCCATCTTTTGGTGATCCCAAGCTGGCTGAGCTGGCAAGGACCAGGAGTCGCTGACCTTCAGCAGCACTGCAGTAACTGACCCCGGCTCCCTGCCAATTGCAACTGCAAAAGGAGAACACTGGGCTTATCTCCTGGTACATTTACTCAGGAAATGCAAGGTGGAGGTAGCACACACAGCCAGTTACTGATGCTCTGCAGTCAGGCAGCTCCTCTTTAATGCGGGCAGCACTTGCCTGGGCAACCCTCACAGGCAACCAGACACAGTGACAGTGGGAACAAGAACATCCCTACTGCAGCAGCCTGAAAACAGCATGTGGGCAGCTCTGTCCTTAGCATGTGGGTATCAATTCAGCTTGGCTCAAGCAACTCAGTTTGTCTTCCTAGGACACGAGCAATCCCCTGCAGCACTGCCCACCCTCTACCTCTGCCACTCTGAATGGGGCAGCACGATTCTTAGAGATGGAAAAGCCTTTTCCAACCGAGACACCCCGGCCAGACATCACAAGACACTTTTCACGTAGCTCTACTCATACCTTTCTTCTGATGCTTATATATTTCCAGCTGCCTTTGCTGCTGCAGTCGCAGGGTGTTGATTATGGCAACAGTCAGTCGGAGAGCTTCTCTGGGATAACCGTGGGAGCGCAGCGCATCCACCCGAGCACAGGCTGTCGGGACGTGTTCTGCAAGGCAAGGAACAGGGGCATGGCTGAGCCAGAGGAGCAGAGGCATTTACAGGATGGTACCCACGGGGCATCTTCCACTCATGCTCCCCATACCCGAGCTGAACTCCTGCTTCCTGTCTTGAATTCATCTCTTTTCCCCTGCTCCTGGAAAGGATGCCTACCAGGAATACTAACGGGACTCCTGCCACATTCAACCCACAGCAGCCACGTCAATACCTAAATCCCCACCTCCGCAAAGCTTATCTAATGGAAGCATTTCCAACACACCATTGCTGCAATACGACAGCTCCAACACAGGCTGTTACAACCCTGCCGCTCATTTCTCCTAAAATCTGCATGGCTTATCTCGATTTCTCTCACTGCTCTGCCCCCAAACACTTCTTGCTGTCCTGTCCAACACCTCTCCCTGCTCTCATGGCACAGGTGATAATACACAGGATGAGGCTGGGCATCCAGCACTATGCTGGGGGCACTGGCAGACTTGGGGTGATGCTTTAAACTGATTCCTTAACACCTCCATGGAGCGAGCTCTGCAGACATCCCATCTCTTCTGCAGTTCTCCTACCTGGTGTTTTATTATTAGGAACAGTTGCATGAAACCCCCTCCCAAGACTCACAGTTGCTTAGGAATTCATCTGCTCCTGCTGCTTATTGCTCACCTGAAATCACAAGCAACTGTGGAGAGGATTATGACTGAGTGAGAAATTAGCAGGAGCAGATGATATGACATGCTGCATAACAAGCAGCGAAAATCCCATTTTCTTTCAAAATGTCCTACCAAGGGGAGAAAAAAACCCAGGCAAACACAGAAGATCTAAAGTTATGGTAGAGGGATAATTTCTATTCCTGGAAGCACTCAGAAAGCTCTGGAAATGCAAACAACCACCTCCACAAATGGGGTATCCACATCCCAAAGGTCACCCACGAGGAATACATGAGGAAGAGATTTCAGAACAAACACATCTGTAAAAGAGCTTCTTGTTGCTCCCGCTATTCATTTGCTAAATGGATGAAATATTCATCTTCTCACTGAATTCATCACTGGAAGTTGCTGACAAATCACCCTCCTCTCCCAGCACTGAGTCCCTGAAGAGGTGCCAAGAAAGCAAAAGCGCAAAATCCAAAAATCGTGGCAAATATACCAGAAAAATAACATGTACCAACCAGCTGGGGAAAAGGGCTCATGACAACCCAGATTAGGCTCAGGACAGGGGAGCTGTGGCCACCATGTCCCTTCTAGATGGAGTCCATGGATGCACTAACCTACCACTGCTGCCTGTGGCTGTGTGGGAAGAAGACCTCCTGCCTGCAGCTGCCCAGAACTCTTCCCAGGGTAGAAATATCCTCTCCTGCTCCAGCTAAGGTGTACCAGCAGCCTTCATATGGGCCCTTCCTATGTTCAGGCATTACCAGCAAACTAGTGCCTGCTACTCCAGAAACTACATCTCTAGACAACTTTAAACATTCTCTTTCCTGGTGGCAGATCCCAGCTTCTGGAGTGCCTGACAGTGCAGTGGTAGGCTTTGACCTGTTCTGTGTTCATATATTCAACTCTTGGACTGCAGGGGATAAGTAATCGCCCTTCTTGGAGGTGGGTGTCTCTCCCATTCTGGGGTCTGTCTGAGGGCTGACAGCCACACCAGGTTCCCCCCCAAGCTCTTCATGTCACTGGTTCTCATCCCAGACAAGGACCTGTCGAGGGTCAGCAGATCTGCCCACGGTCATGACTTTGCAGGAGAGGATTTGTGTGGCTTGAGGTACTCGGGCTAGAAGTCTACAATACAGGGAGGCTCTGGGCTTGCCTGGCCCAGTATGCCTTAAGCTCACACGAGGATTAATTGTACTGATTGCTAATTGCCTTTAACGGGAGACTAATGAGAGGGTGAGAGCAGGAAGGAGAAAATCCAGAGGATACAGCTGTGCTTTGCAGTCAATTTTCAAGAGACTTTAAGTGTCCAGACTCCCTGCACTGGAAACAGTGAGAGGTTGCTCTGGGGACAGCTAAACACTGGCAGGATGAAAAGGGACATGATGAGCTTGGTCCAAGCTCTCCAAGAGAAGCCTAGACTGTAAATATGTGGAGATTGCTCTAAGGACTGTGGCTGGGGTGTGGGTGGGCATCAAATTCTTCTGCTCCCCTCACTCCTCAGGCTAAGGGCCAGGGTAGCAATTTCAGTCTAGGATGCAGAAGCTTGCAAGGACCCAGGGTAGCCTCGGGTGACTCCTCTCCACTAGCAACCCTACCCACACAGGCCATGCGAGGGGCTGCTGCTTGGGATGCTCACCCAGCCACAGCGGCTGTCCCTGGGAGTTGAAGAGGAGGCTCTCGCCCTCCCGCTGGTAGGAGGGGGACACGTAGAAGTCACTGCTGATGATGCGCTGCAGGTGGCTGTCCTGCCAGTGGAGGTCACAGCCCTCGATCGCCCTGGTGAACACGGTCCGTCTGGGCCTGGCCAGCGAGTCTGCAAAGAGAAAAGCCATCAGCGCCCTGGTGGGGCAGGGGCAGCCTGTTCCTCCTCCCAGACATGACCCCCTTGGGCAGAGCTCTGCCTTTACAACGAGAGCAAAACCTGGTCCCACCCCACTAATTTCTGAGATGGACATGGGCTCCGGCTTTGGATACCTCTGCTGCCTACTCCATCTGCGAGGGAGACTAATGTCTCCTCAGACAGCATTGCTAAGTAACTTGCTAGAATAGCTGACTTGGTCAGAGAGGTGAGAAGAGAGGCAGGGACCACCCACCCGTTTGCTTCGTGACCACAATCCACTGTCACACACAAGGCTGACGCCTCGAAACCTGGCAGTGCATTCCCTCCCCTGTGACACTGAGCATGCAGGCAGCTGCCCCAGGGTCAGGACTGGGCTTCCTCAGCATTACTGCCCTGCACGCACCATGAGCTCTCCTCCTCCGCTCCAACACAAAGTCTCAGCTTCACTGAACTGCTGCTTCTTAGACCAGCAGCACATGAAGCCACAAAGGGAACCACACGAGTGTGCCTTCTCTGTCTCCGAGCGATGGGGGAAACCATCACCTTCCAGCAACCTCTGTGGGCTGCGTGAGAGGGCTGGAAGGGAGGAGACAGCACCGTCTGAAACCCCACTGCTGCCCTGCACCGGATGTCTGCGCTCCTCTTCAGAGCTGCTCTGTAACTTCGTGGACATTTCTGAAACCACCAAATGCTGGATTAGCATTTCACCCCATCCAGTCTGATCAAGACAAGTGGTTTGTTATAAGGAAAAAACCTGTCTGGAGCAATCCCACTATCACTCCAGCCACATTGGATCATGAAGGCCAAACACAGCTGGTAGGCTGCAAAATGGGAAGCCCCAAAGGGGGTGCAACACTCCATGTTAGGTCCTGCAACCTGCAAAGGGGCTGAGTTAAATGCATTCAAGGGTGGAAAACAAAAGGCACTGTTCAAAGCTGATCCGGGGAGGCTGGGTAAACATGCTCCGGAAACGATGGCAACAAGCAATTAGCCGGAATGCTGCAGGCACCCTGAGGTGGAGAGAAATTAAACAGGTGTTTGTATGTTGAGAACCAAGCCTGCTCACTTTACCAGGAAGGATTTCAAGAATCAGCTGTTCTTCAGTAATAAAAGAGGCTGGCAACAATCTGGAGCAGTATTTGCATATGCACAAACATGAACCCCGGGATACCTCCAGGATCCGTGCTGCTTTCAGTCCCCTGCTTGGAGAGACAGGAGCACAGGGAGAAGGGGACATCTCTGGCATGTGCTTTGGGAACTCCCTGCAGGTCAAAAAAAGTGACCTGTTCAGCCCCAGCAACCTTCCCCAAATGCCAGAGCAAATCCTTGGGAGAGCTGGGAACACCACAGAGGTAGTCCTGGGACTGGTGCAGGACATGGAGCAAGGCCAGGTTTAAATTACCTGCTCCCTGAGGAAGAGCATAGGGAGGCCGGGCACGAGGTCCTGGCCATGGCTGGGGTGATTGGCAGGACAGCCATGCTCCCAAACTGCTGCTGAGGGACTAATCCCACCCAGAAGAAAGAAGCTTCCCCTGCGGCACGGCTGCTGTTCCCCTCTCCTCCACCCACTTTGGCCACACATAACACACCACCGAAGAGCAATTCCAGTGCAGCAGACAGAGGCATGTGAAGAACAGTAACTTTCAATTAATGTCTACTTCAGGCAAAAGAAAGGAGAAAGAGTGCTTAAATTTAAAGGGATCAAATGCTTTGTCAGGGTTAGAGAAACTATTTTAGCACATAACTACATTGCTCTGTCTGTGCTCTGCACTTGAACTGCGTTAACATTCCTGGCTAATGACTTCCCCACCACCTGAATCACAGGCTTTAAGTGAGGCTTAAGGGCTGGGAAAGGGACTCTGCACCATCTCCAGCTCCTCACTCTCACATTACAGCCAAGACTTCTGAGCTCAGCTCTGCTCTGTTGCAAGCAGTACTGTTTTCCTGTATTACCCCACGCCCAAACGTGCATAGACTGTAGGGGTCTAAACACCCCCAAACTCAAATTGCTTTAAAACAGTCTCTAAAATCAAAATACGGGCAACCTTACCCTGTAGCAAAGAATCAAACATATATAAAACCAGAGGCTGTGAAGAGAAATATTTTGCATTCCTGTGACTCCCAGAACCATCACCAGCAGCTGAAGTGAGTTCTCTCAGCTTTGAGGTGAGTTTTAACCTGGACCCAACCCCTGTGGCTGTCAGCTGGATTTCCACTCCCTTCCCGGACTCACCTTGGCTGTGACCGGAGCTCTGCGTAAGCGCGTTAGTGATGTTGGGAAGCTCGTTACCATAATTGCCATCTTCCAGGGGACAGACGTCCATCTCACCCCACTTGCGCAGCTGCCGGAGCCAGCAGGATTTCTCTTCCAGCTTGCAGTGTGGGTTTAACACCACGCACACCCACAGCGCCCCTAAACAAAGCCAAGAAATCATGGAGGTGCCACCGCCATGCGCGCAGGGCAAAGCGCTCCGGCCGCCGCGCTCGCCCCGAGAGCCTGCAAGGTTCCATCGAGGTTTGTAAACTCATTTCAGCATAATGCACAGACCCAGGAGGGGGATTTACATGGCTTTTAAATAAGAAGGAAATTAACTCTATCCCAGCTGAAGCCAAGACAAAGTAAAACTCCTCCATAATGAAGCTAAATTATAATCTCATGAGATGGGGGACAGTGGGGAGGAGGGAAGGAGAGAGTGGCTGTGTATGAATTTGTGAGTGCTTCTGTCTGCCAGGACAAATCTAGTGTTTGAACTACACATCAAAGCATGCTTAAAAACACCCTGGCAAGCTGCAGAGTCTGTATCTCCAAAGACTAACCTGATTTTGATCCTACCCACGTTCCAAGCGCTTTAAAACCCGCTCTGAATGCTATTTCATCTGCCATTGTTCTTCAGGCCATTTGCATTCAACTATTTAAAAAGGAGATTTGGTGTATTTTCTTCCTTTTTTATTTTTTCTTTTTCAATCCCTAGTAGCCCCCAGCCTGCAGTGGAACCAGCAGAGGAACCTGGAGCTTGGCATGATGTCTTGCAGGCAAGAGCCCTCCGTGATGCGAGTCCTTCGGATCTCACAAGCCAAGCTGCCCACCAGTAGGACACCCATGCTGACATTCTCTGGGTCAACCATGGGACCCCACCTGATGCTGATGATGCTGTCTGCTGTGTCAGAGGGAAAATCAGGACGAAGGGCATCCATCATCATTAAGATCCAGCTCATCCTTTCATAAAACAGGGCTGATGCTGGTGCTACCTGAGCCTTGCAGACTATTCCGGGTCACTCACTGCTCCGATAAGGACTGCGGCAACCTAAGTGCAAACCCATGAATTCTTTAGCTACATACATTTCTACCCAAATTTCCCTGCAAGGCTGCCAGGATGCAGCATGTCCCCTCCCTCGTGCCTCCCTGCAGAGTGGGACGGCTGTGGGCTGCCACAGCTGCAATGTGAGGTATCCCCAGGGATCCCCTCGGGCTGAGCAGTTCCTGCTGCTCCTTTCTCTGCCCATGTCAAATCCTGTCACACACGTGGGACAGCTCAGCCTCCTGCAGAAACACCCTCCCTGCCTCTCCTCCATGGGCTCAGCAGGGACCTGGAGCACCTTCCATCTCCCTGTCCAGTCTGCTGCTCTCCCTCACCTCTCCATCACTCCCAGAGCCAAAGTTCCCATCCCAAAGTGACAGCCAGTGGCACGACATCACCTAACATGCCTCCACTGCACAACGAGGAGATTCCTCCACAAGCCCAAACCACCTCCCTTGCTGGCTGTGTTTTGAGCAGCAGCTCCCCAGCTGCACAGCCCTGCCATTGAGCCAAACAGCCCCAAGCGAGGCTGCAGCTCTGACAGGAGCCAGAGCAGCCAGTCCCTTTGCCAGACAATGCAAGACAAACCCAGGCTGAGCAGCGATGTCCTGGCCCTGGCTCCACTCTGGTGTCTCTCCACTCCTCTGTGTCACAGCTGAGCTCTGGTGATGCTTTTGGGGTGCACGTCCCCAGACCAATCCTTTGCCAGTTGGAACTTGTGGGCATGTCTGGTTCAAAACATTAGTAAGGCGTGGAGGCTGTGCATGTCTGGCTCCTTGGAGCCGCCTGGCTCGGCAGGAGAGACGTCACCGCGTCAGAACGCAGATGGTGGCAGCAGCATCACATCCAGGAATGGGCACGGGAAAAGCACTTGCAGGCATGAGCATCAGCAAGTGTCCAAAGCAGACCTTGCCCGGTTCAGCTCCACCTCTGCTCCCAGGAAACCCCACCAAAACCTCACTTCTTTCTGATGAACAGGGGGGATTAAGATTTTTCAGCTGCAGCATCAGCAATTAATTAACGTGTAAAAGAGGTACCTCCTTAGGGGCCCATCCTTACCAGAGTAGGTCCATGTCACTCACTCTCAGGCTCCAGCAGGCTCCATGGGGGATACTTAGACATGGCATCTTTTTAAAAATCAGGTCTCAGCTCCAGAAAATGAGTCTTCTTTAAGGAAGGGAATAGAACTTCCTACCTCCTCGGGTGACCATGAGATAGAACTTGCACTCGACTCTGGGTGTCGGGCATTCCCTTCCCATCATTGCTCTTCTTCGCCCACTTTGGGGCTGCTTGTGCGAAAAGCAGCCTCGGGCAGTTTCAACTCACGCCTCTGAGAGTGCACAGAGCTTGGCTGACAGGCAGTAACAAGGCTTGGTGCTCCAGCTTCACCGCCCCCAGGAATGGGATGCACCCGCTGGATTTTTGGCTCCCACAGCTCTGCTAATATGCGTTCCACGGAAGCCTCATGACTTTGCTGCCTATTTTTGGGAGCCCTCTGAGGCATCCTTTGCATGCCAAAACATTATGCCCCTGGGCTCTCCTGCAGAAAGAATGATGTGGTGGGGAGGTGGGAACCAGGAGGGAAGTGAGATTTGCATCTGTCTCGGTCATGATAATTATCTGGGAGATATAAAAGAGTGATTTTCTGAGCCCTGTGGTCAAGTGACATCAGCTGACAGCACAAGTGACTCCTGTCCTGAGCCGAAGTGCCATGCCAGGTCAGACTCAGTGTCTCTCCACATGCTGTAGAAACCTCCATCTGAACTTTCTGATAGCAGGAGGTTAAGTGGGGAACAAAGCAGCAGATCACGATTAAGCTAAGCCTCTAAACAAAAATGCTTTTTGATGACGGGGCTGGGTGCAGGGACAGGGGGGTCAGAGCCTTCCCAGCCCAGCGGTCCTGGCTGCCAGCCCCAGAGAAGACAGGCGCTCCGATCCCGCGCCCAAGTTTCCAAACCATCAAAGAAATTCTCCCGTTTCCCACAGGGTTGCTCCCCAGCTTAATCTGCTGAAATTCCCCACTGTAAACAAGTGGCCGAGATAAATAAACCCGTCTCCAGGCAGATTAAGGTCAGGCTGCACTTCAGCTGGTTTTTCGTCTATTTTTTGTAATTAGGCTTTAATCGTAAGTACTAATGCGCCAGGGCAAATACTCCCACGCTGCTGAGCTCTCCATCCAGCAGGTCCTTCCTCTGGCTCCCCAGCAGACGGGGCAATAGAGGTTCAGTTGGCAGCACATGCACAAGCGAACAATCCTGTTTTTTATTTTAATTTTTTTTTTTTGTAACTCTGAAATCCTGCAAAATCCTTTACATTTTCCCCAGCATAAATCCACAATCTTCTTTAAGGCTGATCTTCTTCCAAGCCCACGCAAGTCTGTGATGCAGTCTTTGCTAAAATTGATGATTAATTATTAAACACGTGCCTAAAATAATTTCCAAAAGGCCCATTTTTTGCTTCTAAGTGGTGGAGGATTGTGGTCTGTGCCAGGGCTTCCCGTGGCAGCTGGCAACAGGCCCCTCATCCTTCCCTTCGACAGCAATGGTAACACTGGCAGCTTTGGCATCCACAGCCCACAGGCAGTGGGACGTGGTGCTTCCACCACCCCATGTGCCTCGGCTACTGTTCCCCGCCCAGGGATGGTTTGGGACACCCCCCTGCATTCCTGATGTTTGTTACTGGTGAACACCCCCAGCGCAGAGCAGCTCTGGTCTCTACATGCCTCCACACCTCCTCCAGAGAAATGCTCTGCTCCTACAGTAAACACTGCTCAATGCCAAAACCAAAAGGCTTCTGTAAAATGGGGGAATAATCCCTGCTTCAAGTACAGTCCATGCCCATCCTGTCCTGGAGCTGCTTCTTGAAACATCACCGTGTCCTCTACAGGAGCTTCTCTTCAGCACGAAGATGCCCAGACCTCATGTGTGACATGCCTACGCCAGGCGAGCTGCTCTGACGTGTGTTGGCTGGCACCACACTTCCCCTGCTGTCGTGTTGATCCAGCACTGGAAGGGCCCTGACATTCCCCAGCCACTCTGCCATCTGCCAACAGGGACATGCTGCCACCTCCTCTCACTCTGCTGACCAAACCTGCGTGCACCAACCCGGTCCTTGTACAGTTAAGCCAGGAATGAAACCCAACCACTTTCCCCTTGCCTGTGCAGGAAGGGAGGGAGGGCTCTCGGCTTGGATAGCAGCTTGGAAATCTGGCCAAATAATCTGTAATTTTAAGCAAATTGCTTCCTGCGTCCAGGCCTGCCCACACACCGATTCATATATCACCAATGTGTTTGCTTTCTTCCATGTGGAAATTCTGGCTTGGTGGACTTGGCCACCTCTCCAGGATCCTTGCATATCCAATTGTCTAGCTGCAGCATCCCAAAATCCTGGAAATATCTTCTTGGCAAGCAAGCACAGATGAGCTCTCCAGAGCTGGTGTGGTTATTTCCATCCAGGAAACTTCATACAGAAGCAAGCCATCCCACCCCTGCCCAGATCTTGTCTGCATAGTTTGGCCAGGATTCCCAGCCTCATTTCTGTTCGCATTTGTTGGGCACTTGGTAGGTGGGTCTGTGATTCCCAGCTGCAGTCTCAGATGCTCCAGATCCCAGACCATCCTAATCCTTCTTCCAGCTCTACCATATCCTTTTGGTGCCAGCCCATCAGCCCTTGCCCTTGCACAGTATCTCCTACCAGCAGGCTGCAGAGGAGCTCAAACTCACTCACCAAACTATGGCTCAAGCCAAACTATTCACCCAAGATCCCGTATGTCCAGGAGAGCCCAGAACTGCAGGGTTAACTTCACCACACAACCCACCTCCCCAGGCCCACGTCATCTAAATGTTTTATTCTAATGATATTACAGTGTCAGCCAGCTGAGCTGTGTCTAAGGTGCTTAGCTAGAATTACCCAGAACTGCCTTTCCCTTACAGCCAGGCTCTGTGCTGCCCATCCTGCCCCCCTCACCCTGGGAACGTGCACCACAGCAGGCAGAATCTGTTAGGTGTGATGAGACTTTGAGAACCTGCCCTTCCCTCTCTGGATCATGGCTCCTCCAGGAACAGCACTTCCACATCCAGGCCACATCCAGCCCCTGGGGCTCACCAGCCCTGTGTCCTCCCTCACAAAGGCTTCGGGGCAGCTCACCAAACACTGGCCTCCTGGAAGCATGGGACTAGCCACACACTGCACACCCATCATCCTTGATCCCTTTGCAGGAGAGGGGCTGGTTTAAGGTGTTGAACTGGGTGGTTTGGGCCTGATCCAGCTGCCTCACAGTGATTTCCCCAACAGGGGATAGAGCAAGGTCCTGGCATGTCTCAGGGTCTCTACTCCCAAAAAAGAGGCCCACATGGCCTCTGTAATGATGTCCATTGGCCCAGCAGCCCAGGTAACTCTGCTCCTCTCTGCGAGGCAGTGACCCTTACCCAGCTCATCCCAGAGCTGCCGGCACTTCTCTGTTATGCCCGTCCCCTGCTGCCTCCAGAGGGAGAGCCGAGGATCAGCCATGAACTGCTCCGTTATCAACGTCAGCATCCTGGCCCCGTTGGAGTCCCTCATGCGCAGCATCTCCCGGACCTGGAAAGGACAGAGAGGAAGTCTTGGGTGAGACAAACCATGGTCCCTCAGAGGTGTTTAAGACACGTTCACCTGGCTGGCAACCCACAGCTCCCTCAGCCTGAAGGTCCAGACTGTAAATACACACATACATACATGTGTGTGTATAATGTATAGTCACAGATTATAACCCTCATGCAAAGGCTGTGATGAGGCTGATTGGAGCCCAATTGAGCAGCAGTCACAGCAGTCACAGTGAAGAGGACCGAGATTAATAACAGGAAAACAAAGCCCTTCTGCAAAGAAAGAGAAAAGCCCATAGGTTGGCGGGACTTGCGGGTTATGGTCCCACCTTCCCATGGTCTTGGTAGGCTCTGCAGGGTTGGTTTTTCCCCCACTGAGCTGAAGGGGAGATGGGGGAATGCCCTTCCTTGCACAGGGATCACAGTACTCATGGGAGGAAGGGACCTTCCAGGACAGCAGGTGAGACAATCCAGGCCTGACCCAGAGCCTGGATTACAACCGCCTGCTCCGCGACAGGGCGAGAAGGCACTGGAGCAGAGATTCCCAGCTGTGGTGGGCATCCTGCCAGGGCAGCCAGTGAGTGCCAGCTACGTGACACGCCGAGCAGAGATGGGAGAGAGCAGCCGGCTCCTCACCTTGGCAAACATGGAGTTGAGCTGCTTCCCCGAGCCGTAGTACCCTCCCTGAGATAGGAACAGCTTCACCTGCTCTCGGACCTGCTCCTCATCCAAGTGCCAGCAGTTCTCGTCGTCGATGCTGGCCCCAGCAGTGGGGTCAGGAGCACCTGAGAGGATGCGGGGGGAGGAGAAGAGAGACAACCATGTTTATGGCAGCAGGGTCAGCAGTTCCACTAGCAAGGAGTGGACCTATCTCTACTTTATTAGGGACCCACCTTTATCAGCTCAGGTGACAGAAAACCAACTTGATTCCTAGGCAGTGAGCCCCAACTGGTAGCACTGTGCTGTCCTAACACAGTGGTGGCAGCAGCCACCAGGAGAGATCCTGACCACAGGGCTAATGCTTGGCCTCTCACCCTCTGCACTCCATGTGAAGTGAGACTGAGGAAGACCAGGGACATGCCTTCCTCCAAAGCCCCAGGAGTGCAGGCAGCACAGCTGCAGAGACCGGAGTGCTCCGCGGCTCCGGGGATTGCCCAGGATGCTCCTGCTCCTGCTCCACATCAATAAATTGCTAAAGCATCAGTAAAGCTCCAATTCCTGCAGGCCCTTCCCCGTCTCTGGAACAGTCTAACAAAGGTACTACTGCCTATGGGCTCCAGAGCCCTGGGTTAAACACCTGGTCCTGCCCCTCATTTGCTTTAGGACAGGGGACAAGTCCCTGGGCACCAATGTATCTGCCTGGGAGAGACCCTCCGCAGGAAAGAACAAAGGATCAATAATCCTTCAAAGAGCAAGCTGTGACCAGAGCAGGGCCTTTGGCAGGCACACATATGTGTTCACAGGCTTCATTTCATCTTCCAGAGGAAAAAAAAAGAAAGAAAACCCACAACTGATTTAAACAAGTTGGAACAAATTTCCCTTGCCTTGTCCCTTTCGATTCCCATTTTCCCCCCAGGCACTACCCTACCTCCCAGCCACGGGTTCCAGGGCTCACAGGACAGGCAGCAGCGCAACTCCAGTGAGCGACCAAGAGCGCAAAATGGAACAGAAACTTGGATTTTCAGCTGTCTGCTCTTGGGTCCCGCTCTACAGAAACTCCTTAGGAAAAACCAGCACCAAGGAGAGACTGCTGCAGCTGGAGGATGCTCCACTCCACTTTGGTCTGCTTCTCCCATCTCATCTCCCTCTCAGGAGAGGAAGACGGCCAGCACAGGATGAGCGAGGTGCTGCATGAGGAGCCATGGGACACTGCAGCTGACACATCCCCAATTAAATCTTCATGACGTCTTTTCCACAACTGGGATCTGGTTGGGGAGCAGACATCACTTTCCTGCAGAGACAGCCTGGGGTGCCTTGTGCGTTGCTGAACCAGAAGCTCAAACGCAATTCATGAAAATTGTGCTCCAGGATGCCTGTTCAGCAGGGCAAGTGTCTCTTCCTGGCTTGTAAGAAGACAGCATCAACCTCAGGGGTTCTGCTCCTCCAGCAAAGGCTGAGAACACTCCTGACCCGTTAAGATACAGTTATTTGTATTTAATGTCCTTTACAAAATTACTTTAATTTCTGCTAACAGTCATGGCCTGAGAGAATTTCCAGCAAGCTGTAGGCATGCTGAAGGGACAGGATCCTGCTGCTCTCTCTGCAGAATAATTTATAGTTGACACAACCACATAATTGGGACAAGAGCTGAAGCAGCCGAAAGGAAATCACAGCTCCTGGATGAGCATGAGGACTTTTGCCACACATACCCTGATCCTGATCCCACTCCCACTCCCGCGCCACAGCCCTGGAGAAGCAGCTAAACCCTGAGCCCCCAGCAAGGGGTGAGTCCGGCTCAGAGTGCACCATCAGAGTCAGCTCAGAGTCCTGCCATAAGCCACGAGGGACAACCACAGCCAGGGACAGGGACAGTCCATGCTGGCCCTCTGAGCTTTTCTGTGCCTTCTCCTTCCCTCCCCCAGCCTCATCCTTATCTCGCAGATAAAGAGCAGACAAGCCAGCGATTATCCCCTATCAGGAACCGATGACTAATCTGTCTACCATGAGCGCTTATCCGGCCCCATCGCTAGGTATCCCAGACGCTTGCACTCTTAATATCCTCCTCCCCACCATCCTGCCTGCCACTCCCAGCTGCAGCTATCCAGAGCAGCCTCGACTGCCTCTATAGGGTCACCTGTCTGCATCTACAGGGACCAGGAGGGCATGGACGCCTGGCGTGACGCATCCCACCAAAGCTCAGCTCATCCCTGATCCCTCACCACGGCCGCTGCGACAGATTAAGGAGGAGGAGGTCGCAAGACGCGAGGAGTAGGTGCGTTTTTTTGGGGTTCCCGGGGCTACCCCTCGGTGCCTGCTGCTCACACGTAGCGTTAGCGACGGAAAGCCCGAGCAGCAAGGAAGGGAGCGTGCAGCTAAATAAAACCTCCTCCTCCCACGCAACACATTGAGCACTTCGCACGTTGGGGTTCGGGCCGCAGCCAAATTAGCAACGCGCCTCCCGCGCCTCCAAATAAAGCCCAAATTTGCTTGTAAATGTATTTTGCTCTCCTATAAAAGATTCAGAGAGACGGCTGTAATAGCAAATTCCCACACGTGCAGCACAACCCAGAAGATAACAGGCTGCCCAATTACGCTGGGGAGCTGGATAAACATTTAAGAGCAAACAACGGGATTTGTGCTGGGTTTAAATATTAATGGCAGGATTTGTCCACTTCCCCTTGCCAACGTTCACACCGTGGGGGCTTCAGCAGCGGCACGCCGTGACGCAGCTGATGAGTGATTCCATGTCTCAGCTCCAAAGGAGCTGGGAACGGCATGTAAAACAGCCCGGCGCCTGCATAACACATTTCTCATATAGCAGCATTCGTGCTCCAAAGAGCCTTGTTTCAGATGTGCTGGATCTCGGTCCTGCCGGATTCAGATTTAAGGAAACACCACTGCACATCTTGAGTGGAAAGAGTGTTTCACCAGCCCGTTTACACTGGCTGTAGAAACTGAGATAAAAATGCAATCCATCACACCCCAAGCTGGGCTCCCCCCTTCACTGGGAGCTCGGGGGTTTAACTGTTTGACAGCCAAGTGAGACTTGGCAAATACAACAACCGAGAAATAAGGACTGGAAAAATCTACAAATTAGAAAACAGAGTGAAGTCAGGCATGGAAAATTCAACTCCTTGCTCAGAAATTAGCTGCCCAACATGAAGAAAACAAAAGGGGCTCCTGGACTGGGAAGCTGCAGGTTTCCAGGGCTGAGGAGGCAATAGGACCTTGTGGATCATGCCAAAGCATTGGCACATCCCAAACCCAAGCTCCTGAACCCAAGAAGGGGAGATACATCAGCTGAGTAGGGTGGAAAGCACTCCCAGAACATCTGGCTTGAAGCAGGATTGGTGATACAAAGAAAAAGGGATGATTATTATTTTTAACCAGTACCTGGAGCTGATAAAGTGATGCTAAAAGCCACCCAGTGATAAAGGTGGCTGCTCTGGCATCTCCCTTATGGTCACTTCACCCGACTGTGCCCAGCCCCCATCAGTGGTTTGGGGCCTGGCTGTGCCAGCCCCGGGGTCAGTGGTGCCTGGAGCAGGGCTGGCCGTCGTGGTGGCCATTCACAAGGGCCATCTCATGACTGCACATGGTGGTGTTGCTGAATGCCTCCGGGCTCCTCTCTGGCGTCCAGAGAGAAAACAGATGTGAAGGATCAGCTCAGGGCTGGGGGTGGGGAGGACATGGACAAATAAGCTAACGGCAGAAAACCTTGAAGAGAAAATAACCAGGCACCAGAAAGGAAATGAACTCTAACAAGGGATTAAAAATAGCAGCAAAGCAAGGAATCCAGCTCCGCCAAGACTCCCAGTTTGTTTTCAACCGGAGGCGAGTCAGAGGGAGCTGCCAGGGCAGCCTGAAGAGTCACATACACCTGACAGCAACGGGGCAAGGGAATCCAGACTGGCTCCCAGCATGGTGGACAGGAGCAATGTGGTCCAGCTCGTACCAGTATCTGGCGCAGCCGACTTCGGAAGCCACTTGTCAAGCACCACTCGTGCTCTGGAGTCATTTGGCAACCCCAGTCGCTCAGCAAGACAAGGGGAAGAGGTGCCTTTCTCTCCAGCACTCAGGTGTGGTTTTTTCCCTTAAATCCACAACAGCTCAGCAAACAGGAACACAAACGCCCTGGAGACCTGACCTTCTCCTCCTTCCCTGAGGGAAGGCAGAATTTTTAATAGATTTACTGGTGCTGCCCTCCAGACGCTGTCTTGGGATGACCTAAAAGTCAAAGAGCGCCTGAGGACCCCTCAAACATCAGCCTTGGCTCGGTGTGACAGGACAGGCAGGGACTTCCTGCACACTGACCTGGCAGCCAACTTGCTGTGCACAAGGAGCAAGATGGGACAGTATTAGCCCAGGAGCTGAAGGAAAGCTCAAGGTGGTCAAGAATGCATGTGGGACAAAAGGGAATGGATGAGGCAGCAGGCTTCTTATGGCTTTTGCATAAGCAGATCTGCTTCTTCCATGCCGAAGCCTGAGGGACCATTCCCTTTAAGGGTTTTTCAAAAGTCCTCTCCTCCAAGAAAGCTCCCAAGACCCTGCAGGACCACAGAGGCCCCTTGGGGATTCACATGGCTTGTCCTCAGAGGGAGCTGCCCCTGCACTGTGCGACAACAGGGGTTTTGTGGCTTTTCTCACTTCTGGTTGAGAAGAGCATCCCACGCCCTTTGATGGCACCAGCTGAGCACCACAGATACGGTGTCATCCACTGGCATTTCTGTGGGCCGGACAGACCACCCCAACCACAACTCCTGGACTGAGGGCAGCAGCACTCTCTGCCATGTCCACATGCTGCTCAAACTGGGTGAGTTACAGAACTGCAAACACGGGGTCTGCCAAAATCTCCTGCTCCTTATGTAAAGAAGGGGGAGAACTCACCAATGATGCATGAAGGATACCTCTAAGCCCCAAATCTTCTGGGCCCACAAGCACTGTCCCATCCTTAAGCTCTTAGAAGAGCAGAGGGAACAGGGTGCCAAGGTGACCACCACCAGATTATCCTCACTCCCTTGGAGTCCTAGTTGTTGGATCCAAACTTTCCAGCTGCAGCTTCTGGCTAACCCCAGCATTCCACCAGGAGAGACCAAGCAGCCACAAGTCACTTTTGCTGGCACAATGACACCCTTGCAGCCTTGCTCTGTGCCAGGCAGCCACGCTGCTGGCTTTGTCCCCTTGGGGAGGAGCACTGAAACCCACCCCAGTCTCCTCCCTCCAGCTGCCACTCCAGACGCCAAGCGTGGAGGTGCCAGACACGCGGGATGCTCTCGCTGGCACACGCTGCCCTTTGCAGCCAAGCCACGGGAGCAGAAACGTGACCCACTTCAGCAGGCAGAGGTCAAGTGTGGAGCAGAGCGGCAGGCACACCTATGCTCTGCTTGGACTGAATCCTTCGGGAACACGCGAGCGCCTTGGCTGCGCTCCAGGACTCCATCATTACTGGATAGTTTGCATTTCCTTCTAGGAAGACAGCCGGGAAGATCGGCACGCGGTGCACAGCCCGCGGCTACAGACTCCTGCAAGGAACAAAGCTCCTATGCCCGGAGCCGAGCACGCCAGACAATGGCCAGTAATTTTCTCTGCTATTCAGGCTCTGCAGGAGGAGAAGGAGCATCCCTGAAAGCCTTATTTTACAAAACCAGACAACCCCCTTGCACAAGGGGCATTCCCCAGCCAGCCTGGTGCAGAATCAGTTCCTCGATCCTACATGCTCACCATATAAACACAGAAAGAGGAACCTACATGTACACCATATAAACATGGAAAGAGAAAACCTTTGGGTGACCAGAGGCAGGTGAGGAAGACCTGACGCTGATATGAAGCTCAACAGACCTCTCCTCAAAAGAAGGAGGGGCAGGGAAAAAAGAAGGATTTCCAGAGAGACAATTCTCACTCCAAGGTGTAATAACCTCAGGTGCCCAATGCACACACTGGGTTACTGTTTGGGTTGCAGAGACTGGCCTGCCAAAAGCCACCTTGGCCCCATTCTCAAGGTGAATGAAGGTGTGACCCCAAGGATCTGAAATAAACATGGTCAAGAAATGCACATAAAGCTCTACGTAAAGCACAGCCAGCTCTGCTACAGATTCCAGGATCAGCGACCCACTATGAATGCATGAACCACAGCTGGGAAGGCCAAGATGGGGGACAAATTTGGATCCACTTCACCTGAAGACCCCAGAATTCCTCTCCCATAAACAGACCTTCATGGCTGCAGCCCTTCCTCACCCTGGGGTCAAGCAGGTCTGCAGTGTAGTTGGTTGCACTGTGGCTATGCTTCTGGCAGGACCAGGGGATCAAAACTTGCAACACTGTCCAGGACCAAGAATCAAAGCCCTGGACAGCATCACTATGAACTTCAACGTGAGGGGTTTGGAGCCTTCCTTTTCAGAGGATGCAACACTTAGGAGTTATAGATCACCTTAAGATCATGTCATCAAATGAAGGCTGATCTGTATCCTTCCCCAGGGTGAGACGAGGCTGCTCTCCTGCTTGCAGAGGTGTTTACTCACTTGTGACCAGCTGGGCAGCCACAGGGGTGTCAGACAGGTGCCACCCTCTGTGGAGTGACCATGTCTCTGTTGGCTCAAAATCGCACACTGGAGTGCGTGAATTTGCACAAGTCTGAAGGGAGTGAAAATTTTTGCTTTGTTTTTTTTTAAACCACTTGTAAAAACAAGAAGCAGATATTGAACTGGAGCCAACATCTGTATCTTTGTAAGACTCTCAATCACCAGCCTTTTGCTGACTCTAGAGCAATAAATATTCAGAGCCTTAAAAGCTTTACTTCAATCTGCTTAGGAGAAAGCAGCCTCAAACAATGGCCAAGAAGGGATCTTGCCCAGCCTCAGCTTCAGTAGATCAGTTCAGAGAGGGAGTGGCCCTCACCAGATCCTTGCAGCATCACAGCTCCTCATTCTTTTGCAATGCCAAAAATTGAAGGCCCCCCCGAAAAAGCCAGTTACATAGAGCACAACCACCCATGCAGCAGATGTGGCCCAGCAGAGGAGACAAAGGCCTCTCCCAAGTTAGGAGCAGGAACGACCAGATAGAGAGAGATGAACACATCTAAGATCAGAGCTGCCATCACCCCCACGGCAACAGTGAACCTCTGGCCTTACTGCTCTACATGTGGATTCAACTAGTTCAGATAGTATTTTAGGCTGCATATGGGGCTTTTCATCTTCAGAACACTTAACAGGCACGTGTTAATCCCTGCAACGCCCTTCCGTGGCAGATAAGTGTTTATTATCTCTGCTCTACAGCTGGTGGGACTGGCACGGCAGGGGAGCAGCTCATTGTTGCAGACCCTGGGCAACCTCAGCTCCTGGGCTCCTTGAAAAGACACAGCAGGAGATCCCCAGGAGCCTGGGCCACATCCTGGGCCAGTGGAGCAGGGCTGGGCTGGGCACTGTCCCCCAGACTTCCAGGGGAGGAAGCCAAAAGCATCTTCCAAACACAAAGCCCCAGGACACATCTCCGCTGCCTCTGTGCAGTAGGTAAGAACAGAGGCACTCATTTATTACGGGCAAACTAACACCCATGGAGATTAAAGTTTTATCTCCCGCCAGCTCAGCCACATCTGACTTAGTGCAGGGCTCAGGCTGACACCGTGTCCCCACGTGCTGGAAGAGCCACATCCCCAGTGCACCTCCTGCTTCACAGGGTCCCAGCACCACGTCCTTGGCTTCTCCATTCTACTCAGAGCTGTGCCTTGTGCACCACCAGCCTGTCAGCTCTGCCTCTTCCTGCCTGTTGAAGCCCGTGTTTGGCAGATAAACACACAAAGAAGAGCAGAGGGCAGGATGGGGACACCCCAGCCATGTGGTCCCAACACCCGCGCATTAACGTCAGTGTGACACTGCCAGCTCTAGCTATGCAGCAAAAGACAAATGCAAAATGAAGGACATCACCATGGGCACCAAAGCCACCACCCCAGCCCCAAACACAGAGTCAGGGTCACACAGCGAGGAGGGAGGAATTACCGTGCACTTGGTTGATCTCGGAGTTGGATGACAGGATCTCATCAGCCAACTTTTGGGCGGTGGGCAGCACCTCGGTGTGGTGTGCTGTGATCAAATACTGAACAAACTTCTGGAGCTGGTCCCTGTTCATCTGGAAAAGGGTCTCTGAGATGGGAAGACGGAGTTTGACCTGGTCTGGCTTGCGGATCCTGTACAGTGAAAGCGCCACGACGTGAGCGCAGTAAAAAATGTCCTTGTTCCCACAGCCGCACGTCACTGAGGTGATTTTGCAGCGGTCGAAGCTGATGGCCACCTTGTAGGTCATCTCTGGTTCTGTCGCAGTCGCTGGCTCCGTTACTGTTCCGCTGAGGTGGAACCCTGGAGAGGGAAAGAGGAAGAGAGAAAGGTCAGGTTAGCTTCTCTCTGACCACAGCCACCCATGCCAGCTGTGGAGGGAGGGAAGGCCAGCCAAGGCTGCTTGTGCATCTCTCTCACACACCAAGGAGTGCAGCACCCAGCACAGCCCATCCCTGTGGCTTACACCCAGCAACACCCAGCCCGTGTATACAAACACACTTCTGCACCAACACACACACACAGCCAGACTCATCGGCGAGTTTATTTAACAGCCAAACCCTCAGGGGAAGAGCAAAGCTGCTCAGTTCCCATTTGTTTAAGTATCTCAGACGGTTTCTCTCCTGGGAGTCATTTCCATCCACGCCTCCCTCTTGCTGAATTTGCAACTCACATGAGCGAGGGCTGGTAGAAAAAGACCATGTTTGCTTTTCTTCGATGAGGCAGACAAAAAAACCTGCAAACTAAATGCAAAGCAATTCCAACTTTGGTCTCTCAACCAGGTAGAGTGCTCCAGGGCACGGTCACAGCTCTGAGCTCTTCCACACAGAGGAAAAAAGGAGCAGGGACAGGAGCTATGCACAGTCCAAACCACGGCTGGGGGAAAACTCTTCCCTGAGTTCCACAAATTGTTCACACCAATGTTATGGTGCTCCTGACAGTTTCCACCATGCAGAAAGGGGGTGCAGTGCCTTCAGGCACAAAGTGTGAAAAAAGGCCCCAAAAAGTGCCAAACACAGGTGAGAGACATAAAATGGGCTCAGAAAGTCCTATGGGTCCCAAGAAAGGTGGATGTACCAAGCAAGTGAGGCACGAAGTCAGTGAGGTAAGACTGACTGACGGATGCCTATCAACCTCACTCTGAACGGGAGCCTCAGAGAGGCCTTCTCACGATCCAGCTGCTGAGTGGGTCCAACACCAACACTTGGCACTTGCTCAGCCACCTGGAAAAGGGGTAGGTAGCTTTGTTCCCCACACTCATCTGCCTTGTTCCTCCAAAGGAGTGAGGCTGCACCAGGAGGTTAATTAACACGGCCAGGGCCATCCGGTGTCCCCATGTCAGAACACGGTGTGGGACCTGGCACCCTGCACCGCCCATCCCAGCCCTCCTCCCTGAGGAGGATGCTCACTTTTCTCCATGCCACTGCAACCTTATTAAGCCTGTGTATGTACAGGTCCCTGCAGAGCCTGCCATCCCCTCAGAGAAGGCAGCAGACAGCTGAGAGCCCTACAATTAGCGACAGAAAAGGAGAAGGGGTGGGGGGGTGAAGATTAAAATACATTAACTGCATCAAACCCTTGTGCGTTTGCCAGCTCTTACAAAGGCTTTCGGAGACAAATTCTACCAGAGGTTTTTAATAAATGGCATCAAAACCAGCTATTCACTGCCAGTCTCTTTAAAGCCGCGCCAAAAACCACATTCAAATCTGATTAAGCGTCAAGGAGGTCTGCTTTTACTTTAGTGCTGGGGCGGGGGAAAAGCAGACCTGCTCTGCTGCCATCACCCAAAAGCCACCCCCATGTGGCCAGCAGAGCAGGAGGGGAGGGATGGACAGCCCTGCACTTCCCTGTTGCTCGCAGGCTGCCGGGAGCAGGAGCACGGCTGCGGAGGTGCTGGGCTCGGCGCCGCGGGAGCAGCACGGCCAGGGGCTGACGAGCCTCCCCCTCCACACGAGCCCGTCCCCCGGCAGCCAAACTATATAAATCCCGAGGATAAACTCCAAAGTGTTTATGTTTTACCACTTCTCCGGTTTGCAATGCTTGGCAGGCGGCTCCGACTCACTGCCAGTTTCTCCCCAGTTTACTTTTTGAACAAGTTAAAAGGATTGGAAACCGCGTTCCTGAGCAAGTATGTATGCATATCCTCGTATGTACGCCTGCAGGCACATCCACACACATATATAAAACACTCTAGGACAAATTACTGGCCATAAACACTGCACTGAAATGCTTACTTTCACAGGACCATGGGCCAGACCCCACTTGGGGCTAACTGGTGTAAGGCTGGAGGAACTCGTTTAACCAAATGACCTACTTCAGACAGGTATAAGTCTGAAAATATATCAACTGTGGTCTGATCCAGCCTCTCAAGAGAGAATATTTGTCCAGATACTTCTCAGGCTATTCTCTGGCATCCCAAAAGCTGTGCTCTTCCATCTGCTGCAAGAGCTGATCTTCACAACTCAGAGCTGGTCTGCACATCGAACAGGACCATTCAGTATGTCAGCAACTGCCAAGTTCATCTGGCACTCGAGCCCGAAGTCAAGTGTTGGTTTAGATTTTAGCTGTGGTGACAGCAGGTCTATTTAAGATAAACTAGGAACTCTACAAAACATTTATCAAAAGTTGAGTCAGAAATTAAACATGGGGGGTGGAAGAGAGATGAGCTGGCAGGAACAGAGGCATTATTTGTGAATATTTACATTAACGTGAGGTCAGACTGCAGCTACCACACTGCAGCCAGGTCTGCATCCCAGCACCCATGGCTGCTGAGCACACAAGCTCAGCAGCGATGAGTATCACTGTCCCAGAGAAGAGTGGTGGCTAAAAGGTGTGTTTTGGAGGGGTTACTTTATCATCCTCCGAAGCACACACTCCTGTTCCACACAAAACCCTGATGCTATCACCAAAAAGCTACAGGTAACCCTGGAAGAGTACAGCTGTCACTGTACCCTCCTCTCTGTTCATCTTGCATCCCAGAAGAAAGAAGCATCCTAGGAGCTGTGATACCAGCACTTCAGTAGAAACACAGCCCTGACCACTGACACAGGGTCTGGACAGCACTGAGAGCAAAGACATACTCTCCTCTGTGTCCTCCCTGTGCATTTCTATTTAAGACATCCCTACAGCCCAGTGCTTATCTAGGACTTCATCTTCTGTTCTTAACATAAGCTAACTTGGTGTTTGATTTGCTGCCAGCAAAGTGACAGTGCCAAGGCTTGAAAACCATGGAAAAGAAATAATTAAATACCATCTTTGTAACTACAGACTCATTACGCCCCTCCGGAGTCTAGCTTTGTCCCAAGAACAACGTCGCCTTCTCCCTGCCCCAGAACACCCTCTCCTGCTTTCACCACAGAAGCTTCCCAGTGGATGTCTCTTTGATCGAGCTTGCAAAAGGAGCTGAGTGTTCATAACTGCCCCAGAAAGAGCACAGAAAGGTGCCATGAATGTTCACGGGCACACAGGGCACAATGAGCTCATCTCTTTCTAATCCCAGCCATCAAATGGGGGACAAAACACTGGAGGAAGAACCTTCCTTGTATTACTGCTGCAGGACATTGCACCTCTGATTTAAATTAAAACAGACCCTAGAATTGTTTTCCAGGAGTTTGTGAGCTCCACACTGGTGGGACTTAAAAAACTTGTCAGCTGGGCAGCACTCTCCTCTTTGGAGCTGATAAACCCTGCAGGCTGGGAGGAGGATGGATCCACAAAAAAAAAAATAAATCCTGGGCTCTCAAACAGTTACAAAGGATCAAGCCTTTAGCACCGACCCCCAGTGCAGGAGACTATATTATTAGGACAAAAGCATTAACGCCTCAACAGAAGCATCTTTAACCAAGATGGAGAATTCTTTGATCTCTAAACCTACTCGACCAAAAGGAGTTGTGCAAACTCTTTCAGTTCTGTAAGAGCAGAGAGCATTTCAACAGGACATCTTTAACCCAGACATCCACATGCCAACCACCAGGAGAAACCACTAGCCTGTCCTGCAGCTCCAACCTACCATGAGGCCAGCTGCAAAGGCCCCTTGTCTTGTGTCCTCCAGCAAATCATTGAAGGTAAAGCAAACATTTAGGCTGCTTACATTGAAATACCTGGAGTCTGGAGACATGTAGACCCCCAGATAGAAATTTAAATCCCAGAAACACGCAAAACCTAGGCATAGCCCCCTCCCTTCTCATAAATGTGGCACTAACACCTGCAAGAGAGAGGAGGATCCACAGCTACCACACTAGCTGGGAACCCGAGTGCTCAGCTCTGCTCCCTCTGGCAGCTGCTGCTCACAGCCATCCCTCAGATTTCACACCGCAGCCCAGACAGAAGTCACAGTTGTCAATTGCTAAGTTGTGCCATTCGGAAAAAATTATCTCCTTCTTCCCAGGCGTGGCAGTTGCCTGCCTTTCCCGGAGCACTGGCACAGCCCTGCAGGGGTGGAAAGCACCACAGAGCAGCAGCCATCAGCAGGACCTAACCCTGAGGATGCTGCACTGGCATTGCTGTGCGAGAGGATGGGAGCCAGTAACGCACGGGTAACGTGGGGAGCATTTCTTCATGGCACTCTGGGTCTTCTGTCTCTTCCACAGGCTTTTCCCTGTCTTTGTGGAAACCTTGAAGCGGGGCAAGGAATGGCTCAGCAGAGGGAAACGTGCACCACATCCACGCCCTGAGCACGGACCGCTGGTGGGATGTGGCTGCACACTGTACATAAAGAATTCACAACCACACCTGGCTGTAAAAACCTCAAGTAACCTCTTAGTACCTGAGGCTGGTATTTCGGGCAGCCTCTGTTAGTAGCAACGTGATGGAAAGTCCATCCACGCAGTTTCCTGAAGGCACCAGCCACATCCCCTTGCATCGTAGCCAGAGAGGGGCGGCTGCAGCAGACAGCAGCTTGGCTGCTCACGGCTCTTGTACTCCGTGCTCAGCTCCCAGGATTTTCCACCTCTAGCCAGACTAACACCACCTGAAATCTGTGTTTGGGGAGCTCTATCTTCGGGCAGGCAGGAGCTCTGCAAAACCAAATGGGAACGAATACACGGATATTTATGGGGCTCAGCAGATGTAGACGAGGTAAACTGAAATTCTCAGTGCAAGTTGTATACACTAGGTTAACGTGACCCAAATATATTTTTTTAAAATTTCCAAACCACAGCGGAAAGTTATTTTAAACTAAAGTGATTCCAAGCTCTTTAGTGATTAAATGGACTGCAGCTCCAGCTCCTAGTGGAAAAACCATTTGTTTTTCCACTGTGTGAAAGACATAACTAGCAATGAATAATAATTGCCACACCAAGTGTTATTTATAAGCCATTCTCAGTCACATTTCCATGCCTCGAAACAGCAGCTTTCTAAACATGAACTTAAAATTGGTCAATATTTGTAATGTAGACAACACCCACAGGAGGAAGGTGTCGGCGTACTCGGGTGGTGGGAAGCGGAGGTTAGTAAAATCTCCCGAAGCTTTCCAGCTCCTAGATCAATTCCTCCAGCCGGCTGATGCTGACAATTGCTCAGTCCCTGACCTTGCAGTTGGAAAGGAGATGGGCTCATGAACTCATTTGCACATGACAATGCTCCAGCAAAGTGAATCATCTGCCTCCGATAGTAACGAGAGTACGGCGTGCCCCAGCCCTCCCGGGCTCCATTCAACCAGCACAGGGCTGGCCTTTTGTGCTGCCAGTGCAAGAAAGACTCTGCTGAAGATGTGTGCAATTAAACCCACTTTTCTTGTTGCTCTTTTGATTCAGCGGCTCAATGAGAGGCACCCTAGGCAGGTGTTGTCACACACAGATAAAATGTGCCTTTTCAGAGCACTGGCAGACAAAAAGAAAGAGGGTAAGGCTGAATCAATTGCCATTTCTCCCTTGCAAAATAGGGAATCCAGGCTTCCAGCGAGTCAATGAGCAGAGCTGCTATGAGTTTCCATCCTCCCTCCTCCCCAAAACTATTCTGTTTTGTGACCGCAGGCAAAGGTGCTGCTGTTGAGACAGACCTTGGCAGGGATGAAGGAGGCAGGCGACGGCTGGCCAGGAGGATGCTGCCCCAGCAGAACACAGCCGCGCTCCTGCTGCTGAAGGTTTTCCCTCTGCAGCCCTCCTCCCTGTCCGTACCATGCTCTTGTCCTTGCCCAGTCATTACCACCCTGGAAAAGCACCTCTACTTTCACAGAGCTAACAAAGACCATTAATATCACCCCAGGAAGGAGCCAGGCCCACAGCTGAGCTGCCGCAGGAGGAGCCGAAACAAAGGGACATGGATGAGTTGGAGAGTATGCACCATATCTGCAAAGGTCCCCACACATACCTATGGCCTCGGGCACCAACTACCACAAGTTTAGGAGAAATATCCTTCTATCACCTCTCCGGGTAGGCCAGGGAAGAAGCAAGAGTTGCAGCTGTAAACAGAGGAGATGCAATGGGGCTGTTTGTGCTGGAGGGAGCCGTAAGCTCCTCTGAGCAGCTGAGTAAGCTGGAGGGACGCTCTCTCTGCCATCTGCTCTGATCCCACAACACCTCCTGCAAATGAAGAGTCAATCCACTGGTTTCTATCCCTGTTAACCTCTAATCAGCCAAGAGGACCGGCCTCTGCCTTGCTCTTTATCCGAGCCAGCTAATGCGTGAAGCACACCACGCTTCCCATCTGCTCCAGCATAACTAGAGTTAAAGGACAAAGCCGTTTCCCTGTCCGGAGCATTCACTTACACAGATGCCCTTGTATTAACTCAATTTCTCAGTGATTTCCATTATTACCCTTACGAGATTTCTGGTGTTTGTTTATCTAGGAGCCTGAAATGGAGGTTCTTCCCCTCCCCCTACCCAGCTCAGGGGCTTGGCTGGCCCAAGGCCATGCTCCAGACAACTAGTCCCAATCTGTGACTTTACCCTAAAATATTATAAAATGTTCTCCATTTTCTCCCCAGCCTGGAGTGCTCTTTGTTGCCCATCCAATTCTTAAGAACCAGGTTTTTTGGGTCTTTGTTGCCAGCCCCAAAGCCAAGACCACCCCCTCCTAGCATCACCTTCCACAATCTTCCAACACCTGCCCACAAATGGGTTTTTAATCTTCCCAGATGTGCAACCCTTGTTCTGAAGACATACGGTTTGGCCAAAAAAGAAAAAAAATACAACTGGTTTTAAAGCTTGGACTGATTTCCTCTGCTAAGGTGTAGCCTTGCAAGCTGAATTCATCTGCTATCAGGTCAGATCCAACTTAAACCAATCTAAATGATGGTTCTGAAGCAACAGAAAGGGTTTGAAGAGAGGATGAGTTCACTGTATCTTGGCTAACATGTGCTGCTCACACAATAACTAGTGGCAAAATGCTGTCAAGTCTCTGCTCTTTACTCCTACAGTATAACTTACAGCCATCCTGAATACAAAGACTTTTCTTAAAACAATCAGAAATCTGAGAAAGATGAAGGTGTGCAGTACATTTTTTAGCAGAAGCAGCAAATGCAGCATCCCTACGGCCAAGGGAGAAAAAGCAACACATCTGTGCCCATCCCCAAAGCATCCAGTCCTCTTCTCTCTGTGCTCACAAGTGGCCACATCCGAACGAGGAGCAACATGGTTCCTTGTTACAGCTCAGGTGTTCGCTCAACAGATGCGGGGTTGCTTCCAAGCATGAAAGAAAATATCATCAGGGAGGAAATTCACTTTTGCTGGAGCTTCCGGGCTCATGCATGCCATCAGTTGAAGCTGCCACAAAGCAAACCCAGCCCTGTGCTGTCACCACCTCGGTTGCCTAAAGGAAACTGATGGGAGATGCCAAAACTCACACACGAGACTCAGATGGGGTCATCTCCTGACTTCAATGAAGCCACCCAGATTTCCAACAGCTGAGAATCCGGCTTCTAGCACATGAAAGAGTTTTAATTAGGAACTGCCTCTTATCCCTTCATGCAAGTGTCACCATGATGGGATCACTGAACTTCATCACAGCCAAAAGCAAGCGGAGCAGTGCTCTTCCCTTCATCACCTTTTTTATGTGGTGATTCACAGAGCTCTTAGCTCCACAAAAACATAATCCCAACCCTTAAAGCAAAGTGCCTCCTATGCCAGAGCCCTTAACCTGTTGCTCCTGGCTTAAGGGCTCCTTCCTGAGTACCCTCTGCTTGTAGAAGAGGTTGATCCAGAGCCATGGACATCCTTTTCTCTCGAGGTATCTGCTCGCCTTGCTGACCTGCTTTTCTGAGACATAACCTCCCTCCTGAACTGCCAGCTTTTCCAGGACTTAGCCTGAGGCTGGGGAGCAGCTTTGGATTTTGTCTCCAAATACGTGAAGATAAATTGCATTCAATGCATGTTTTTCCATTCAAAGCTGCCTCAGGAGTGGGCCATCTTCAAATCAAAACACAAACTCAATTTACCAATATCGAAAAACAAAAGCAACACCAAGCCTGAGAACCTCCTGACTTGTTTTCTTCCCACATTTTGGTTTTGCATAGGGCAGGACTCGCTTAATAAGGACCAGAATCAAACCAGGGCATCACACAGCAATGGAGGGAAGCAGGACACCACCCTGATCCTCCCTGAGACACCAGACCTTAAAATAGCAGCTCTACAATTTATAGGGAAGTTATTAGTTACGATTTTCCTGGCCCTCAGACGCCTTCCGAGGGAATGAGGCAGCCTAGATTCAATACGAAAATCTGCTCCAAATTCTTCCCCAAAAAGACACTTTTTCCACTAAGAATATCTCTTTCGTTTTTAAGAGAGCATAAAGTCTGACTTTCTAAGTCACTGGCAGTGTTGTTAAATGAACATTGTATTTACAAAGCATTTCAACAGCACTTGTGGTAATGGTTTCAGTAACAAATGTGCTGAAAAGGTCAATTAACTTCCTTCCAAGACCCTCACTTTTAAGCACAGAAAAGGGTTCTGCATTAAAACTGCTTCCCCAAAGTGGAAAAAAACTCTAAGGTGACACCATTTTGCCATTTCTGCTCTCCACTCCCCATTCAGGAGCTGAGCACAGACCCCAAGAGAAGGCACCAGAATGACTCCCCTCTCCTGCAGACTTTTACAGCCCTTATTTAGAATAAACCCACCTTTTTTTTTTCTTTTACATATATATATATTGAATTTCACTAAGGAGACCACAGACACACACTTTATATTGTAGAAATATTCTTATACTTAAACAGCTTAGCTCACTTCAGTAACTTCACGAAAACTTAGCGGTTTCCTCCCCTCTCTGGCCCCCAAACCAATAAAGCTTAAATTTTGGAGCTTATTTGGGCTGCTCCATATAGGGAAATTATCTACTCATTGCAGAATAAATTATTCAGCAATTGCTATTCCAGATCAGCCTCCTCTGTTGACATTTTATTCCAGCATAATTTCTGGAAACTCTGTGAGTGTATTTCTGAAGAAAGGGACCTCAATTCCAGGACAGGGAGTTATCCAAATACCTGCTGGCACGCCAGTGGCTGGGCTGGTCACCAGCCCATGGTGACAGCCTTGACCAGAGCCATCCTAGAAGAGGAGGTGAGGGGTAGTGTCAAGTTTGGAAAGACTGACTGCTGTATTTCAACATCCAGCAAAAACTGAGGTGAAGGAAAGGCAAAGACCTTGATTTTGTGCGGAAAAAAATATTTTTCCAGCTTGCTTTCAGCCCATAAATTGCAAAGTGAGAGGAACCATCCAGCAAGAGGCTGGAGGACTTTGCATCACAAGGTGTAACATCTGGAGGGTGGCACAGCTTTTATGCATCATGCAAGTAAAGTGTGGGTATTTGAGAAGCACCAACTCTGACAGTGGAGAGCCCTTGCAGGGCATCCACATGCACTGTGGCAGTTTCCAAGCCCACCTCAACCTGCTGGTGGATGTTTCATGCCTCTTCCACACGGACCAGGGTTTTTTTGGGTATCCTCCAGTTCCATCAAATCATGCATCACATCCAGCACTACTCAGACAGCTACAGAGTCAGCTCCATGGAGCCCAGAGGCCGTGCCTGAACAGCCAGACTCGTTGCCATTTCCTGGGCACAGCCATTTCCCCAAGCCCCACAAATGGTTCCCTGGTACAAACACCACCATGCACGAACCTCAACACACTTCAGAGGCCAACAGCAAAGCAGTGTGTTCATACACTGTAAGGAAAATCAAAGAGGGATAAGACCAACCCAAGCGAGGCAACCACATGAAAGCCCTCAGTTGCCAGTACGTCCTCTCTGGTGAGACCCCGCAGCGAAGTTCTGGGTCATGGCTGACGAGCAGTCAAATTTCCCGATTCTGCATGACCAAAACCCTCTGCAGAACAGTCAACACGCTTTAAATAACACTTTAAAAACCCTTTTGATCACATTAGTCTTCACATGACCTTTCTGAGAAGTCAGGAAGGCAGCAGGAGGTCTGCAAAGCAGAGACTTCCCCAGCAGCTCTCCTCGCTTGAAAGGAATGTGGTTGGGAGACAGATGCCCGACAAAGATGCTCTGCTCTCCTGCATCAGCAATTTTCACCATCTTTAGCATGCAGGCATTTCAGGAAAAGCAGATTCCTGTGCAGTGATTTTAAGCCCCTCAGTACTACCCCTTCTCCTTCCGGACACACACTGTCCCCAGCATCTCCCAGCTGCATCACCAACCTCTGCTTTAGCAAGGAGCATGCAACTGGAAAGCTGTCCCGGAAGATCCACCACGCATAGGAAAACACGAGCCCTCCTGCTTTCAAGTTCAAGATGACTCCACAGCTTCACAGCCTTCAGAAGCACAAAGGGCCACAAAAGCTGATACCCAGGGAAATGGGAGCCACCGCTCTGCTGGGTCAGGAGCGGTGTACAGGCTGCCTCTGCGAAACTCATGTTTCTCATTAAAAACTTCACAGATTTTTTTTTCCCTTGGAAAAACATTGTTATTCAACCCACAGCCTAGACTGCAGGCTCCTCCGTTTGCTTTTGATGCAGTGCAAACATTTAAAATGACACCATGTAATGACAAGATCTGTCATCGGGATGGCTGGGGCTACAGTAGAAAGAAAAACAAAGGAACGATCCTTTCCTTCTCCCTAGAATTCAACACAATTAAAACAAAAGGAAACCTATACTGTGAAGTTAATGCTAAATATAAAGGATTGAAGGGAAAAGGGGAAAGTGTGATGTGAAACATTTACTGGTAGTTTTCTCCCATTATGTACCATAAGACCCTTTTGGCGGTGGATGCAGAGTCTCCAGCTCCTCTAAACACAGATCTATTTCAGTAATTAAGTTCTCTTACAAAAAGGGAAAGGGAAAGGGAAAGGGAAAGGGAAAGGGAAAGGGAAAGGGAAAGGGCTGCAATATCCCAGATAACTATCTGTGGGTGAAATTCCACCTCTGCAGCCTCCTGAAGCTCCTGGCTAGCCGTCATCCTCTGTGGGACAAGCCAGGCGCAGCTCCCTGGCAGTGGACACAGCATGTGCCAAAGGGTTATCAGCACATTTATCTCAATTTGGAACTGGAAGCAACCAAAAATGCAGTCAGTTCAGCATAATGGGACAGAAATAAAGTAAAAAGTAAAACCAGATGAGCAACTAGGAGTTGACTCCTCTCTTCCCTTTGAAAAGGGAAGCCAGTAATTTGAGAGAAGGTGGTTTCACCAACAATCCCAGCAAAGGGTTTTAGGAGTCACCCTAATTATCACATAACCCAAGTATTACACAGTACTCCCACTTAAGAGATGGGAAAACATTGTGGGGAGATCTTCCCCTGACCCTTGAAAACAGGTCCATAGGCACCCTCGGAAAAGGAGGAGCAGTCACACACTGTGGGTGACATGTCCTGGCTTGGAGCGGTCTCTCTCCCGGTCAGATGGCAGAGTGCACCCGAGGAGCTGCACCCTGCTATTTTCCATGCTCCATGCCTAGCAGGAGCAGAGTCCTTCTTCTCCTGTCTGGGAAACCAAGGCAGAGGGGTCTGGCAGCAAATCAAGGGCTAGGGGACAGTGGCTGGGAAGTAGTGACCAAGTATGCAAGGAGCCCATGTCCCACTGCTGTCTCTCCAGGAAGGAAACCTCCAGCCCTGCCTTACCCCCAGACATCCTCCTAAGGCTCAACCTGTAATATCTGCAAGGTTTTGGGTAAACTCCCGTGTTTGGGCTTTCCAGGAACCACAGCCACTGACTAAATACGGTGTTTCACTACAAAATAAATTGCTCTAATGAGGGTGGTCAGGGCTGATGATGCCCTCGCTAAGATGACACCTGCAAATGAATCTGTGCAGGTGGATTCCATACCACCCCGACGCTGGATGCTGCTAACCCCGCCTCCACAGCTGCTTAGCAACTCCCACAGTTTGCTGCACCGACTGTGCGTCAGGCATTACGTACCCTCACACTTGGGTTTTGCAGCTGAGGAACAAGACAGGAGATAGCACAGAGGCCATTTCCTCCTTCAGGAGGTGCCACCTCAACCTCCGCTGGGCTCTTGAAAGTTCCTGCCAGGATGCCAACCTGCAGCATGCACCATTGAACAACCACTATCAAACCATCTGCAGTGGAAAAGCCCCAGTCTGTGGAGTCACATGAAAAGCCTGGTTATCACAGGCACTTCGAGAAGATGCAAGCATGATCTTGAAACTGCCATGGTACAGAAATTAAACCCAGTTTTCTTTCCAAAGCTCGTAACATTTTAAGCAGATACAACCGCTTTCACGGCTTCTGAGTAACTTGAGTTGCTCGGTGAAGTTAACATCAGCCTGCTGCACAGCCGGACTCCACCATCATCTCCACATTCCCACAGAAGGGGTATGCATGACACTTAGGACAAGGTCACCTCCAAACCAAACACAGCATCACCTCTGGCGGGTGTCTGAAGGAAACAGCTGTGGGTTTCTGGCATCTACAGAGGGCTGAGACCTCACTGGCACCACACACCGAATGATGATGCTCGCCTGGAGGAGCAACGCTGGGATTGCCCAGTGATACACAGGGAAGATGTGTCTGTCCAGTTGCACTGTGTTTCAAATTTACCCAGAGCTAAAGGAGATGAGAGCCTCAAAATTCCCAGCAAGACCAATTTAATTCTCCCTGAGCCCTTGCTCAGAGACCTACTTGCAAAACTTTACACCCAACACTTGTGTGCACAGGGAATGGTCAACCTTTACAGGCTCTGGCACTGATGCACTCACCCCAACAGCAAACAGTCCTTCAACAACACACACACCAAATTAAAATGATTCCAACCCTCAGCAGCCTCTCTCTCTGAAGAGCAACTGCCATTACTTATTAATTTGCTTCCTCAAGATAAACAAGAAATTTATTAAAATCTGAAACAGACCAGGAGCGCACAAGGCAGCAGAGGGGTAGGGGATTGCCACTTGTCTTTAAAAAATAAATACTTCTATGCTAGATTACACTTTCACTTGCTGCTTCCCCTAGGAACCAGCTTCCACTCTGTGCGTTTCCACTGCAGGAGATGGAAACCCCACAGACTTCTGTTATGTTGAGGGCTCAGTCCTTTTTGAGGGGAGGAAGCACCAAATCTTGGACCTAGCAGGTGAAATGCAAATAAAAATAGACATTTTAAAATAAAAGCTAAATGCATCTGAGTGATGAGTGCATCTGTCTACAGGCTGTTCTCACAGACCATAACCTTGACATCTTGCAGAGGAGGTGTAATCTTTTACAATCAATTCAGTTCCTTGTTTAGAGAAACTGCTCCATTAAACCTAGAGACGAACTCAGCATGGATGAAGAGACCAACACTTCCCAGGAGAGCTGAAAGCAGAGTCTCACTCCATTCAGTCAACAAGCAGGTGATGCTCGTGGGTGGAACTGGAAGAACAAAACTCTTCAGTACAGTTTCCTACGTCATCTACAGTGAGGAGAAACGGTTGGAAGGATGACGAGGAGCAGAGTTCCCTTCATGCTCACAATGTACATTTGCAAAGGCAAAACATAATCTGTGGATTTTCCACCCATGCAACAGCCGCTCCAACAGCCTTGCTTTCATACATCCCCCCTTGTTTCTCCAGTCACAAGGAAAGAATTAAAAATGGCTCTTTCCAGCCCAGTAAGAGTTATCAATTGCATCAGTACACCGGCCTAAAGGAGAAGTCAATTATGTCCACAGTATATCCAGCATTTGTGCAGACAGGAGTGTGTAGGAGATAAAAGGGAAAGAAAACTCACAGCAGATTATCAGGACACCTAAAATACAAGTGGCAGGTCTGCAGTCATGGTTGCCTTCAGTCCTGCTGGTTTGTTAAAAATCAATCTAATTTTAAAGTGAGCAATGCAGAGCAGCAGCACTGAGGATGCCTCTGGGGCAGCTGCAATCTTGGGACCCCCAGGATGCCATGAAGCCCTTACTCCTCAGCCTTCCCCTTAATGAAGGTGTGAAACCTCACATTAGCATCCTCATCATCTCCAACCACACTACTGTAAGAGCCACAGCTTTGTGAGCTCTGTGCCACCAAGAGACATTGCTGGATTTGGGCAATGGGTATGAAGTGTGCTGGGGTGAGACACCCCCAGACCCGTAAGTCTGAGTAAACTAAACTAAAAAGAAATGAAAACCAAATCCACTGTGACCGTCGCAGACTCTGTGAAGTTCAGCCAATCCCAACTGTTGTTCCCTTCTCCTACTGCCCCCCAGACCACAGCAGCCATGGGGCTGCCCTGGTCACACCTTCGCAATCCTCGAGCCAAATGCTTAGGAAATGCTATCCCAGTTCAACACCCCCGGGAAATGTGACGACTGAAGGGTCACCAGCTGGCATCTCCAGGCTGTCCTGCAGGAAGTAGACAGATGAAACAGCGCAGTAGAGGCTGGCACAAGTGACAAAGCCAGCGTAGGGCAGTCCAGCCTCCTGCTACTCTCCACCTACCATTGTTCACCCAGCTCCTCCACACCCGGGGTGGGCTGCAGATATCACACAGCATCCAAGGCAGATGCTGGATCCGGCTACTGCCACTGAAGATACCAATTAAACTCACACTGAATTTTCTGGCTTCCTGTATCTGCGTCAACTGGATAGTTAAGCTGACACCTCTGCACATTCTCTTTGTCTGGAGCCAACAGATCAATCTGCCTCAAATACAGGAGATCTCTTTTTAACACTCCAAAGCTAATGAAAAAAATCCCCTCTGGTGAAAGGAAAACACTGGATCAGAGAAGTTTTATTAGTCCTTAACCATGCGAAGTTGGAAGCTCGTCCCCTGTTTAATTCTAATACCCCAACTCTGTTAAACATTAACTGTATAAATAATCAAATACTTCACATGACAGAGTCATACTTCCAATATGGGGCAAATAAGCCAGAGGGTAACGAAGGGTGTAGTCTTCTGGTCTGAAGGATTTCCAGCACTCTCCAAAAAGCAGAACAAAGACAGTCCCTTCCCCCTCCTCTGCCTTCAAAGCAGAAGCTTTGATTCACTTGCGGAGACCACATCAAGCCAGAGCAGAGGCATGCAAGTGGTATGTATCTCATCATTCCCCTCTACTCCAGAGACACACGTGAAACCACCAGCCACTGTGTGGTCTCAGCCTTGTCAAACAACCTGCATCCACTCCTAAAACACCCAACTCTCCCTGGCCCTGCTGGCTGGCAAGCTCTAAGCATCCTTCTCACCCTTGCTCCGTGCCGCCAGGGAGGTGACGTGGCACCGACCACCCAGCCCACATCAGTCCCAGACCCAGACCCTTCCACCAAACCCTGATGTTGCTTCTTCAAGATGAGTGTTTTCCTGGCAAGGAGCACTTGAACAAGACAGGAGCTCCAGCTCTGCAGAAGCCTGTGGTCTTCCACCTGGCTCAGAGCGGCCACAGACTCAACCCCATTGAAAATATCCCTGGTCTCCACTGCTTGTAACACCAATCACAACTGCCTGGCGTTCTTGAAATTAAGCTCTCACTCTCTTTGGGTTTTGGTTTCCCTGACTGCAAGGCTGGGATAATGTCCCTTCTGGGACTCACAGTGGTATTTTAAAGAGCAGACTGACGTTCGGCTCCTTAGGAAACGACTGGTGCATTTGCAAAATGCTGTGGAAGAAAAGATCTATGAAGGAAAAAAGACTGCTTGAAAGAAGGTAAAAATTAAAAGCTGCATTAAAAATATATAAATGTGTTGCTGACCATTCCCCTCGTCCAAGGTCAAGGTAATTTTCTGAAATACGTAATCATCTGATGTCCTGGACTGCCTCAGTTTAGACTGATGCTCTCACTTTAATGCTGACTGAAAAGCTTCAAGTGATGCTTGACAATCAAAGCAGCAAGAGCCAAATGGAGAAATGTTTGACCCACAGCGCTGCCTAAAACTGCACTTTCAGTACTTCTGAGCTGACTTTGGAAAACCAGTATTGGCTTTGGCAGAACCCAGGAGAGCCACTGTGCATTAATTATCACTCTTGCTCTGCAGACAGACACACAAAAGATAAAGACAACTGTGAGGCTTGTTCAGAACAAGGGATCCAGCACCATCTGAGCACAAGCATTTTCTCCTTCAAGTGTTATTCAACCATCCAGATCCTGAAGACAGCCCTTGACTGAAGGCCCTTTACCTACACTGTAAGGTAAAGCACGGACTCACCACAACCCATGTGATTTTTGTCCACATTGGTAAGTTTAGGTTCAGCACACCCCCTGAGCTGTACAAAAAAATCACCTCTCCCAAGCACAGCCATTACACCAGACCATGTATTGTTGAAGGAGTCAGCAGGACTCCTCTCTATCAGCTGCATGGACAAGAGAAGACCCACTTCCACCACTGCACACCCAGCCACACAGCTGAGTAAAGCTGTATGGTCCATCATGACACCTGTATAATATTTAGACTAAAACTGTACTGTTCTGGGCTTCCCCCAGCAAGACCCTGATTTATCTCCTCCTCCTGCTGACATGTGAGGGTGCAGCTGAGATCTACAAGCACAAAGAAAGACTCTTGGTTTCTAGAGCATCAGCTGTGGAGGTGGGGAAAACCAGGTGTTGCATTCCTGGGGAAATGCTTTTCCTGGTCAGCCCATCTGTTTGCTCCTCTCAGCACCCCCAAGAAGCACACACAGCATGTACAAGAGCATAAGACACCCCTCAGAGGTCCCCAACCTACCAGCACGGACTGGAATAGCTCAGGCTTAAGCCCAGCTCTTTGCAGACACAGCCCATCCCACATGCACAGAGTTTGAGAATGTAGAGAGTGAACATGAAGGGGAGAAGGGTCCCAGATCCTCGGAACTCGGTCCCTTCAGGAAGCCACATCGGGAAGGGCTTAGCATCTTTACAACATCTGTAAGCAGGTTTCAGCAAGTAACTCAGATGTCATTCAAATTACTGGTGCAGCACCAAAGGAAGGACCCTCTGTGAGCATTGGACACAAGCATCTCAGTCCCTCCTGGCTCCCTCACCCACGCTGACACACTTCACAGGCAAGCTGCCCACGCCCGGAACAAGCAGTCTGCTCCAGGGCCAATTCCCACTGCATCTCCCATCCTTATTTAAAACGGGAGCTAGCTGGTTTCCCTGTTGTACATGGTGCAATGCCAGCCACACTGAACAGGCTTCATGTAAAACACAGCCCACTGCCTTTCCAAGCCAAGGGGGAGACATTCTCCCAGTCTGCAGACAGCAACTTCAGACATCCTTAAAGCCAAGCTCTTGGTCTTGCTTTTCTCCATGAAGCAAAGGCAGAAAAAGCACCACAACTCCCCAACTCCTGCTTTTTCTGCCAGCACCTTCAGCAAGATGGACATACAGACCTCCTCCATTTCTGCAGCAAAATCTTCTAAACAAGTCACACTAGACAGGGACATGGAGATGTCAGGGACATTTCCGAAGGACAGCAGCCATGATGAAAGTCAGTGTTGAGCAGATTTCCTATCAGAAAGGTTAAACCTTGAAGATCACTCCCAGAAACACTCATCACAAAGGGAAAGTTAGGTTTTAAGGTCACACAAAGGAAGGAAATTCACCCAGATGACCATGTCCCAGCCCGTGGTGCCAGACTGACAAGGCATCCAACAGAGCAGCACAGCCCTCCAGCCGCTGCCTGTCCCATCCCTCTCCATTCCCGCAGTAAAAGCACACAGAACCCAGGAAAAGCAGATAAGGCTCCTTCTGAGGAGAAGCAACCCCGTTCTTCGTGAAGCTGATGGAAAAGCCCTGCCAGGATTATGTCCAATGGCAAGAGGGCTCACACTGAGGGCTCTGGGGCAGCATCTGTGTAAGCTTTTCTTGCATGTACACTCTCCCCCAGATACCTACCATCACTCCCCTTGGAGACACTCAGGTCACAGAGCAGGTGGAAGGCACAAGAAGCCCCAAAGCAAGGCACAGTCAGCAGCATCACGCTGCTCACCTCTGAGATGCAGGAATCTAGAGGCTGAAGGCACCTAGGCAGCCAGGGTGCTGCGGCAGAGCTGCTGCCGCCAACATCCTCCTACACCAGCCACCCACTGCTCCAGCACCACCGGCAACAGGCGGTCCAGACCCGGAGGTAAAGCCAAGAACCACAGCAGGAGAAAGGCGGACACAGAAACAGGAGAACCAAGGGCTCTTCGCCTCCCACGCAGCCATGTAACTGCAGCCAGGAAGCCTTTTGGACTTACGGTTCTTATGCTGATGGAAAATTCAAAGCTGAGTTTTACTCCTGACTTGCAAATCCTGAGGAGGAGGAGGAAAAGGGATAAAAAAAAGCCAGGCCATCTGCTCAAGGGCCCTGCAGCAGAGAAGAGGGCTGCACACGGTGATTCTCCAGGCAGAGCCCTGGTACGACTTTCAGGTTGACTTGGCCAATTGATTTCTTTAGTGCAATTCCGGACCCAGATGTTTCATAACACACGCTATCGAGTGCGTACATGTGAGGAAACTACCTCCAATTTGAATATCCCTGAGAGCACATTGCTCTTATTAAACACACTCTGCAGAGCTATTGCTCCATGCGGCATTAACAGTACAAGACGTTCTGGTAGACTACAAAAATTGGCCCATAAAAAATAAACACTTTTGTCTTACTAAGGGCATCTGGAAATGACCCAGAGAGCTTGTCTATTTTCATTGGTAGCGTTTTTGTACAACAGAAGAAAGAAACTGGTTGTGAGTTTTGAGCAAATGTTCCTCAAATGCTTACAAGGAATCCCTGAAAACACCAGCAAACACGCCACCCACCCAGCTCACCACAGGCAGGGCTGGAAGACCACAGTGCGGTCCCATTTCATTCAGGCTTTACTCCACTAACTATCCTTCCTGTTGTCTCTCAGAAAATCACATCCTTGAGGAAAGAAACTTGTCTCGGACACAGGACCCACCCACTCCCACAAGCATCCAACTCCACCACAGCACACACGTGGCAGGGAAAAACAGGCCAAAGGAATGGGCAGGCAGCCCTTTACTGGGATGCTCCTTTGAGAGCAAACTGTGGTTCTGAAAGAAAAACCCAGTAACACCATTTGAAGGTAATACACTGCCACCTTTGCACTCCCCAGGGCTACAGACTTCCACTCTGGCAGCTGGACACACACTGACTCAAACATAACAAGCAGGTCAATCCTTGGCATTTAGGGGTGCAAAGCTGAAACCTCCCTTTGTGTGCCAGAGGTCTGTGGTCACTTTTGGAGCTTCAGCACATCAGCAGACAGCAGCATGATCTGCCGTGCTGCCATCACAACACACCAGCAAGTCGGGAAGCAGGAGGTCCAAGAGCTCTGCTAACCTGCTTGCTCTGCTGCAGAAGCCAACCAGAAACACTCAAATCCCATCAGGGATGGGGTCCCGAAAGAGCAGACAGGAATAAACCACAAAGAGATAGCATCTTCTTCAGCAGCCTCTTGTCTGGAGACACATTGCTGGTGACTGGTTTCTCAAGGCTCTCCAAATTCCTGCTCCAAGCTCAGAGGACTGGAAACAGGAATGGTGGAGTCACCCATTCCAGATCCTACCCAGGGACTGTTCTGATGACTGCCTGGCTCCTTCCTTCTCAGCAGAACACTCCAAAAATGAACCAAAACAAACTCTAGAGTCATGACACTTCTCACAAGGCAGACTCCAGGCTCTCCAGTCAGGCCCAACTGCAGACGCCGCAGAAGTGTATTTATTTTAAAGACTATTTGAGCTGGAGTTTGTGAGAGAAATGATCCTTTTTTTAAAGAACTTGTGGTTTTTGTAAAAACCGATTTTAGCAACAGTCACATTTCAGGCTCTCTTTAGAGAAACCATCTGCTGATCTCCCAAACGCGGAGCAAGCATTTCTGCAGCCCTCTGCAAGGACCATGCACAGGAGACACGGCACCCAGTGAAGGGCTGGGACTCCAGCTGCAGAATTAGGAAATATCAGAGCGAGACAAACTGACCTGGCGTGTCCTTCTTGCACAACGCCATCCCATGCTTCTCCCTGACCCTGGGAAGTCTCCCTCCTCCAGCCACTGTGCCATTTTCTAGCTTCGCCTAGAGCACCTCCGTATTCCAAAGTCCCCTGCCAGGCCCAGTCCCACCTGCCTGCCCTGCTGTGATTAGGGACACACTCCCCACTCCGTGTGTGCTCCCCAAAGGAGCTATTGGAGGACAAGACACTCTAGTGACAGAGTCACCGGCTAGGGATGGCTGGCATCCAGCCCTGCCTCCCTGGGGAGCCATGTGGGAAGGAGCTTTGTCCATTGGGAAGGCACTTGGGTAATTACCAGCTGCCGGAATCAAAAACATCTCTGCTGAGAACATGCAAATTCCAACTTTTCTTGGATTTGACCACGTTTGCAGGGGGACAGCAAAGATGTCTCGCAAAATGGGCACCTCCTCCCCATTCCCCTTGCACTGAGCCTCACAGCAAGCCTAAGAAAAGCTCCCTGAACTTCTTCAAAAGGGTGAACACAACATTTTTCTCCAAGCTTACTCTCCAAAATGGCAGGACCACTTTATAATTTTTTTTTTTCTCTCCCCTAAAATCAAACCATTTGAGGTCGACATCCAGCACGGAAATTGAAAGCATGGATGTTTAAAACCCTGACAAAATTACAAGCAAATCAGAAAACAGAATCTTATCTCATGAACTGTTGGACAAAGCTTCATAATAGCTGGTGCCACCAACCCCACCTCCAGTAATCCCCATCCTGAGGCAAACTGCTCCCAGACACCTGCTTGGCAGCACAGCAGCGCCCATCTCCACTCGCGCCTCGCCTCTGCCGACGCTGAAATTGAAGCAGACTGACAGCAGGATAATTCAGGGGAAAATTACATTTTCTATATAACTTCATACGTGACTATATTTAGCAGATGGAGAAACAAAGTACATGTATTCAGTAAATATATATTTTTATAGCTGTAAAATTATAAACACATATGTATGTTCCAAGGAGATCTGAAGTCTATTTTAAGACGCTCTTCACATGCGGATCATTAAAGCCTACAATACAGTTCCTTTGCCATATTATAATAAATATGGAAAGTGAATACACACTTCTCAACTCTTGTAGGTCACGAGAGACCTAAAGATGATCTCGTTTCTCTTCTGGTCGCCCTCTTTAGTGCTGCTTCAAAGGGAAATTGGTTTCATATGTGGGTTGACTGTACCTCACAGCAGCATTTTGCCTGCAAACCTAATTTAGTGAGCTGATGAAACACTGTTACATAGGCAAGCATTGATTCCAGACCTCCGAAACCCATAGGGTCAACACTGGAAACTAATTCCTTGCCTGACAGGCTGCTAGCCTTGCAAGAGCAGCAAAACTAGCATCTTGCCACCCCTTGCATTCAGGAGGCATTAATCACACTTGCATCACCCCAGCTATTGGAATTTCTGATCCAGGCTGATTAATTTCCTTCCCATGCCCATTTCAAGCTGCTCACAAGCTCAGGGCTCTGCCTTTGGGGAGGGATGCTGAATTTCTCTTCCTGCTGCCTGCATGGCCAAAGCCAGGAAACAGGACAACTTTCTCCACCTTTTTTCCTCAAGACTTCTGCCCCTGGGGAGTCAACAAGGTTTTAATCAGCACCTGGCACTGTATCTATCAGATATGCTAATAAGGTTCCTTACCTTAACAAACACCCTCAAGAGCAGACTCATCTATCTTAATTGGTAAACGCTTCATTAATAATGCAGCTGAGGAGTCTCAGAGCTAGAAATATAAATAGCAAGTTCTGATGCAAGGGCTTTTTTTTGTTCTCCAAGTACAGATTCAGAAGGAAGGTCTCTGTCGTGCCCTGCTGCAGACACAAGAGCCCTTTGCAGCGTGCACAAAAAGCCTCTTTTCTGTCTCTAAGGGGTCCAAGTTCAGAGCATCCCTTTCCAAAGGAGAAAGGCAGGCAGGCTGGAAGGCATTCCTGGGCTGGGAGGCTCCCAGAAGGACGAGAACCCATCAAGCACCAACACAGAGGTCAATGTGGACACGCTACCGAGACAGTGGCTTCCAGCCACTGATCGATGACCGGAAAAGCATTAAAACGCCTCTTTGGTTAAGTCACAAATTCCAGTCCTATGATTAACGCTGCTCTTAGCCAGGGAGCAAAGCAAAGGCTCAAACATCACAACCAGAAGGGCCGTCTGAAGAAAAAGATCTTGTGTGTCTGAGACTACACATTCTGCAAAGAGATGACCCCAGGCCCACCACGCTAATCTCCAGATCTCCATTTTAAGGACTTAGCCAAAACAAGGCAGGAGTCTCTGAAACCCAGCTCTACTCATGAATTCCAGGCATGTTGAAATAGTAGGCTTGGGTTCTCCTTTTCTTATAAATTCATTCTGCAGACAAAAAGCCAGACAATTAGGGATTTTAAGTATACTCAGTCCAGCCAGAGACTTGCTGATCTTAATCAAGTTTCTCAAAGCAGTGGCCATCATTTCTACACAAAACCATTTTTATTGTCCTTTTTTTTCTTAAAGCTCTGCTTATCAGTCCCTATAAAGTCTCAATGGATTAGACTGGAGGTTTAAATCTAAATGCAGGAGAAGAAATTACTGGGGTTTATGGACATTGGATCTAGTAATTGTTGATAAATATCTTCCTCTGATGGCATTTGGAAGATTTAAATAACAACGAAGTGCTAGATCAAATCCCAGATAAAAAAGTTTTGGCAAAAAATTAAGTATTGCAAGCAAGGAGGTTTCAGACACTTTTCTTGGGAAAAAACTACCAAAAAAATTTTGTTCCAGATTCTACCACCATGTCCACATCTTAATTTTTTCTAAGCAACCCTTCTCTGACCCCATCTCTGGTCTCCTTCTGCATTATTTATGGCATCTTTCTACAGCAAATCACTCTTCCAAATAGTAAGAGGCTTCTCTCAGAGGTTTCTAAAGCACCAGGCTTGGAATGCAAGGCTGCTGTGCAAGTCCAACTCACAAATTTCCAATGTTACTTTGAGTTCTGTGCTTAAATCTCCTTTGGAAATGGCTCCTGGGCACATGCTCTCAATTTGAATAAAAAGGCAGGCCAGAGATTATATTTCCAAAGGATCACAAACATTCACACCTGGAAACACTGTTTTTTCCCCAAATCCCATTTAGTGCTTGTGGAATAGCAAACTTAACTGGGTGCTTGCCAAAGGTATGTAACTCAGTTTTTGTACTTGTTTAGAGCAGCTCAGCAGTATTCCCCGGGACAGCAGCATCAAGATGGGAATTTGCACTGGGGTCTGCGTGGACACAACATCCATATATCCCTGCACTGATCCCAGGCAGAGGGGCCTAGTGCTCCCCATCCCGCACAGTGCCTCTGGCTGGAAGTGCCTCATCCCAGACAAACCCACCATTGTGCAGGATGCTCTGCAGCGCCAGCCCGGCAGGACATCAAGGACATCGAAAACTGATTTCTCCAGCCAGCCCAAGTTCCCGCCCCACTGATTAATGGTTCTCTGCCACAGAAGCTAATAGGATCCTCTTTGAAATCCAAATAACCAGCATTAGTGACCTCAGAGCCCTGTCTGCTAACTGGACGTTCAGCCTGCCTTTAATTCTCTTTATTTTCCACTGCATCTTCCCTACCGAAGCTTCCTTTCCCACAATTTTCTCTCCAAGCCTCTACATCTCTTTTTCTGCTGAGTGCTGCCCACCCACCACCGCAGTTACACCCCGTGTGCGGCTGCACAGCAGCATCACCCCGACCCAACACATCCTCCTCCTGATCCCCTACCCTAGGGAAGGGTCCAGGTTAGCTGCTGCAGCCCCACAGCACGTCTGTACCCACAGAGCCCAGGCAGCAGCAAACGGCTATCGAGTGTATCCCCGGGCTAGTTCTCAGCAGCCAACAATTTAAAGCTAAAATTCACCAGGCTTCCACACCATTTCCACACCTAGCTCAGCAAAAGCCTGTCTGTAAGGGACTAACATTTAGGCAACCAGCTCTGACTACAGTAAATCTCCTTCTTTCCTCTTCTTTTTTTTTTTAATCCATAACCACCAGCTTTAAAGCTTTAAATCAATATCCCCTCTTGCGATCTGCATTCAGCAAGGAATTATTCACATTGAGAGCTTTAAAAATTAAGCTAAACCCTGCAGGGCCCAGGCCAAACTTGTATCACAGCAAAGCTTTAAACACTGGATCAGGGACACAGCATGAGCCATGTCCTGGTCTTAGATGCAAACCAAATGTAGAAAACAAAGCCGCTGTCACTGTGTTAAAAGGAAAAACCATAAACGGTCCATGCTGTGGCTTCTCCCAGGGACACAAGGGACAAGGGCCCTCCTTCCATGAAGAGGGGTCAGCCCATTCCAACCAAACACCTCTCAAAGGAAAGAAACTAATTGTCCCTGCAAAGGAAAGAGACTTATTGTCACTGTTTGAAAGAGAAAATGGCAGCTGATCTATCCACCCGTCTGTAATGCTGGCCAGAGGGAGGTCTTTGAGGGATGATGTGAGGAAAAAGAGGGCAGTGCCACGTGCTTCCCCCACAGTGGTACCCACATCCACGGGAACAGCAGGTCCTCAGCACTGCTCATCCACTGCTGCTCACAGCCACGCACAGCTGGCCCCAGGCTGGGCAGAAGTGCCACATGCCAAGCTGAGAGTCCACAACATTCCTGGAAGTGCCAATTTTAAGGTGCAATTGAAGAAGAGGTGGGGGATGAAAAACTCACAACCTAAAACAGCTCCTGTTTGTGCCCCAGAGGACCACAAAGGCAGGAAAAGATGGATGAAAGAGCTAAGATTCTCAGCCTCACTGGTAAGAGAAGCTCCCATCTTTAATCTGAGGAGGGGTCTGATCTGCTCAATGACAGGATTGGTTTTACAGGGCAGACACCCTATACCCCATCTCTCCTCCCACCACTGGGACAAGGGGCTGCAAGCACATCCCCCTGCACAGATACCTCAATCCCACCTGATGCTGTGATGGTGGCAGAGGCAGAGGGCTGGGTATAACCAGTCCAGGGAACAGCTGGATTTACACCACCCCTCACTTAGTGGTTTCTAAGTGAGCACTGAAACCTTTCCATCTTCCCTGCTTGAGGGATGGCATGAAGAAGTCCATCTGGACTGTGCAGAGAGCATCCTTGATCCCACAGTCACCAGCCTAATGTAAGACCCAACAAGGACTGGCAAGGGTCAAGGAGCTGGAACAAGGCTAAGAAATGGGTACAAAACAATGCAAATCAAGAGGCTCTCCTGGCCCCAAACATCCTCATGGTCCTCCCACACATTGACCTCTTATAGGTACGAACTGCACAGGGAACTTGAGGCTTGAATCCACCCCAGGGCAGAGATTACTCCTCATGTTCAGCTCTTCAGATGCCCACACACAGCCACTTCTCCAGCTCTCAGTCGTGGGGGTGACTGCCCAGGCCTTAATATTTGTAAAGTCCTTAGGAAATCCTTGGAAGGAAAGAGCAGAGTATTATTATGAAATAATAGCTTTTTATTCTGCTCCATCTGAAAGCTGTGGCTCTTTGTTCGGCCCCACGCTGTCTAAGCCAAGGGTTAAGACTTGACTGGCTGGGCTGTGAGAAGCCATCCTCCACAGTGGGGGAGAGGCAGACTTCTGAGGGTCTCGAGAACAAGGTGTCTTTCTAACCTATTCGGACTCCAATAAGCAGCTTTAGATGGAACAATAGGGGGCTGAAAACCCAACTGCCCCAAAGCCTGCAGACAATCAGGACTGTTTAAGCATCCACAACTGACATTTCTAACACCACCTGAAATGTGTATTTTCCTTTCTGTTTCAAAGACTTATTTTCCAATCAGATTACACGCAGGATAAATACCCTTATACGGTGACAGCAGGCACTGCACAAGAAAATTGGGGATAATGGTAAATGCAAAGATTTACAGATACTTATCTCAGCATCTGCAAGAAATATTAGCTTTGAACGTGGTGTTCAAACACAATGTCAATCACTAGAACCTAGAGAAAGTGCAAACTTGCTTAGCTGAACTCAGCCCTAAAATAAATTAAATAAATGATATATAACTAGGTTTTCAGAGCCCATCTCTCGAATGGGAAGCAGCAGCCACATGCATGAAATGCCGGGCTGGTCCAGGCTGACAAAGCACAGTAACAGATGAGAGACTGAGAGTAATGACCCCGGACACACTGAGAGCTCTTCTCTGAGGTCAGGGACACCCAACCATGAGGGACCCAACAATCAGGGAGGAGACTTGGCCATCACCTGCAGATAGTGCAGGCACAGACACACCGTGGCTGCCATGGAGCACATCGGTGCCACTCAGCCAGGCTGTAGGAATGGCCCTACAAGCACCCCAAGCTCACTGCAGTCACAAAACAGAACCCACATGCTCAAGACATCACACTGTAACCCCCTGCCTTGGGGACCATGAAGGCTCAATGGTTTCTGCTGTCACCATTCCTTCCACACTGCTGCCAACACTCCCCGACCAGCACCACCCAGGACAACGCTCCTACAAACAGATTCGCCAACCAGCAGCTGTTAAATACCCACACAGGTCCTACACATTCCCACATAAATAATCCATGTAGCAAGGAGATCTCTGCAACACACTTGCCCTGACACTGACCTACGAGGAAAGGATGTGCAATAAGGTCCTGAAACTTTAATGAATCACTGTGAAAAAGAATGTTACAGTCACCAGCTTAAAAACATACCAAAATCACAAGCAGTTTCAATGGAGATGAAAGATGAAGGAGGAGGATGCCTCTTCAACAGCCCAGATCTACTTACCTCTGAAGGTCCAATGCATACTGGTATTTCTGAAGATGTGCCTGGACCTCCCCTGGCTGGCCAGCCATGCTCTGAAAGCACAGGATCCACTCTCTACTCTTCAGCTCCTTCCCCTGCACTCGCTTTCAGCACTGAACATCGTTCACACCCCCAAAGTTAGCCAGACACGCAACTGATCCTCCAGATAAACAGCCCGACATCTAACAGCGCTTCTTGGGCTACAGCCACAGACCATCAACAGAAAAAGCGAAGCTGTGATCTGAAATCTTATCTGGTCGCTGCAGAAACGCGGCGGAGAAGGTCAGCTTTCCATCATTCAGCAAAGACGTTCAGCGCCAGCACATAAACACTAAAAAATATCACTGTTGAGTTAAGACAACTTTGGGGTTTCTGCTTTGCAGCCAAGTATCACTCAGCGGCCATTAAACAGATTTTTTAGCCATCAGTGGAACATTAGAAATTCCATGAATTTGAAGTTTATTAATTCCACAATACAGTTTATACTTTTTTCAGGATTTATACTCCTTGGCTTCACTCTTTCAGCTATAAATAAAACCATTTGCTAAGTTGGCTGATACATCGCAGCCCATGACTGGCACATTTATGCAAGTTGGCTGAAAAACAAGATGGTTCAAGGAATCGCCAGAAACACTAAATCCAGTTATTTCAAATCTATTTTGAAACATCTAATAAATCTGCAGGGATCACTTGATATACAGAACTGGCTAAACTCGAGTAGCCATGCTTCTGAACAGCATCCCTGATGTTTATGGAGTGGCTGATGTGCATTTTACAGCTTTCTCTCTCAAGTCCTTCACAGCCCATCGCATAATATTCATGTCTTTGGATAGTCTTCAGAAGGGAAAGAAATGGAAACAGGAGAAAGAAATGGCAAAAGAGACTCAGCAGAACAGACTTATAGGATCCCCCATGCCTTTCTGCAAGAAGATGGAAATGGAAAGGAGACCTACATCCATGGGTTCCCATCTCGGTGGGATGCACCTGGCAGGAACAGGCTTCAGGGATCTTTGCACCGCAGGTATCCCAAGCAAGAGGTCAGTGAAGACAGTGTATATACAGGCTCAGCACAAGGAAAAGGTGGATCTGGTCTATCAAAAACCTCCGGCAAGAAAGTGAGCCTGCACAGCTACTCCTTGAGTCAAAGGCAGATGGAGAGCTCAAAGCCTTGTGAGGCTGGGCCAGTGGTGACTAAATCTGCAGTTTTTGGGGTAGATGGAAATTTTGAAATCTGCCCAAGTCTCAGAGCTCCCTGGTTAGCAAGAGACAAGTGATGAAAGACCTGATCACAGGAGAAAAAAAATAAAGATATCCAACTCAAAAATTTTATCATAGCACTTGTAATCTGTGCCCTGGAAACTACTTGTAAACAGAAAGAGACTCTGGCCTCAGGATACATCAATAGATCTTACCTCAGAGCACCAAGTGACTGACAGCAGTTTTGCCCCTCCAGTAAGACAAGTGAGCCAAAGGGGAAGGCACAAAAATAATCTCATAGGGAGAGGGCTGTGTAGGAGACCCCAAGCTAGAGGTGGGGCCTCAATATTCAGTAGGAGCTTTTGCATGCTTACTTCCTGAGCAAAACCAAAACCCTTAGGAAAGCTGCTCAGACAGGTGATGATCAGCACTGTAAAAGCAAGGCAGGCCCTCCAGGAACAGACTCAAGGTGTGTGGTGCCCCCAGCCACGAGAGTGCAACTTGAACCCTGGGGAAACCGCAAAAACTTTCAATCAAATACAGATGTGATAAAATAAATTGGAGCATTAATAGATGAGAGCCAAGGTCCAAGGCTTCCCTCCCTGCCTCCCCTGCTCCAGGCAGGAGTTGATTTTCTCTGAGCCACCAAAGCCATACTTCTGAGTGTTGGTTTGGGGCACTCCAACCTCCAAAACTGACAGCTTGGGTACACTCCCCTATAGCTACATGTTGGGTTTTCCTTACCTGAAAGCATCTTTATTGCTTGAAAGTCCCTCCTCTCACTTTTTATCTCCCAAACAGCAGCAAGAGATAGTTGCCAGCAGCTGTGTTTCATCCATGGAAATACCAACCATTCTGGAGCCTGTAACACTTGATAAACATGAAATCCAGTGGGATGTTTTTAGCCCTGTGCCCTGTCTGGCTGACAGGTGATGAGACTACAGCCCCTAACAGACACTGCAGCGTAATTCACCTCCCTGCCACCCCCAGCCCTTTCCAGAGAACACTGCTGACCAGCACCACTGCGGCACCCAAGGCACAAACCCACCCCAGAGGCTTCTCTGCCTCTGCTTCACTTGCTGGGAGCCAAAAAGCAAATCATTCATCATTCCCTGCTCCTCCCTGATGCAACTGCTCAGAAATTGCTGAGTCCAACCTTACTTATCGCTGGATGTAGCGCAGTTCTGTTTTCTAATCCCCTACATCTGCATTTTGTACAGCCCTTTTCTAAGGCTCTTCACATTTGCTTCACAGTTTATCGCCCTGCTCAAGCAAGATGACGCATCTTTAAACTTTCCACTCAAAAGAAGCGCTGAGGAATGAAACCATTCAAAACCGAAGAAGCTGCCTCAGAAAATAGTCCCCACAGAAAACGGCCAGCAGGATTTTTTTTTTTAAAGTCATAAACTTAATGAGACAAGGGATTATCTTTCCTGTTGGAAAGACTCCTTGTTCCTGGTATCATAACAAAATACTGAACCATTTGAGGGCTTTTCTTCTTAGTTTTGCTCAAAAACTAGGACAATAACAACTGAACTCAGAGGGGAAAAAAAAATATTGTTTCCCTATGTGGAGACAGAAAAAGGCTTCCCAGCACAGACTTAAGGAACAGCCCCTTCTCTATCCCAATTCAAGAAGTCCTTGCAACTTAAGATGACCCTAAATACAGATCCTATAGGTCTACCCTGAAGTTCCCCCAGTGATGCATCCTGGCAGTCAGAAAAGGCTTACCATGGTCTCTACAAGCTCAAATACACTTCAGACATTTTAGGTCCCTGTATGCAAATAAGAAGATCAGTCCACTCAGGCAAAGTTGTTTGTGCTGGAAAAGCTGTAGAGGAGCCAGGCAACACACAACCAAGAGAGAACAAGACCTAAAGCACAGAGATGCTGCTGATGCTGCCTGGCAGCCCATGGGGTTGACCTTTACATCCTTCCCCCTTACACGAATCTCAGCTTCACACCCACCCACGGTCTCTGGGGACCCCCATCTCACAGGAGAGAGCATTGGCTCAGTTTATCTGGGCCTTGGGGTCTGCAGAGTCTGCCCAGCACACGTACACCAATCCAAGCAACAAGGACACAGACAGGGAATCATTTCATCCCGCGTCTTCAAACCACCAGCCCACTCCTCCTCTTTGCCCTCAGTGCTGCAGGGAGCCTCTGATCCCAACCAGCTCCCTGAGCACAGCCCCCAGCGCCTCGCAGCTCAATACAGGGGCTCTCTGTGGGGGTCTGGGCTGCGTTTCAAAGACAAAACATTGCCAGAACAGGAAAGCCCTGGATAAAAACCAAATGGGCAGCTCTACATCAGGTCTGCAGGAAGCCAAGGATGCCTACGAACACCCAACAGACACAGTCCCCCAGCAGGGGTGCTAAGCCAGGAACCACATGGCCTGGCGGCCCCGAAGAGCACACGCTGCCTCCCACGTTGAAGCCTTGAAGAGTTATTTGTACACGAGGCCATGTTGAACCAGGGCAGCCAGAGACACGCTGTGACTCCCACGAGAAGCACACACACAGCCTCCCCTCAAGGTGGAGATGACTTGAGCAGCTCAGTCAAGAGCAGCACCAGGCTGAGGAACGGCCATAGCACTGGTGGGGCAGTGCCTCCCAAGGGAGGGTTTGGGCAGGACAGAAAGGAGAGGGGAAAGCCAAGTTTGACTTGGCCCAGTAGCAGGCAGAGGGACCAGAGATGATGCCCTGGCCCCGCTGGGAGCAGAACCCAAAGCCCTCCTCTACCATGGCTGGTCTTGTAGAGTTGGTGCTATCAGATCAAACCCCTTCGGCCTCAGCTGAGCCTTGGGAAAATGCTGGGAATATCTGTCATCCCTTTGAGCTTGGTTTATCATCCGGGGAAGGCAGGACCCTCCACAGTGCAGCAGATGCTACAGTCACTGCAATCTCAGAAGAAATCTTCTGACACTACATGTGCAACCATTTTTCTGCAGTCTGCCCCAGTGATGTTCCCACATTGAGCAAAAAACAACCCAAACACTGCCCTTAATTAGGTTAAGTTAGCTGTTTTTACTGTAAGGCTCAAGCTAGACTGATTATCCGTGTACCTATTGCATTAGCAGGGCTGGCTGCCTCAGATTTGAGTTCATCTTTTTTAGATCCAAAGAAAGGAAAGAAAAAAAGAGATGAGCTCTAAAAAAGAAAAAAAAAGCTTTTGGTCTCCCATCAGGTGATTTCTCACTCTCATCTGGGTTTGGCACACAGATGGATAGCACTTGGGCTGATGGAGAACCTGTCCACACCAGCAGCAGAAAAACAGTCCCAAGCCCCACAATTCAGCACATCTCCTTCCCTAGGCAATCCCCACGCAGCACTGCAAGTTATTACAGATGGCTTCACCAACAATAACCAAACACGACACCCAGTCACCTCGAGCTCGCTTGCCGCCCAGCTGTCCTGGAGAAGGGACAACCCATCCCATCACCGGGCTAAGGTGCAATCAAATATTTAAATGAACGTTTTCTGCTTCAGGTCAGCTTCGCCTTCCTCCTGCCGCCGGCTACGGAGCGGCAGAGCGATCTCCTTGCATTGCCGTGACAACCCGAGGATGGGTTACAGCCGTGGCTGGGCTGCTGAATGGCAGCGCTGGGTACTTGACATGCGACAATGGGATACGTTTGCCTTTTTTCAGAAACGAGAGGCTGACATTGTGAAGCGGTTAAAGCCAGACATCCAAGCGAGGCCATCACCATACACGGGCTCAAAAGGCTTTGTCTGCCCTTCTAAGAGAAATTTCATAATATGCGAGGGTGAGCAGTCAGCAAAAGGCTTGGATAGCTCGACTTATAATCATCCCCGGCTTCCTCACAACGGCCCTGAATACATCTTTGATTGGTTATGTATGAGAGGAGCCGTCCCCAGCGTGGTGCCAGACATGTGTGACACAGACCTGGGTCGGACTCCTGAGCAGGAAGAAGAATTCCGTTCAGCAGCAATGCTTAAAGGAGAGGAAATAATAGTAACAATAATAACAATAACAACAATAATAATAAATAACGATATCACATTATTAATACGAATTTGGACTTATTATTGAAAATGTAGCAATTATTTAATCCCAAATGGTTTCAAGCTATTATTGGTTCAACTGTTGTTTCCCCCTCTGTGGGCAGGGTGAAGAGCCAACTCCCAGGCTAGGGCTGTTATTCCAGAGATAGGCACTTCCACACAGTCCCCTGCTTCTCAGTCCAAAGGCAAGGGCCACCCACCCCTAAGAGCGCCCAGCCACCTCCAGCATCCCCCAGGACCCCAGTCCCAGCCCCCAGGAGGGGAGGGGCGTGGATCCGGTGCTCATCCATCGCGCAAGTGACTTTCCTGTTGTTCCAGGCGAACAAAAGCCGAGCGGCGCAGTGGGCCCTGAGAAGGGTGCCTTCCCTTTAATAAACGTGATTTCAATCCCAGTGAATATTCATACAATTACCACAGCTCTAATTTGTATAAAATGACAGCCTGCAAACCAGGGATGATTGAAGAGGACCAAAATCATTTTGTTTGATTACAATCTCTCCTCCCTCCTCCCCCCCTCCCCACCTTCATTATCTTTTATGTCTATTTAAACTCTGGACACTGCATATTCATCTCAATTCTCCCTCCATCTCTCCTTCTGTTTGTGGGTTGCTGCTGCTTTTATTTTTTCTCCCCCCTCCCATCTCTCTCTCCTTTCATTGTAATTTTCTTCTTGCTACTGTTGTGCATTCAGGGATTTGAGGAGGTTTTCAGGGGGAGTGGGGGTGGACTTCATTTTATAAAAAAAAAAAAAATACTGTGTTGTCTGGATAGAAAATTACATTTGCATGCTCGAGGGGCCTGAGGGCTTCTCTGTGGGCTTGGCAGAGATCCTACCTCGGGGGGGGGAGGGAGGTGGAAGATGCTGATTTGATTTCCTCCTCTTCCCACCCCTTCCCCCTTTCCTTTCCATATTATAAATGTCTGCTTGATTTTTCTTTTCTTTTTCTGCATGTGCAAACCACTTGAAGAACAATGGCACAGATTAGAGGCCTTCCTTAGGGCTGTTTATGAATGCAGTTGTGGAGTTCAGCAAAGCAGAAACATTACATACAGTAATTGGACATTTAATTACTAATGAAGCTAGCAACTGAATTTTTTTTTCCAAGGGTCTGAAGCAATGTGACAGACCCTCCAACTGCAGGTTTAATTATGGCTGGAGATGGGCTTAATACTCCCCATCTTGCACTCTATTACCCTCTCAAAAGCCCTTCTGCCTTTTATTTGTAATTTTTATGCCCCTGCCCCATCCACAGGGAGAAACATCCTGATACTCCATCAGACAGGATGGTGCTTCTGCTGCTGCTCTCAATTGCTGTGAAGCCAAGGAAGCCAGCCTTGGACAGGCTTCCTACAGAGTCAGCTCTCTTAAGAGCATGGAGGGAAGAGACCTGTTTTCGTGGCCAAGAACATCCAGAACCAGTCTCTCCTTGACTATGTCTCAGTTTTGGCCCAACCTAATTTTTGACATCTCAGGTTTCACTCCCTCTTTTTAAGAAATCAAATACTCAGGTTGTTTATCCCCACATGGGGACATTCAGTTTCCTCCTAGAACTTAAAGCTTAAGTTTTCTTTTCCTTCCTCCCCCTCACCCAGACACTGCCTCCTCCAAAGACCATGGGACAACTGGAAATGAAGTCCTCACACGGCAGAGGAACCAGAGCATGCTCCAAGCAGTGTGAAAGCAAAGGTTTGTCTGAAAACAGAAAGTTTTGCTCCTGTAGGGTTATAATCAGGCATCAATACAACATTGGGCTGGTTTCCAGAGGGAGAGGTGAGCAGGCCACGGGTTGGGGAGAGTGGGGAATTAGGTACCTGAGGTCTCAGTCCTACCACTGGCAGCACATTACAGAGGACCTCAAAATGACAAGCCAATCTGCACTGGATCACAGCTTTCACCTCTAGCTTGTCTCTGACAGGGGCTGACAAGCCCCAGAGAGAGCTTCTCCCTTGCTTCTGGCAAGAAGCAGCTTCAGAACTTCCTGAGCTGGAAGATGCATCTGGACCATATGGTTTAACACCACTGAAATGGGGCTGGAATAGGGCTAACAAGCATCTTTGGAGCTTTTTCATCTCATTCTGCCTCACTGAGTTTCATTCATTGCAGCTCCAATTTCCTTCTTCAGGTGAAAGGAGACAAAGTGCCAAGGCAATCCCACCTCCTCATGCAGAGTGCTAAGCTCCAGGGAACTGAACCTCCAGCTTCTGTTGATCAAAAAACCTTCTAATTGATTACAGATGAATGCTGTACAGCAAAACTGTTGGATTTTAAGAGCACAGAGAGCACTTTTGTAAAATGTCATATGCATATCGGGATTTTTCTTTCCTGGTTTTAATGACAAAGTGCAAATTTGGGGGCTGGGGGGGAGAAAAGACAGGAGAAAGAGTAACAGATGTGAAGAGATGAAAAATGTTCCTGAAGAACAAATCATCCATTTCTTCCTCCAGATTTCCCAGCACATCGTATGTAAGACTGTACGCTCTCAAGATGTGTTCACACTAATCCTCACGTGTGTTATAGAGCAAATGACCAACACTCAGTCAGGACCCACGGATGCAACTGGCCTGCACATTCTTACACAGCAGGGACACCTCCTCAGGTCTCAGGAAGGACTCGCATCTATGAGAATGTTGTGCCAATTGAGCTAAATCCACTACAAAATGGAGCAGTTGGTATCCCACTCGTACAGGTTACGGTGGAATTCATACGCTGTCACTGAGGGCCTACGCCAGCAGACAAGGCTCCTCTAACACCAACTGCAAGAAAACCATCTACAGACCCCAAAGGACTGGGATAGCATAATCTCCAGGCAGCATCAGTGTCTCCAGTGACTATCAGAGGATCTTGGAGGACTATACTGAAAAAGACACACAGCTTTTAGACAGCGGACAGCAGGCAGGAGTCCCTCTCAAACAGCATGTGCTTGGGTAATAGATGCAATTTCCCCCCTGGATTTACCTTCCAAATGTGGGATTCAGCCAGTAAGCACATCAAAAGTTCACTGGCACCAGAGAGAGGCCCTGCTGCTCTGCTGCCGACTTGGATCCTAGACAATTTGCCCCTGGCTGTTTTAGAAGCAGATACCATACTCCTTGGATTAGGAGCAAGAGCCTGCACTGAACCTCTTCTGAAACTTCGCCCAGTTCCTCAGCTTTGACTGAATTCAGGACTTTTTGTGCTGCATGAACACTTGGGCAAAAAGTCTCTGGGGATACAGAAACCTGGCCCCCATTCACCTTCCTTCCACAGGGAAGCAGTCTAGAAGAAGACTATTTCCAAGAACTATTTCCATGTCCCTTGACATGATTTTCAGCCTGTTCTCCCTAGAGAGATGCAGCTGAAGGACTCAGTCAGTGCTCTAATAAGTCTTTTCAGGTCCTTTTTCAAATCAGGCTGAACAACAGGGGTCCACCACAAAGTTGGGCAGTATGGGACATGGGAGGATCCCATCCATGGGGTCACGGCAGGATTCCCCATTCCTGGCAGTGTCAAAGGCCATGCCGGACACAACTTTGAGCAACCTGGTCTAGTGGAAGGTGTCCCTGCCCATGGAACTAGATGATCTTTAAAGGCCCTTCCAACCCAAATCATTCTGATTCAGAAAGGACAAACAGCCCAGACAAGCTGACATCTCCAGCCAAAACCTGCTACTGAAAACTGGATGCAGTCAAGAAGAGAGATCTAATGGCCTGGGCTCTGCCCTCACCTCCTGCCAGCTACTTCAACATGTGGTGGCCACCTCATGTTTTCAAAAGAATGCCAAATTTCACCCAGGGGCATCTCCAGGAACGCTTCCAGCTAACTAGCAGCAGCCCCTGCCCTCTGGGAGCTCACAGCTGCCAGTTCAGTGCTACAGAAACGCTGGTGGCCAGACTCATCTGCTTTCCTGTGTGTCAGAATTACACAACCCATTGACTCACCTCACTGCTTCTACCTTCTCAGAGACCTTGTGGCACCATGAACACCTGCTCAGGGTCACCAGGACCCAAATTTCCAATCACACTCATCAACTTCTATCGACATCAGCTGTATTTTAAACTATTTTGAAGCAATAGCGGTGAACATAAAACACAACCTAAATATAGATTATATGATAGAATATAGTCGTGGTGTGAGCTGCCTTTGACCAGCACAGCTCCATGTAACCCCCACCATAAGGAATCACACTTTGCCCAAGTGACTTGCAACTGCTGCTGTCCATCTGAAGCCCTTAAATGAGATCTGCTTTACAGAAAAGGATGAACACCCTCCTGCTGAACTCTGGGCCTCTTCAAGATGCCTCAAGTCAGACATTCAACACTTAATTGCTTTTGAAGACCAAAGAGCCCCTCTTCATTCTCCTCCCATGTGTTTATCTTCTGCAGAAGTCAGCTGCTGAGTTTGCAGGAGAAAGATCAAATAACAGCTAAAGAAGTTTTAAGATGCACACCCACTGCCATTAATCATATTTGTAATATCTTCCTTCCCTCTCTGCCTTAAAAATGCTTATTTCCAGACCCTGGCCAGCCTGCTCCCTACAAACACAAGTATGGTGCCCATCAGAGAAACAGCTTCCGCGGCAAAAACGTGCCACCATGTGTGAAAAATTATTCCCTTACTCAACACATCCACTGATGCTGGGAAAAGGTGACAGCAGGAAACCAGGAGTACATGGAGGATCAGTCCTGTCCAAAGTAGCTCCAAGGCTGGAAGGAAAAGGTGTGCGAGAGCATTCTCCAGCCCTTGGGCCATGGAAAGCATCTGAGGGAGGGAGCTGGCTCCTTTGGAGACCTGGTCCTGGAGACCTGAGCTCACACTGCAAGAACTCACTGAGATTTTGGGACCATTCATGTCCAGAGGCAGCTGCATTTACACATAGCTTCCCCTCTTTAAGCGACAATAGACCCCTCAAGCCACTTCAAAAAGGACACATCTGCCCAACAGTTGTCTTTTTACCAGCTGTTCCATGGTCCAAAAAACTCCACCACCTTCCCACGCATTGCCATATGCCACACATAGACTGAGACGTCCCAAACACCCTCCAGATCCTGCCATAAAACTACTGTATCAAAACCTGTCCACGTCAGAGTCAAGATCACAGGGGAGCCCAATCTCCCCCAGCTCTCCCACCATGTCCAAACTGGCCTCCCAGTACCCACTCACTCCCAGGGAATTTCGAGCTTTAACTCATCTTTGCTCGCAGTTCAGGGGGTTCAGGGCGCAGGGCAAGGCTGGGGTGGCAGCCCAAGGCTCAGATACAATGAAGGAGAGCAGAAAAGCAGAGCTCAGAAACCCACGCCAAGGACATTTGCTCTCCAGCAAGACCAGAAACATCAAGCCAGCACCACAGCATTGCTCAACGTGATCTGGATGGAGGCAGGGGGGCCCTGCCTGTTATCCACCATCGGGATGGGGGTAAACAACACAGCAGGCTCCCAGAATCCTGGCTCTTCATGGGGAACGTGGCACTCAGACCCCCATCCCAAACCACACCTGCTTTGAATCTCAGCAAAACCCAGCTAAAAACAACTGCCCCTCCCTGAGAGCCCGCTGTCATGCTGGACAAGGACACTGCTCTGGAGCTGGACTCCCTTTCAGCATCTCTAACTTGATACAGCTGTTCACTTCAACTGCTAAAAGCCAGCGTAAGCTGATTTTGCAAAGAGCCCGTCTATGTAAACTGCACCATTCCTCCAACATAAATAGTACAATCCTGGCTTATAATTTCAGCAGCTTGATGTTTTCTTGGCCAAGAGTGAGCCCAAGGAACTGGAGATGGAAACAACTTCAGAAAGTGTGGCCAACCGCACAACACAGCCTGAAAAGGTCCCAAAGAGGACCCTGCTCACAGCCACGTGGCTGAACTAACACCCCATCACTGCAGCTCACACCCACATGCCCCACAGGCAGGTGAGTGCTTTGCATTGAGACGCTGCATCCTGCAATGTGTTCCTACCAGCCATGGGGTATCAAGGGAGATACACAACAAAGCTGGCAGAGAATCAAACCAAATTCAAAAACCACCTATGAGTCAAAAATATCCCAAATCTAATCCTGCTCCTCATAAAACCAGGTCCTGAAGTCTGGATTTTTAGGACAAAATGTTCTTCCTGCTATAACACCTGGGAAAGAGAGATGTGGAGAGCGCGTTGGTGTGGAGGGTCTACAGCCTCCACTACCACCATCCTAGTTCCTCTTCCTTCTGTCTCGGCCCCAAGCAGCCAGGACAGCTTGGTGACAGGCAGTGGTGGTCCTGATCTCACCCGGATGAAGCTCAAGATGCTGCATGCATTTATTTACACAGAACCCACATCACACACACGGCAGAGTCCTGAGTGACACAGGGACCTGCACGCCCTCAGAACCACAGCAAGGTTCTGCCATGCTGTGTGTATGGAGCCTTCTACACGTGCACAGTCACACGCTGTATGTGAAGCAGTCTTTACATCCATGTAGTGTCCTACTGAAGTGATGCTTCTTCTTTGTTCCCTGGTGCAAAAAGCATCCTTTGAGCTAAGAAGATTTCAAAGCTCTCCACTCCTCACTGCAGCCAGAGATAAATACATTAGGATGCAAGGAATTAATAACTTAAGACAACAATTCTGAGTTTAATAGAAAATGTTCCTCCCACCCCTCTCTCTGAAGAGGAGGATGGCTGTTAAACCTGTGCAAAACTTGCATTAATGCACCAACTGTTTCCATGGCAGAAATGGGTGATGCAGTGAAGTCAGTGACTTCATTTCCTGAGGACATCAGATCTTGCTCTATGCTAAAAATAGAGATTTGTATTTTAGGTTTGCAAAGGGATGCTGATTTTTAAGCTTCCTTAGAAATCTCTGTGAAGGCACATACCTGAGCAGGAATCAGGAGAGCAAACCCTGTGATGGATCTGCAGGTTAGTCTTTCACCCTGGCATCAGTACCTAACAGGATTTGCTGCTTGGAGCCAGCAAGACCGAAGTAGTTTGTAAGGAAAACCATCTCCCTGCTTCCTTCATCGCCCATCAGAAAAATATGATGCCCACCCTGGCTGCTCATGGTTTGATACCAAAAGCAAGAAGATGCTAATGCAGCGCAGAGAGGAGATGGGCCGAAGTCTCAGGAGACTAATCCGCCACACATGGAAAGTAACTGTCAGCACAAAGCTGAGGAGACGACACAGACGTTAAACACAAGCGAGAAATCCACAGCGTTATTTCCTGGGCAGTCGGCGGTGAGATGGTGGAGCCATTTCACACACCTGAGCGATTTTCAGCAGCCTGCTGACACTCACTTCCCTCCCCTCCCAACTGCGCAATTTGTTTTCATAGTTAATTACAAAGAGAGATCAACGTCGACCCGCAGAAATCAGGCAGCACCTCAACTATTTTTGGAACAAAAAGCACAGGACAGAAGGTGATCTCCTTTGATGGGTAGAGAAGATACCAAAAATAAATCTTTTATGCTTCTCTATAATTTTTTTCCCTTTTGTTTTCATTTAACATCTTTGATCGTTTTAAAACAAGACCCACTCTCATGAATTCTCTCCTAATTAAATGTTCTAATTAAAATGCACCACACTCCATAAATTCACTCTCATTTCCAAAGCTGGGTTTTAATCTGGAGGGCAAATAAGTCTGATCTCAAAGTTGAAAGGGAAAAAGAAAATAAACCACCCCACATTCAACTGATTCAACAACGTTTAAAAAAGAAATCTACCCCAAGACCTTGAGGGTAAATAGGAACATTTGCACCCACTTAACGTTGCCAAGATGACACTGGCAGGCGATATGTCTCTTCCTGAGTCTGTACATCAGCTGGCATAATGGCAGGGTCTATCCTAACACAAATATTTACCCTGATTTCTATTTATGTAAATACCTGGAAGGCAAGGTGATATTTACGGATCACTACAATCAATTTAACCAGTGTCCTACCTGTCCTGCCTAGCATGTCTCTAGTGTCTGTGCTGAAAATCCTCGCAGACCCAGAGAATTCAGGCATTTACTTGAGGAACAAATGGAAGGTACAACCAAGTAAAATTCTTCTTAAAAGCAAAGGCTCCAACAAGAAGAAAGTCCCTGCAGCCACCAAACATGAGTTTGCCTGTTACTGGTATAAGTATCCCATGTCCTCCCCAAGAGACAGGAAGGACGAGTCTTAGCACTGTGTATTTTCCCCTGGTTATTAAGCAGGACACCTTACACAACCATGTTGTATGCTGGACAGATGCTAAGTGTCAAATGTGCAAGCTTAAGATGCAGTCCATTGTACATAAGCTCTTCTCCTGCTTGGAACAAGAACTCTGCAAAAACTCACTTCCTCCGCTCGCAGTTGGCATACGTGCGTCTGTTTAGTTTTCTGGAAAGAAAAAGGATCAAACAGGCCAATTTATGACATGAGCAGATTTGTGCATATGTGGTAACATCCTAACAGTGCAAAACGGCATGGACCCACTCTTCAACCCTCAACTGGCATTCTCCCCTCTTTGCCAACATACCTCTATGTATTTTATAGCAGTTTCACATCACACACAGGCAAAGGTTCTCTGCCTAAGGGTTTTCCATTCCAGCATTTAATTGGTTTATCTTCTTTCCCAGTGATTTGGTCCTTGTGAGGACATCAGCTGAGTATTTTAACACTCAATCTACATCCCTGCAGGAGGAGAGCATACTTTCTCACAGCCCAAAATAACTTAAAAATTGGTTTTGTTTGGATGGGCTTCAAACAAAAAAAAATATTTATATGCAACCAAGCCTTTTTTCAACCCAAAGCATCTTTCTTTCCCCTCACTCCTAGAACATTATTGTCATGTAACATAAACATTACCAAGGGCACTGATTGTGAGGTAGGTATGTGGTGGCAAACAAGCACAACTAACTTCTGCTTCCTGATACAAGGGTTGCTATGAATCTTGCACCCATTCAACGCTTCACCACAGCTTCGCCAGCAGATAAAAGTGGGGTTTTGGGGAAAAAAGCCTTACTTTAATCACTGATCTTTCAAGATCACAGCTACACTGCAAAAATGAAACACATTCATGAAGCCCTACAGGAAAGTTTAATGGTTTTAGGTTTCAGGGAGATTAGACTGTATATTTTTAAAGTTCTGCAATATGAATTTGGTTTAGACAAAAAGAAGAAAGTGGGGGAGAAGTGTAATCTATAACACTCGTTCATTCCGAGTTTCAAAGCCATTTATTATTTTGGAGACACTACTGCATCACAATTCCCAAGCGACCAAGAATGTGATTTTTACAGCAGGATTAACCATCACAAGCAGAAAGCCAAGCTCCTGGCACCCTGAGGAGAACTGGAACCACCCGGTACTGGTATGCTTGGAAAGGAGGAGCAGATATCTTCCACTTCGTTCCTGTTATGGGGTTTGTCACCAGCTTTGTCAAAGTGGCCATCATGAGCCCCAGTCTGACCCACAGAGGTTCTCCCCACACTGTCCTGGAGTACTGGTCATCTTCTGAGCTTCTCCATCTTAAAGAACATATTGGTCCAGTACTTGATTAAAGCACAATGATTTCAGAAAAAAAAAAATCCTTGCTACATTTCCTATGTGCTGGGTACTTTTCAACCTTGGTGCTCCTTCAGGCAACCCATGTCCTTCCCATTTTTCAACAGGGCTATTCCCTGCACTACCCAGATGGATTGGTCACCACAAGAAGCTAAAGAGACAGGAGCACAACATCTTCAACCCTTTTATGTTTGCAGATCTCTGTATGTTTTCCCCATGGAGATGCACTCCCACAGCATGAACATCAGCCCCCTGAAAGGCTGGGTTTACTTAGCCTGACTACTTCTGCAGATCCTTTAGCGTAATCCTCTAATCTTCAGGCCCTCAGACCACAGCCACCGGGACACGATAGATGACACAAAAATGGCAAAGGTGGAAAAGGAAGGAGGGGGGGAGCAAGAAATACCAATTTGAAAAAATAAGCTGAACTACAAAAATAGAAATGAATGAAGGAAGGATACTAAATCCCCACCACAAGAGCATCAGCAAAACATGTTTGTGCTCCTCTGACACCTCCTGCCAATCAACAGCTGACAGGCCAAGCTAAAAGGTACTGCAGAAGGTTGATGTTGGAGGCATTTGCAACTTCTTTGTCTTCTAATATTCCTGCCAGGAGTAGGTTTTGTTTAAGCTAACGTGCCACAGCAGGGATGCATAATTACAGGCAAGTTCTCAAAAACAGCAGGAGACAAGGTTTTCACTCTGTATTTGTACAGGCTCCCTTTCTTTGTCCAATGGCACAGAATGGAAGTCCAGAGCAAAACTCATTAGCTAAAGATTGTGGAGAATGGACTGTCTCCTCCAACCTGTTCAGTCACCTGATGGGGAAGAAAGCAGCTGGAACACAAACTAGTCCCATCAGCACAAACATCCCAGCCTTGAAGGGCAAAGCCCACCCCCCTCAACTCTTGGGTGACTGCAATTAATAATACTCATCAGAACATCAAGTGAGCATTAAATCAGAAAGGAACACAGTATCTACAGCACCCCAATCCCTGATATCCCCCATGACTTTCAGTGGAGCACCCCATTAGAGCAGCAGTGCGCAGAGCTTCACTGATGCCACCATTCCATCCTTCATCATGCTGCTTGCAGAAGATTCACAGAAAACAGGCAAGTGCTAAGCAATTGGCCAGGATCTCCCACTCCCCGAGTCTCCTGAGATGCCAGGCAAGCAGGGCCATCAAAAAAAGATCCTCCTGCAACACAGGGTCATGATTGCAAGAGGGAAGCTCTGCTGGGAACCCAACACCTGAAGGCAGAGAGACACAAGGACAAATATTAAGAGTCCATTCCCAAAAAGAATGAGTTGCTCATAGAAATCCAGGAGGAGATCTTCTAAAAAATGAGAAAGAGAAGCCTTAGGAAAGGCAGAGGAGGGCAGTCCTCTGGAGACTGAGTGTTGCTCTTCTTCTCAAGCCTTCAGTGAGGCAGAGCACCTCCCCTTTGTCCACAGGCTGCAGCAGCAAGAAAAGGAGCCGGGATCTGCATCAGCCCCTAACAGCAGCTCACAGCCAGGGAAGCAAGCTCCAGGATACCTCCCCCAGCAGAGCAAAGGCATCTCCCAATGGTCAAAATGGAGAAGAGCTTATCTATTTTAGCTGCTGTGAAATGTCTGGATGCCAAAGCTGTTTAGAGAGGGGATGTCTCAGCTAGCTAGTCTGCTGTTCCGCTGGCAAGGGTGAAACATCAGCTCTGCTTGGCCTCTTATTAGGTTTGCTGCCCAGGCATCATCTAATTGTCACTCCAGTTTACGAGCTGAAGATCTGCATTGAGATAAGACTGGATGAATTTTTGGCAGTATGTCCAGAGCAGACAGGAGGCCCAGAACGAATGAAAACTAATTTCATCACCTTCCCTGTCTGAAGTGCCCTTCTGCCCACCAGCAGATCTAGAGAAACAAGATAGAGCAGCGAGGATTGTTATGGGTTCAAACCAGCGATTCAACCCCAAATATCAAAAAAGCCTGCTCACTTTGAAATAAACACACATGTTTAAAGTACCAGATGGACCTCACATGGTGATCTCCTTTCAAAGCAGTAAAGGCTGCTTCAGCACACTGTTTATGTGAGTCTGGGGCCAACACCACAGTGAATGGTGCTCCCTTCCCACAGCAAGTGGACTTCTTCCCCTACCTAGAAACATGCCCTACCACACTCCAAATCGCTCCTACTGAGGGGTCACAAGATGGAGCAGAGATGGGTCTTTGAACCCTTGTGGATCATACAGACAGAAAAAGTCTTGCAAGATCAACCACCTGAGCCACCTCAGTCGGGATTCATCTTGTCCTATGCTGGACTAAAGCAACAAAACCCTCTGTCCTAACTGCTCATGGACCATCTCTTTCCAGTCAGATCCCCCCTAAAGTGCCCGTCTTCATCCTTAGCAAAGGGAACCCAGACACAGACAGCCTCCAAGCAGGCCTCACCTGGAACACAGCATGAGCCTACCATGGACATCCCCATGCACCTTGCACCCGTTCCCATCACACTGACAACCTGCTCCAAACTGGCACGCTGAGGGGACTCCTCCAGTTCACTGCCACCCCACAAACCAGCAAGAGCACATGACCTCCTTCCCCTAAGGAAACACACTGAACTGTTGCACCAGGTAAGGTCACAGTTTAGAGAAATGACCACTTTTACTGAGTTTGGAAACAGCAAAACCATCGGAGCTCAAATTTAGAAATCAAGCCAATCAGACTACTGCATATCTGTTTTTGCTCAAATTAGACTTCTTTCCTTTAAAAAAAACAAACCTGTGACTGTACAGTGCCCTAGCACCCCCACTCCATCCCAAACTTAGCAGGCATTTTTCTACGTTACGAATTCCAAAGGCAGCTAATTAGTCAAGACTCAGCAAACTCAGGTTAAAAAAAGAAGCCGCTCCAACTCCATCAGGGAGGCAGATGGCAACGGCGTGTTTCAGACACTGCAGGCTGCATCAGCACTTTCTCCAGCCGATGGTGTCTGAACAGGGAGGGCTGCAGACTGGAGGCAGCACAGCAGTCCCTCTGCCAGAGGGCCACAAACAGGTGACTCATTGCCGTGAAGAATTCTTCTCTGGCCCTCACCACACAGCCTGGAAAGGCACACCATTGATTTATTAACTCGGAAGAAGTGTTCACCTGCCATGGCTTAACCCTCAGGCAACAGTCCCAGCCTCACACAGACACAGGCAGTATTTATTGGGGTACCCAAAGACAGGTGTTTCACCCTGCCTTTTCCCAGACCTGATTCCCAACTCATTCGCTGGGATGCAGGAAAAGATAGGGCAACCGCCAATGGTGGGGAGAAGCAAAAATGTACCGTGAGAAAACCTGTGCTGGATACAAAGAGCAGTGAGACCAGAGCCTATGCAGCACAGATGACTCTTCAAAATAATCCCTCATGCCAGCAGGAACCAAGCCAGGTAGGTACAATTTAATTAAAATGACGTCAGCTCACACACAAGAGTCAGAGGTCCCACTGGACAGGGCACCCAGTGGTTCAGATATTGAGCAGAGACAAGCAGAGGTCAAACTCTCTTGGACTCCATCCATTCATACTCCTTACTTTTCTTTCCTCTTGGTTTTAAGCAGGTCATCACTTCAGACACCCTTCCCTGTACTCTTCCCAAAGCCCTGAGCTCTCACCAACACTATAAGCCATCAGGCTACATCATGAGCAGCATATTCTATCTGCAGCATCTCCTGTTCTTCTCAATCCTGTCCCACCCTTTCAGGATCTTGAGGCATATTCTCAGCTGAGAAGGAATGGAGAGGGCACAGCAGCAGATACTTTACACCCACTAGGAATGTCAACAAAGTCTCCCTTGGATCAGCCATAGGAAAAAAAACTACACAGTGGAGGTGGGATGCTGCATTTGCAAGATCACTCAGCCTCTGAGCCTGAGCAGACCACAGATAACAGGAAACTCTTTTTTCAGATGGCCAGTTGAGCATTTGCAGGTTCTCCTGCTGCCTACAGACACTGCTATGAAAACCTGTACCATCTGCAGGCTCGCTGCTGCCTTAGCTCAGTTATGGACTGGGGCTGCACAAAAACATCTGTCAGGAGAGCACACATCACATTCCCAAGGCATCTATGCGGAGCCATGAAGAGCAGTTCCAGCTAGAGCATGACCACAAAAGACCAAGTTCTCCCGAAACACCATGGCCCAGACCCATGGCAGCAAATCCTCTCCCTGCAGTTCTCCAGTTCACTTTGCACTAGGGATGCAAAGAATCGCAACTCGGGGAATTCAGTGGCTAAGGAAGGTCCCACTCACTTCACCAGGATGCAGGATGCATCTGCTGACATGTTCACATCCCTGTGTGAGGTGAGGAGACACTGAGCATGGGCTAAGCGACCTGTTGTTCTTCACAGTGCAGGCAAGGAGTGCAACTTCCAGCTGAGGGGGCGAGGGCACCTGTGCCCAGCACACCTGACCAGGTCCTGACTTGGCAGGGACAGGGCCTGAGCTCCTTATCCGTAAGCTCCAAAAGAGTCCAAATGATAAGGAGGGACCAGCTGCCCTGTAAGCACTATTAAATCCTCTTGAAAACATCCGGCCGGTGCTCCCAGACTGATCAATCAATAGCAATCAATTTCTGCTCACCAGAGGGATTTTGCAAGTGCCTGCTGCTCTCTGGAATGGGGCCATTAGCACCTACAGTCTCAAACTAATAGCCAGTAATGAACATTTTACCTATGCTAATAGCTGGGTGAATGATAAACAGTGATTTCTCTATCATTGTTCATCGAGGTGAGCAAACCTTCTTCTTGTCACAGCAAAGGAGAGAAGATACAGGGAGAGATGGTGCTGGCATTCTGGGAAATTGGCTATTTAGAGGAATGAGGAAGGAACAGCTACCCAAAGAGACCAAGAAGAAGAGCCAGGAAAAAGGCATTTTTATTACATTAAAGTAAATGACTAACATGGGAGTCTCCAAGACAAAAGGACTAACTGAACACAACATATCAACCAAACCCAAGAAGAAATACATTTACCCTATATTTTAATTTAAAAACCTGAGTATTTCCACTGGCACTAGAGAAGCACAGTTCCTGGGGAGCCATATCCTCACATGTCCACTAATTTTGAGTAACAACAGGAGTTTTCCCCAATCGCACCACCTCCCTCCCAAGTGGATACTCTGATGTGTGGTAGAAGGTCTGGTTTCATACTGATGCTGCTTCCCCTTGGAGACCTACCAGGGACAGACTCCTCTCCCTTCCTGAGGCCACGCACCTGGCAAGAGTTAAACTCCATGGCTGGTTCCAGCTTCTGCTTTGTGGGTTTAATACACCCAGAGCTGTCGCAAGGGTGTTAAACTCCCACTCTTCCAGTTCAAAGGCAGCTTTGCAGAGCTGAGCAGTCTTAAAATGCGCAGCTTTTCAGAAGTGTGACCTTTTCACAAGGTTTCCAATTCAGTAAAGGTTTGTTTCCTCCCTCTTCAAGCACGTAACTAACGGTAGTCATGAAACACCTCCTCCAACAGCAGCAGGCAGGCGGGCCAGGCTCCCCACCAGCCTCGAAATGTCATGACCGGTTGCCTTTGCTTATTGCGATGGTGCTTCTGCAAAGGTTCAAGGGCACGGAAAGTCACTGCACCATCATCAGGCATCAAGCCCTTGCACGCTGGGTCTCGCATACATCTGCACATCACCTCCATCTTGCTGCTGTCCCCACACAGGGAGAAGCCAGTGCAGACAGCGAGGGCAGCAGGGTGATGGACCTGGACCCACCACATTCCCCTACACAATGCAGGGTTGGTGCTGCCCCATGCACACAACCCCCATCCACGGGCAGCAGGAGGGGTCTCTCACTTTCAGAAAGCTCTTCAAATCCCTAACTGCCCTCCTCAATAAAGTCCACACATCTCTCTTTCCGGCAGATATCAATCTGAGAGACCTTTCCAGCTCTCCTCAGTGCCAGACTGAGGTCACATCCACAGGTTTCACTGGCCATCTTCATTCTTGCTTGCCCTAGGGCTTCCCCAGGCAAAAGAAAAGTAAGAGGAGCATTTTTAGGCATTTGCACCAATAAATCCTACAGCACACCAGAGAGGACACATTCCAGTGCACACCAGACAGATACCCCAGCCCTCACTCTGTGCTCACTGCCCAGTTCATGGGCTCCTGCTCTTGCCCCTCTCCACCAAGACAATTCCAGCTCCACATGGCAATCCAAGAATAAAAGCAGCTGCTGGGCAAACAAAGCAACACTTCATGCTGACAGGATGGACTGCATTGCCACCCAAAGGGACTTCTCCATCCTCCAGCCTACAAACCCACAAGCCCCCAAAGAGCCTTGGCACGAGGCGCCGCTCCTGGCTCCACCTGCATTGTCATCCCTCTCCTTCCACCCCAAAGAAAACTAAACCCCTGTACACACCCTGCCTGTCCTCTTCTTCCTTCTTTATTCATGCTGCCTGGAAACCTCTTCCCGTTCCCATACAGAGAAGGAGTTCTTGGGCGTAGCAGTTTTCCCACATCTGGGAAGTGCCTCCATGTGCTACCTAGCTACGCATGAAGCACAGAACCATTGTACAGCTGTCAGACTCCCTTCCACGTGTCATTTATTTCCCTGAAAATGAGCTCAACCTTTCATATTTTTCCCCTTTTTTCCCTGTTTACACTATAGGAATGGGGAATGCGCGGCTGTCCCCTCCGAGGGCAGCAATCCAGCTCTCAAAGGCTACCAATCGCCATGAAGGCACTGCATACCCCCACCAAAACCAAGTATGTCCCACAGCTTTGTTGCTATGTTACAACCAAGAACCTCATCTCCAGTTACATCCTTATTTCAGGGTGTCCAAGCCCTCACCACATCAGCAAACGACCGGACGTGGGTTTTGTTGGAGTGGGTCTGTAGAAATATCCACACAGTCCCCACAGCTCAGGAGGCTTATGTTATCTTAAAATACCTGCGATTAGTAATCTAAGGCAGGTCACATGCTCTGCAGGGAGTAGTGCTGCAGAAACTGGCCTCAAATCCAGGCCCAGTGAAGTCCAGTGCCATTAAACTGCTCAGAGTCACCAGCACTGACGTGCCAGGTATTTCTGAGCTAACTGACGGGACACACAGCTGGTCACAAAGTTTACAGACTCCTAGTCCAAGGCATTGTCAACAACACAGCTGATGTTTGGAAGGAACGTATTGTTTTTACGCTGACAAAGTTTCTCCAAATACAGGGCACAACATCATACAGACCAAGTTCAGAGTTTGGGTTACGTGCTTCCCAGAAAAGCTTTGGGCCAACCAAGGGGGAACTGCAGCCTTACATCAGACTCCATAAACCTGCCACAAAGCTCCAAGGCAAGCTGTGGCTAACCTGCATTTTGGCGTTTTCCCTATATACCGCATATTTACCACATGGGTTTGTTTGGATGTGTTTTGCTCACGACTTGCTCTTTGGAGCAACTCCAAAGCTGCCTCCCTCTTAAGTTGTGCTACAGTATAGTCATTCAAACTGATTGCAAACATCAGAAGCGAGGGTTGATTTCTTCATGTGCACTAATTCTAGACTAGGTCACCAAAGTATTTTCATAGTTATGTCAGCACTGTCTAGACAAACCATTAAAAACAGGATGCAATGATCATCAGAAATGCAACGTCAAGTTTGTGCCCAGAGATACTGTGGGAGCCACAGGGAGAGAAGAAAGGCCAAACCTGTCCCATTCCCATAGGTTAGCCAGAATTGGCTCAGCTGTCACTTTTTGGTTTAAGCGAAACTTTACCAGAGATCACCAGAAAAACATATATTTAACTGCAATTTAAAATAAACAAGCTGACATCAACAAGCCTGGAGAGCAGCAGGATCTTTTGAAGGACTCTCAGTGCAGTCACAAACCCATCTAAAACTGGCTCCTTTGTACTACTGGAGGCCCACACCTTGCTATCAGCACGGAATCCTCACCAAACCACCACATCAGCACCCTCAGGGCACCAGGCAGAGCACCCTGTGCCACGAGTCCCAGCACGCACAGCAGGATTGGGCTGTGGGCACTCACCCTCACCAACCTCCACCAGGCTCCCATGCTCACCACCAAACCCACAGCCTCCGCACCCACCGAGAGCTTCTTGCTAACATCGTGCATCGGAACGGCTGCTTCCCATTCCTTGCCACTTCTTGGCAGGGAACTCTTCCAAACTCCAAGAACATGAGCTGTAATCTTGGCAGAAAGGGACGTGCGCATAAAAATCACCGCTCTGTCAAAACAGAAAAATAATGCAGGAGCTGATCTGTGCACATTAATCCGCTGCAGTCATGAGGAGACAATTTCCCTGGAGAAAGTCATACATTAAAAGAAAAAAGAAAAAAAAAGGGAGAAGAAAAAAAGATTAATGTGACTTTGAAATATCACAAGCACCGTTTATCTTCCTCCTACCACCACAGGTTTCTTGTCTATTTTTCTCTCTTTTTTTTTTTAATACAAAGAGCCTTAAAATTCCCTGTGAATACAGCCTTTCTGCCTCCGATGTGCAAACATAGGTGCATTACAGTATAGCAAAAACAAATATAGTACCACCTGTTCTCTCAGTATACAATGTTAACATTTTTAATTAATTCAATTTAAAAAAAACACTATTGCTTTTCAGTGGCATAACCTTCTAGTTACACTCAGAGTAGATCCATGCTCCTCAGAGCTCCTACTTATGCTTGCAACTCAGTCACATACAAAGTTCAGCCCTTGGTACTTCTGCGTCAGAATGGAATCTGAATGCAAAATACTGCTCCCCAATACACATTTAGGCACAGACAGAGAGCTCAGGCCGTGTCATGGGCATGACCAAAAATTCAAGAACGCATTCCTTTTCTAGGGCAGGACTAAAGGTTTTTCCAGCTTAAAAAATAAAAATAAGTAAGGTTCAATCTATGTAACACAAAGATGACAGACATGCTTAAAACCGAGGTGAATTGCATGAACTCAGCCTTTGGCAATCCTGAAGCAAATGAGCTCACCATACCGTTTAGATTCTCATTTTCCCTTTACACATATCCCATAGATCATAAATACACATTAATAACTGTAACAGTCAAAGTTTACATTCGGCTGTAACATTTAGGATCAATACTCTTCAAATGACCTTTAGTAGTAATGAGCTGCCATAACACTGTCTTGAGGACATTAAATTTTTATTAGAAATACTTTACTACAAAGGTTCAAATCTGTCTCTATGCACTTGTGCACCCATATAAATATTCTCCTATTATATTTTTCCTTGACAAAAATAAAAAGCAGGTCTTCTAAGATTTTTGAAAAAATGTGCAGTGTGGAGGCTTTAAATATTTCACATTGTCAGATGTGGGGGATTTCTTTCCTTGTTGTTTTTTAATCAGAACCCATGAGCCAAGGGTTGGAAAATCAACCACTTTTCAAAGTGATAAATAGGAATTGTTCCCACGTGGCTGAAACAGGACAGGACTGAGCTCCTGATTACCATAAGCCCTCAATTCAATGGGGGTGGAGGAGGAGAGAGAAGCTGATGCTCCATCCATGGAGGGGTGACCCAGAGCAGACCTGGGTCTGGCCCTACACATCACCCCCAGCTCCCCAGGGAAGCAATCCAGGGGCTCAGCTCTGCTCCTGCCCCAGCTCGTGGGGGTCCCGACGGGGACCTGCCATCAGAACAGATCCATCCCATCCAGCTCTGGCCAACCGAAAAGCAAAAAACTGAAAGATGAGGGAAAGCATCTAGTCAAGATCCAGCCTTTCCTTTCTTATTTCTTTTTAAAGACTAGTCAAGTTCAAAGTCAGATCATGTCCACATTTCGCTGTCTATTTTAAAAATTACAGATGATTCACAGGGTGGGGGGCTTGTCACAATTTATTTCTTCACCTGCAGGTCCTGGACTCAAACTAGAGAGAAATCTGATTTTAGCAGAACAATGAAACCGAGCTGATGGAGGTGAAGTCAAACAAAGGAGACACAGGGGAAAAAAAGAAAAATGTTTCCCTGCATTGTTATTAGATGTCACCTCTAAGAGTTGCAAATTAAACACATTCAAGGCAGCACCATATACTGCAGTTAATGTCCTTTGAAGAACCTGCCTTGGCTCAGCACATCACCAGGATGCTACAAAGAGCCCAGACCCGGCAGGGAGGGCAGCACGAGCATGTTCCCCCATTTCATTGTAAATTCCTCAGGTGTCTTGACTCTTAAGAAATATTTCAATCCTGCCTCTCTTGTTCACACTGATCCCAGTCTCTAAGAAACAATTTTGCAATTTCCCTACTGCATTCTAGACAGCAGTGATCACACTGGAGGGGGGCACCCCTGTAAAACCACCAGAAAAAGGCAGAAAAGCTGATCAATCAGTATTGGCACTCCCTAGCCCCATGATTTTTAGGAAGACACTCTGAAACCACAGTATGTATCTTTCCATGCCGTCAGAGAGGATCCTTCTTTCCGGCGGAGGTACCAGGAGAGCCAGCAGCAAGCCTGCAGCGCGCACCCTGCCCACAGCACTCTCCTCCCCTGCCTCAGCAGAAGGCAAACCACATCCCCCACCCTCCCAAACCCCTTATCTGGGTCACGGCAGTGGCAGCCCCTCACCACAACCCCCATTTCTCCCTCAGCTCCTGCAGCGGCTCATTAGGGTGGAGAAAGGCTCCAGCGCATCATCTCTGCGGGCTCGTGGAGGGCTGATCCGCGACGGGTAATTCCCACTGCTTAATGACCTGAGACCGGCCGAGGCAGAGGCAAATGGGAAAGGGAATCTTCTCATTTGTTACCCATCCCCACATCCCGATAAAAAGAATGATTACACTTTTAAGTTCGAACAATTCCCTGCAGTTGTAGCCATGTCATATCTAGATTGTCTAATTTACATGCATATTCATAATCCCTGTGTATTTAATTAAATTCTTCAATCCCTGGAGTGTCTTTCCTAAACAATAGTAATTTATCTTGCACAGATAAGGGTGCCCTCGATTTATTCCACTCTGTAGCTAACAGCATTTCCTTCTGATCAAGGCTAGGAAGCAAACTTAAACAGAAGGAATCTTTAAATATATTTAAATTGCAAGATTAGGCTGCTTCTCTTTCTTTCTCTCTCACCCCAAGTTACCCTTTTAAAGAATAAACACTTTCTCCTGAGCTCCAAGGAAAACCTCTCACCCAACCTCCTGACAGCAGCTGCATGTTCCAAACACAGCAGCGCTGCCCAAAACCCACACAGTGAAGAGATCTCACAGACTGGGTGTCAGGAGCTACCGAGCAGCAGCGCATCCACCCAGAGCGGTCCATGGGACATCCTCTGGATGCATCTTCCATAGCAGGCTACAAATCCCACTGCAGCCCACGGCAAACAAGCCACATGTTAAAAAGTTGCAACCAGGAGGCTGAAGAGCTCAGCTTCTTTCCAGCAAATATCCCTACCCTAGCGGCTATTCCTCAATGGATAACCTTGGGAGTCTCTGAGAGGGCCAGACACACAGCAGACACCCCGAGATGAGGCAGCCCTTCAGAGAGTTGCAGCTGCCGCCAGACCGCTAACCCTGTTCAAATATTAGCACAGGGAATTTAACTTGTCCTACAATTAGAGAAGCGCTGAAATATTTAGCAAAGTCAAACCAGCAAGAAGATCGTGATGAGAAAGGAAAAGAATAGAGTCTGGTGCCACTGCACATTTTTTTACTACACATTCCTCACACCCTGTTAAATCCACGGCTCTTAATAGCTTTGCTTCCTCTCTCAAACCTCAGCCTGCAGATCTGGGATGGCATTGAAGTGGGGTGAAGAAGTGCTGGTCTCTCCAAAAGCTTCTTTAGCCCTACCAGTGCTGCATCACTGCTGCCTCCCAGAGCAGTGCCAGCAGTCCCTGCCAGGGAGGGCCATCTTGATGTCCACAGCAGGGATGCTATGCCCCGAGGAGACTCAGGGATAATCCCAGTGCTGCAGGAGATGTGGGTCCAGGGCTGCTGTCACAAACCATCTCCTTCTGCATCCACATCACAGCCGAGGGCCAGGGCAGCCCTTTGGCTGGAGACACTGCTCACACCAGGGAAGCATCCCTCTGCTCCAGCCCTGCTTCTTAATCTCCTCCCCAAGCATCTGCTGCTGACCACTGCCAGACACAGGGGAACCCAGCCATTCTGTTCCCAACCAAGCCCTCGAAGCCTTTAGAGATGGTGTTACTATTTATGAAAATAGGGTCAGGATCCTGCTGTCACAGCTCCTTCCCGAGCTGCAGCGTCACCCGTGCTGTTGAGGCAGCTCTAGGAAAGCCCTCAGGAATGTGACCACTGGGACTCAGTGATGGACAGGCCCCGAGTCCCAGCCACTAACACAGCTCTGTAAAATCAACCTCCCCCCACCCAGGTGTCCCTGTGCCCACCTCCCTGGGCAGCCCCATCTTCCAGTTTCACACACACCGCAGCCACCAGGTCACTCTCTGGGCCACCCCCAGAGCCACCACACCCCTGCTTCACTGTGCCCCCACACCACAGCCATGGCTGAACAACCGCAGCCCCACACAGCCACATCAGGCTGACACCACAGCCCCCACCTTCACAGTGAGGTGCTTCTCCCCTCGTTCAACAACAGAAGAAGCAATGGACACGGAGGGCAGTGGTCTCCTCCAGCACTGGAACTGGACGTGGCACTGTCCTGAAGAGGAAGAGGCTCGTGCAGCCAAGCTGCCCTGCCAGCACTGGGCTCCCAGCAGAGCCCACGGGACAGCGAGGTGCGTCCCCCACCCACAATGCAGAGCCTGCCCACAAGACATCCTGCCATTGCCAAATCCTCTTCCCCAGGAATTCATAACTGGATTCAGACATTCCCAGCCTGTTACTTATTTCAATAGTTTCAGCTCCCTGGAGTATAGGGACATCCTGTCTTAAACCTGCTGAGCCTCACGCCAAAAGGACATCTGCTTGGAAGGCAGCCCCTCTGGCTGACCCGGCCCTGGAGGGCTGCCTTCCCGTCTCAGCAAGATCCCAAACATACCCTTGCACCCACAACGCAGAGCCAGCTCACAGCAGAGCCAGGAGCACAAAAAGTTGCTTAGGCAAACCACAGCTCCCATTCCCACTTCAGAAGCATTGCAAGATTTTTAGGCCTTGGAAACATTTTCTTCCTACTCAGGGCATTTTTAGGTTAATGGTTCATCAAACCTCACAGTCCAAGAAACCTTGGTGTGGCCTACCTCTGTGTGGGTGTGGGAACGCGTGGGGGAAAAAACCCTCTTGGGCATCAGGCCTTCCCACAGCATTTGCACCACAGGCTCTGGGCTGAGCTGGGAGCCACCAGAAACAAGCCAAAAACCAGGCAGGCAGGCAAGGGAAAACCTCACCACTGCCCTGTGCCTCCTTCAGATACCGGGAATGCATTGTTCATGGAAAGCATCAATCCCCATTAAGTCATCCTTCCCCATCCCTCTTTTCTATAGAGAAAGTTGAGAAGCTGAGCCATGACTAGAAATGCCTAACCACTCATCTTCATCCTCACTAGTTTTACTAAGTTTTTATGATTTTTCAGAGCCTAAGTCACAGCAAATATTTACCACAACACAGACAGAAAGGTTACAGAGCAAAATTTCACTCTGCACCCTTTCCCAGCAAGTACAGCACCAGCTATAAAATACCTCCAGCTCCACTCTGCCTCTGAGATACCCCACAGGGAAGGCAGCCCACCCTGAGCCACTGGCAAGTAACTTCCAGCTTAAGCAAAGCACAGCGCATGGGAACCTTTCAAACCATGTCATGGCAATGAATTTTAGAGATAATGGATGCTTGAGCTGTATGAGGACTGTGACTCAAAGTGGACAGTGATGCACCTGAAGATATTCACTCTTTCCATATGCCCCCAACAATGCAGGCAGGTCAAAATCAGCAGCCTCATAAACCACTGAACATACTCCTCAATCTCAAAAAAGCTGGCTGTTATCAAGCACTCCTGAGGAGAGTTAGCCAAAGAACCTGAATTTTATGTAGTGGGATGGGTCCCTTGAAGCTAAAGCAGACTGAGTCAAACCCAAGAGAAATAAGAGATGAAGAGAGCTCTACAAAGGGAAGGCAATGTACCTTTCCATGTCATCCAGGGGTTCAGGGAAAGAACAGGGCTAAGCTCCACTCTGCCCCATTTCAGAGGGCATAGCTTAAAAGTTCTCTAAACCCCACTGCTCATTCTCAGTCATCCTCACAAGCACTTGCTAGTGCCTGTTGTTGGTGAGTAATATTTTCCACAGAGGCAGCAAGTGAGCAGAAGCAGCACATCAAAAGCCCCCTGAATTCACCATCATGCTTTGTCACACACTGGTTGCAGTTCCTCTCCACCAAAACCTGCCGGAGCTTTTAAGGTCTGACCTCATCATGAGCCAAAGGGACACAAGAGCACACTCCACTGTCCCACTCATCACCTTTCCTAGAAGGTATCTGCTTAAAACAGGCACTTCTTCCCTCACCCATTCTCCAGTCTCCAGAAGTCATCTCCTAAGGCAACAGGAGACCAATCAAGGTGAAGCAGCACGGCAGAAGCCACAAAAGGAGGTGGCTGGGGACAACAAAGGGACTGGAGCCCTCCGAGTGCACTAAAAGCATCTGTCAGTGATGTCAGTTAACCTCAAAGACCGACAACCTAGTGAGACTCAGTTTCTCAGTCCAAGTCCTTAGAGAGCTCAGCTGACCTCAACAACTTCCCAACACACCATGACAACATTTCCAAGTGTAGTTTACAGCCTTATTTTTCTACTTTCAGGCCAGATGCCCCTTGTTTGAGCAAGTACCTCAAATATGGCAAGTCCACATCTTACAGATCAAATAAGGCAGGTTTAAAAGAGGGGAGACTCAATACAGAAAAGATAATTCTCAACCAGAAAACGAAAGAAATAACTTTTGCCTCAAACGTACCAGACACAAGGGACAAATTAAAAAGGGAAACGATAAAATGCTTGCCCAGCTCCTTTTTTTTATCCTTACATCTGCTGCTTTACAGTAAAGTTCCATCTACTGTGTATAATTAGATATATGTTCCATGATTCTATTCTATACAGATTTGAGACTTATCTGTACATTTTTTAACCCCAAAGAAGTTTTAACTGGACCAAAAGCTGCAGTTAGAGCATTGCCTCCCTCAGAGCTCTCAGAGGTGCTGCAGTGCATCAGATGAAAGTTTCAGCCCATGGTCTGCAGACTAGTGCAAGGCAAGAGGAACACACCAGCTTATTGCTGCCCACCTTAAGCTCCAGGAACATTTCAAGGCTACACAGTATCCCGTGACTACTCTCCAGACCCCACACTCAGGACCATGTTACACCACACTGAGCTCAGGGCAAAGCCCGGTACATTTCCCAGAAGAGCCCCGTGCTCATCCTGACCCAACAGCAAACACAAACCAGACTTTTTGTTGTTTGCTAGGAAAAGACAAAGCTTGGTTGGGTTTTCTTCATCAGTTAAAAGGTTATTTCCTCGGAGCTGGGAAACCAGACAGAGAGATAGAAGGCCACGAATTCCAGCGTCAAAAATCCAGCAGGCCAAAGAGATACTGGTACTGACCTTAAGAAACTCCAAGAGCAGCAGGTCCAGGAGATGAACATGACTCAGATACCCAAGAGCCAGACAACAACATTAGTGGGAGAAAGGGACAGGGAGACCAGGCAATTGGGATGCTCTCAATTTGCAATCACTGCCCCATACTAATTGCTCTGGCATAAAGGAGATCTCAATTTCATGCCCCCCACTTTGTAATTAAGCACATAAAACGCACACAAGGATGGAAGGAAACTGTTTCCACTTAGAAGGGAAGGACCAACCAACCCATGCTTTATTGGGGCAGGGAAAAGAGCATTGCTACTGCAAAACGCCCAAATGTACATCCCATTCTGCTTAGGACCAATGCTGTGGGCACTCCTGGGAGAAGCTGATCTGCCAGTGTCTCCACCAACCACGAGGAAAATCAAGGAGATAAGCAACGCTAGACATCCACCAGCCGAGCTAAGAGGATGAAGCATTTCTCTGGAAACAATCGGGTTCTCTAATAACAGGGCTGCGGCGGCGGCGTGAAAGAGAGGGAGGAGGAGCAGGCGGGGAGAAAGGGACTAGCTGGATATTTATCCCATCCTCATCTTTGTGTTATCAGTACCCCGGTATCAGCATTGTTCAAAATGGCTGCTTAGATGGTTGCCAGCAGCAACAACAGAATCGGTCCATCTGCTGGCATTCTCCTTAATCTATCTCAAACACTCGTCTTCTTTTTAAATGCACGCAGGGGAAAGAAGGGGGAAAAAAAGTCTGCCTTGTACAAAGAAACAGAATCCTCCTATAACAGAGCCTTTTAACTAGATTTTATGCCACCCCTGTTTCCAGGACACACAGACAAAAGTTAATTTTCCGATAAAAGAACCAGTGTAAGGTGCTTTTTTGTTATGAGATCAGAAAGCAAATGGAATTTGAATTGTCTGCAGTGGCATGTATCTGACAAAGATTAATTTAAACAGATATTGTCTCTGAAACCAAAGTCCATTGAGCGGCTTCACAGCCTATCAACCATGCGAAAGCAGCTCCTTAGCAGCACTGCTGACTCCACCACTTTCTTTAAAAATGGCTTAACCTATTTCTTGTAAGATAAAAGGTCATATATAGTTCTATTTTACAAACCCATAATAGCCAAAGCCACACCAAGCGAGGACAATCGGGAGAAAATAATAACGGGGGGGGATTTCCTCCCCCTTCACAGACAGATGCTCGACACTTGCTGGGTATTTTTCAAAGCACGCCAGTAGCGAGTGGCTGCAGCGCCGCCGAAATGTTTCGACACCCTCAGAATAGAATAAAAACCACGGGGCCTCTGCAGGTCGCTGGTGCAGGATGCAGGAGCCCACCCCGGGGTGGAGATGCTGCAGCAGGACAGCCCACCACCAGTGGCACGGGATGCTTCCTTCGCTGGGATATAAAGCCACAAGGCTGCAGGGACAAGCACAGGGGTTCCAGCTCCCTTGGTCACTGGGCCAAGCAGGGAAGGGCAGGCAGGAAAAAAGACCCACTGCTCCCTGGGTGCTCACTCAGCCCCCAGCCCCTCTCTGAACACTGGGGTATTATTTCCCCTTTTAATCACAAGAAACAGATCTGTGCATGCCATCAGCGGGCTGTGCGGACGGAGACAGCTGCTCAGACTTCAATGGGACACACACACACACACACAGAGAAGGAGGAAAAAGCTGCAGAAATCCAAATCCTGCAATTTCTTCCCTTTTTATTTCCAGTTTATACGGAGCACCGCAGGGAAAATGCTACCAGACAGTTTCAGAGCATTTGATATAGCAACGACCCAGCTTTGGGAAAAGAATGAAGGAGAAGCAAAATAAAAGATGACAGCCAAAAGCACTTTTAATATAGTTTCAGTACTTTCAAGAGAAAGCTTCTGTACACAGAGCAGCCAATGAACTGTTACCAAAATAAACACAACTGGCTTTAAAAAAAATTAAAAATGTCTTTCTGATGATAAAGAAAATCAAAAGAGATGAGAACTAGTGAGTGAGACAGAAAATGCATTTATTTTTCATCCTCCAGACACACTTCTTTTAATTTGGCATCCAAAGCCATTGTAGCTCATTAATGGAAATTTTATTTATCTCGGGAACCATTTGTCGCTTTGCCACTCCTTTGACAGGGCACTCATCTTCATCAAGGCAGCCACACAAGGCACAGCACGAAGTATCTCCTGCCACCCCAGCCTTCAAACACCACACAGCACCAGTAACAAGGAATGCCTGTGACTGGTGTCCCAAAGCAGTCACCCACATGCTGGTATCAGTCAAAGGACAGAGGCCAGGGCTACTGGTCAGCATCCAGAACGGGGGCACAGCCTGCCCTGACCTCGCCAAGGTCCCAGACACCAAGCCTGCAGCGTTCCCACGGGGAATCCCCCCGCGCCGGCAGCTGCGGGGCACGGGCACCGTCTCCAGGTGCAAGGACAGCAGCCAGGCAGATACCACGCTGCATCCTGCTGAGCAAACCTCAGTAATGATTAGCGGCCCCGGTCAAACGAGCTGGGTGGCGAAGGTGCAGGCAGCTCATTATGGGCACCAGCGACAAGCAGGGCACGGCAAGGGGGACACAGACCCCCCTGTCCCATTTTAACCCGGGGCGACAGCAGCAAGACATTTGCAGACAACAAGCTGGACCAATACATCCGCATGCAACCCTTCCAAGCTGGCATCCCAGCAGATCTGCTTCCTAAGCACATTCGTGTCTTTGTTTTTAATGAGGAAAAAAAAAAAAAAGAAAAGAAAAATCCCTGGCAACACGCACCTACAATGCGACAAGTAAAAGCCCAGGGTTTTATTAATTTGTGCATTACTTTAAATGCACCATTTTACAAGGACTAACCCCAATCCTGTACAGAATCCTAAGCCGTAAGCTTGAGACAAAAAAGCAAATGCTCTTAAAACGCAGCACTAGAAAATCCATTTGGAGAGAAATGTGGTGGTGTCGTGCACAGGTGAATCCTCAGCATTTAATATAACACACCCACTGCACAAACCAAGTGGAATCTATTCATATTTAAACATCAGGATTAAAAGAAAAGAAAAAAGCCTTTGAAAAATTGAATTTTATTTCTGGGACATTTTATTGTAAAACCACAAAGATGCTTTCCTCCCCACATCCCCCAAGAAGGGGCTCTGAAGGACCTGCGTCTCTCTGCGAGATGTTATCAGGACCTTTCTCAACTCCTTTGCAAAAGAACTTGGGGGTCAAGCCCATATACCAAACCCTTGTGAATACAGGTGAAAAATGAAATGCGCTCAGCACTTCTCTCCTGAGAGCAGAGAACAGCATCCCCAGGGCCTTGGCAGCTCTGTGGGAAGACAGGGAGAGCTCCCCACCGCCATCCCACATCCTGGCTCCAAATGCTAGATTTGTCCTATTGCATTTATTAGCACAGCCAAGGTTTGGTGTCTTTTTGTTTTCATCGGAAAACAGATCAATTTCTATTGATGCTGATGCCAGAGAAAGCCAAGGCTCAGCAGAGGCAGGAACCAGTTACCCAGAGAGTCACTTTCTCCCCTCCTCTCACTCCCAGAAGACCAGGACTATGACAATTCCATGACACAACCTGTCCAAGACAGCACCAAACATACAGTAGGACATACCTCAAGTTCATTTTTAACACCCTCAAGATATTCCACATCTCCACCTCCTTGCAAAATACGTCACCGGCACCAGCCACAGATGGAGAGATTGATGGAGAAGCACAGGTTCAACCATCACCTGACTCCTGCTGAGCAAAGCCAGGAGGTGATCTCAGCACCCACCTGCCCAGGTGTCCTCCACTGCCCCATCAGCAGAAACAAGCCCTGAAAAGCAAAGGTTCCTTCCCCACCACTTCACTCAAGATGCTACACGAGTTCAGCTCCTCAGAGAGCGGCCGGAGGAACAAAGTCAAAGCCTCACACCCCTGGGAGAAACAGCACAGTCCCCCAACCCCAGAAGAAAATTCACCCGCTACAAGCACAAAGTAGCAGCATGCAGCAACAAGCCTTGGCCTCACACTGAAAATCCCCAGGCTTGGCCACATTGAGAGGGTGAAGAGATGCTGCTGCTCCCGCAAAAAACCACAACCAGCTCCTCACCCACGTGAGCTACTCCAACCTCAAGAGCAGCAGGGGAAAACCAGCATCGCTACTAAACACAGAGCTGTCCATGTCACCCAAACGCAAAAACTCTGAAAAATAAATGCAAGTACAAGACTGGCCATGCTGTTCATCTGAGCTAACCCCAGAGGGGAGCAGGTCTCCCATTGGGGAAGGGGAGCAGGACAGAACACCAGAACCACCAAGGACTCCATCTCCCCCATGGACCAGATTCTCCTCCAGGGTGAGGTTCCAATATATGCCAAGGAAATACATAATCCCACAACCTCTTCCATCCTATTATTACCAAGATCATTTTTTAAAAACTTTTTTTCGAAGAAAATTAAAAGCTGACACACCACAAGACAATTCACAGTTGAATGTGACTTTACAGAGCTATCAGATAGACAAGCTCATTTAAGTTTTCCAAAAGTCCTATCTGAGGTTTGAGGGACTAATCATAAAACATCTAACATCAAAGCGAGCGTCATATAACAGCAAAGCACATTCCCTCACACAAAGCTTCAAAAACAAAGCAAGCAGGCACATGTGGTTTATGTTACTGCAGTTTTAGCACAGTTAAATATTTCCTAAAATATTCACTCTAGATGTGAGCAAAATTAAAATCTGCTGTGAACGACATGCAACTTGGAAGCTAAGAAAGCCAGCTTCTCACCTGGGCTAAGCTTTATAAAGCACAGGTGAGCTGAGAACAAACTCCTATTGCCAGAAACTAGGACCCATACAATGAAAAATGTTTCAAGCCCATTTATTCTTAAAGCCAAAACTAAATACTTTATTTCTTGTGCTTTATTTTTCAGGTCTCTGGCCTCTTAAGTTAGTATCACTTAATTAACCACCTAGTTCAAAAAACATCCCAGCCTCAGAGGATCTGTTTATACTCTTCAAAAAAGACTCAAAAGCCAATAAATAAATCCGCTTAAAATAAAAGGTTAAAATTCCAGCTGTCATCTCAGCTCTCCCTGCATTACCAGCAAGAAACTCTGGTGGTTTTCATCATCTTCTATTTCAGTTTCTATAATACAGTCCAGAACAGGCTCAAGAAATATCTCACCTATGAGGGAGCAGCAATAAACAAATCGTAAGTTCTAACGCCTAATAATACTTTGTTTTAATTATATATGTTAAGAAAAAGATAATTAGAAACCTAAAGAGCTTAATGTATATTTAAAATGTACAAGAGTTTCCATCATGATAGGGCTAATGAACCTCTGCCAGCTCCTTTTATGTGGTTTAAAGTATTTTTATACATAGGGTAGGATCGAGTAATCTGCCCATAAAGAAAAACAAAGTAAAAATTAATTAGCAAATTGGATACATGTTGTACAACAAGCATCCCACACAAAAACTAAGAGGATACAGAAAAATTAAACTGCCTTAGCAGCGCTCAGACACAGGACACCGCAATTTAACCTGAAAAAACCTTTCACATCCCATGGCGTTCCTTCCAAACCTGCTCCTGCCGGATACAGCTTTAAACCCAGACCCAGGAGGAGACCAATCTTTACACAAAACAAAAGCAACCACAATTCGCCCTAGAGAGCCCCATCAAAGTGTTTTCCCCAAAATAAACAGCTCTATAAAGCAACACACCACTAGATATAAATTTAGACTCTGCTCCGTACCACGTCACAGGGGCAGGAAACCGAATGCTTGCCCAAAAGTGAGCAGTTTTAGGGGAGAAGAAAAAAAAAGAAGCTTAAAACCTAAAAATAGTTTTGAAAAAAAAGCTAGAAGTGGTTTCAACCACACTGGAACCCATCAGTATTTTTACCTGTGAAGCTACATTTCAACAGGCATCATTAAAAACATACACCAACACAAGCTGAAAACTGAAGTGTAACAAAATGCTTCCAAATCTGAACTCCTCCAATTAAAATGCATTTACACATATCATTTACAGGTATCAGGTCTTGCTTAACCTCTGCCCAGTCAGAAGGCTGTTGAAGCAAGGTTAGAAAATCCCCAGCACCTACATGTCCAGCATAGATACCTTACGCTGGACTACCTCGTGATACCATAGATACCTTATGCATAGAGACTAGGAAACACGGGAAGGTACTCATGACTGACCTGCAAAGCATCAGATAAAATATCCAGAATTAATTGCAGGTTTGAAAGAAACAGGCTCCCTCCAAGTGTTTACAAAGCCAGGGCATTTTAAAGCCCTGCTTCATTGTTATTCTAACAGCAAAAGTAAATTCTGCCTATGTACTTATGGCTGGACCGCATACCTTCCCATCGGGGCACAAAGGCTTATCTGTGGGTAAGGAGCACATACCGTGTAGGTTCCTAAGCGGCTGGTTACAACCCAAAGAACAACACAAAGCTCAATGCTAACTCTCGTAAGTAACTGTAAAACCAACGAAAAAGGAGAATTCCCCCCTAAAATTACCCAGGACACTTGCCCACCCATCGGCATCCGAGGCGACTCGAGGGCAAACCGTATTATACCATACTGGGGAGCGCAGGCGAGAAACATGAATTTGTTCTGCCAGATCACAGCTTACTGTCAAAATCCACCAAAGGTCTTTTCTCTCTCCAAAAACCCAAGAGATAATAGCGTAAAAACTTTTGTTCATAAATATTTATGCAAGTGAACTTGTTAAAAATTAACTGCTGTCGTTAAAGGTTTTGTATCCTTTAGGATTCCCGGCATGCAGTGCAGTTGCATGCTTTATATTAAGCCTGGCATTTCTGCATTCCTTTCCTGCATGCTTTTGTCATTTGTCTAAAAATTAAAAGAAAAAAAACCCACACACCACACACACACAAAGACGGGATCTGTACACATAATAATAAAGCAGTTTTTAAGAAGACAAAGATGCCTGTGTTCAACATCCAAGATCTTTCTTTGAGCAGGGGAAAAAAAAAATCAATTTAATGACTCCAGTGAGATCAGGGTTTAAGCTTCGTTTAAGTTTTACTAAGCATGAAGGAATTATTGGTTGATAATGTGGCATATATGTTTTTTTCAGACCTGCCAGCTTTGTAAGCACGAAGGAGCCAGAGCCTGAAGCACTTTGTCCCCAGGAGCACAACCCTCACCCCTCCACACCACCCTCCATTGCCAAAAGGTCACTCCTCCTGGATTTTGTCTTTCAATTTTTCAAAAGGATTTTTCCAACCACACAGAGAAGGAATTTCACATCTGTACTATCCCCATTTTTTCACAGGTCTGAGTCAGAAACACAACTGTATAAACATCTGATCTTTATTAACAGCAAATCTCAACTGTGCAAACCTCAGGTCATGGCGCCGGGAGCCAGTGGTGTCCGTTAAAGGGATCCTTAGAGGGGAACAGTAGTTTTGATTTAGTGCTGGAGAGCATCAAGGAAGCCAGGGTTGGGGTTTTATTTTTTTCCAAGACATAATGGTTCCCAAGTTCCTATCTTAATTGCAAACACACACACGCAGCCACGAAGTGTTTGTGTCTCTGGTGGCTGGAGCTCTTCCACCTCACCTTCCAGAGGCATCCACAGGATGGATGTGGAAAGTTGGCGGAGGACATCTCAGCTATGCCTCCTGTCTATAAACACACAGCCCTTCACAGCCTTTTGTTTGATGTAAATTTTCCTCCTCCAGCTCAGGGCTGCGAGGCACTGCTGTGACGCGGCTGCTCCGGGGACAAAAACAGAGGTGTCTGACCCCACGTCACCCACCCACTGCCGTGTGAAGAGGAGCCACACTACAGCCAAGACCCAAACCTTCCCCCCGCCCAGCTCCAAAGGCAAATTCCCATGGCGAGCATCCCGCACGCCCCTTTCGGGCTGTGAAAACAGGAGATAAATCACCCACCGACTCTGTGGCGAGCGCTTCCAGAACATGCTGCTTCATCTAAAAAGCTGACGGCTCAGAGGACAATGAGCGCGAGCTCTGGTTTCAAAGCTGGGGAGACGGTTTAGACTTGTCGGGGGGGACACGAAACGCCAGAGCCAGGACCATCCTCCCTGCTCCCTGGCTCGCCCAGAGCAGCAGCAGGAAGTGCAGGGAGACAGGGCAGATGGGATGCTGGATACCAGCACTGGACATCGCTTTGGGATGGGACTGCTCTGCTGCGTGTCCTGCATGCACCTGACCCCAGCGCTCACCCAGATCCTTCACAGAATTGGATAAAGGCTCATCAAAGCTATGTTTCAAAGACAAATAAATCTAAAAACTCGTTTTAAAAGAAAATTCCTTTGTACAGAACCAGTCCTGGGTTTAGGCAACCATCACCTCTGTCTCACACCAGCTCACTGCATCCACACCTTGGTGGGCAGGTCATTAAAACATCACCCTCAGCAAGCTATTATCTTCCCTCCCCCCTAATTTTAAAGTTCCTGAAGAGCTACTCCTCTCCTTCTAAAAAAATTATTTGGTTTTGAGTTTCACAGTATTTTAAACAGAATAATTAATCATCTTAACGCAGCCTTTACAAAATATTAATTCACGCCAAAAAAAAGGGTATAATCATATCCTCAGAGAAAAACCTTTTGTGCTTCAGGAATTTTCACTGCATGTCCTCAGAGGTGGGAGGAGAATTCTTCTGCTGCCTCCTATTCTCACATCTCAAATGGAAAATGTTTTGATAATGCTCTTCTGAATGTAAACTGTACCAAATGGGATTTTTATTATTTTTTTAAGCAGCTTTTTTTTTCCCCAAAAGGAAGAACGGCTCTTTAAATAAACAGAGCGAACTACCCATTCCTTACAACAAAAACCACCCTCCCTCCACTCATTCACGCCATACCCTGGCACAAAATGAATTTACATTTCGCATTTGCAAAACAAATTCTCGCCTAATGTCATTTTAATGGGAACGCGCATTTCAATCCCTTCCAATAACAACGAGGAGCGGCTTATTTTATGTAAAACACCCCAATTTGTTTCTCTTTAAATATATGCGGGTTTCAGATGGGGACAGGGACTAGAAGGACAGGGGAAGAGGAACATTTCCTCTCCGGCAATCCCCCTCCGCCAGCGCACACAAAAGCCACCTGCCCATGGAGAGAAAACACGATGCCATTATTCCCATCATCATTCCCACGGCCCCTTCGACACCGAACGAGCGTGAGAAGGCCGCGCGCATCCGTCCCCGACACGCGCATCACGCCAGGTCACCGGTGGCACCCGCGGGTCCACCCAGCTTGTCACCCCCCACCGCTCCCTTCGTCCCCCCGAGCCGGCCCCGCCGGACGCGCCCGCGCACGGGCTGGCAAGAGGAAAGCGGGGGCTGATGCCACCCCTAGAGATGTTCCAAGCGGGGAAAGCCCCTGATGGAGAGGACAAAGAGGAACGCTCGGAGCTGTCGGAGAGATGCATTATGTTTATAAGCCCATCTCGCGGTGGAAAGGACAGGACCCCCGTGGGAGCGCCCAGGGGTGAGAGGGACCGCGGCTGAGGGGTCGGGGTGAGGGGGCGGCAGGGCTGTGTGCCCTCCATACAACCCCCCGACGGGCACTTCGTGGGGGGAAGAGTGGTGGTCTTCATTTTCCCCCTCGGACTGGACGGACGGCATCCAAGCTGCGGGCAGATGCCAGTGACCCCCGGGCAGACGCACCCCCCGAG
>VZTG01003896.1:101105-113357 GCA_013397845.1 Melanocharis versteri
AGCTGCGCTGAGCCGGCGGGACAAAGGGTGCGGCGGCGCTGGAGGCGGCAGCGCTCCCCCGGGGGTGTCGGCGGGATCGGCAGTGCTCCTGCTGCGTGCCCGGCGGTGCCCGGTTCCAGCGCCCAGTCTGGCCACAAATCAACATCCACCCTCACCCGTAAATCACCTACGGCTTTGCATCGAGCAGCAGAGCAGACAGAAGTGCCCTGCCCTTCCACGGGCATCAGGGTTTGCTTTTTTTTTTAAAGCCTTGTAGTGAAGATGCTCGTCCCACTCATCATAGCAGGGTCCTCGGGTACGGAACCGCCAGGTCCTCTAGTACATACTCCCTTTGGGGGAGGAGATGAAAAACACAGGTACTGCTGGCTTCCAGGACCCCTCTTGTGCTCTAAGGTGGGATTACATTAGAGGAACATATGAATATATTCAGCACCTACTGCCTGAGTTGGCACCCCAAAATCCAGGGAGCTGACTCCTTACCAGCCTCTGCTTTCAGCTGAGGGTGATGGCAGCACCCCTGGGACCAGCACAGCGCAGGGCTGATGAGGGGAGGGCTATGGCAACTGAAGTCCACTTCTCTGGGCCTTTACGCCCTGCCATCGCTTTGCTGCTGTGTCCAGCAGGGCACCATTCCAAGATTTTCCCCAGAAATACATTCCTGGTTTTCTGTCCTGTCTAAATTTAAGCGACAAACCTCTGAGGAAGAGCAGAGCTCACAGGCCTCCGAGTTCAGTGTTCTTGCTATTATTCTCGGTGCTTTGAGAATCCAAGACCGATTCTTTCCTATCTGCAGTTCAGTCACATCTAAACCATTACCGGTTACTCCCTTGTTGCAGAGATCTCCTATTTATTCTTACTGACAGAGCAAGAGTACATTTCCTGGAATAACAGGGCGATGCAATTAGGGAACAGGAAATAATTATGTGCCTTTGCTCTGCCACAAGATACCTCCAAGCCCAAGGTCTCCTCCGCAGGACACGGAGGGAAGGAATCAGGTCTCAGGCAGGTGGTGAAAGCAGGCAGAGCTACTGCAATGAGATCTCCATTTTAGAGAGTAAGCCACAAGCTAATCGATGAAGGTCAGGAAGAGCCTTTCCTTGAAGGCTGAGGTGTTCCTTGCTGCCGTTGGTCTTATTCAAAGCAATGTGTGCTAGCAGTGGCAGGGACTGGCCTGGGGCAGCAGCTGCACACAGATTTGTTTACACACAGATTTTCCCCAGGACTCACATCCCCATTTCTTTAACCCTGAAGGCCATTTTGCTCTCTGTAAGAGTTTGTTGCGACAGGAAGCACTTGCCACAGGAGCACGGCATTTTGCCCATCACCTCTGCTCACTGTTGTGGTGACAGGTCCTGGGGCAACAAGAAGGGCTTTGTCCACCTCTGCCCCTCCCTGGCTGCACAGAGGGACCTCACAGGGCCATCCCAAAGCACCCTCCTGGCCCAAGGTGGAGCACACCTTCCTGGCAGAGAGCAGTCCAGCAATCTCAAGCTTTTCCAGTAATGGAAGCTGTGGGCTCTGGTGTCACAGAATTCCTGCTGGCACCCGTGTCTCCCTGCAGCTGCCAGGGCTGCTCAGGCAGAGGGTGAGCCTGCATGAGAGCTGGGACACAGCACCCCAGCTTGTCTGGTCCCTCTGTCACCAGTCGCTGCAGAGCTCACCTAGTGACAACCTTGAGTGTCCTTACTTACGTCGTCCCCAGACAGTGCCAATAAAGAGGATTTTAGACTTCAGCCCAAGCAGGGATGTTATTCATTCCCAATGAGCTGACTTTTCATTGCATAAAACATATAATCCAGACTCAAATCAAAGCAAGGTCGCTGCAGTGGCTGGCCAGCCTGTCTCTGGGGGGTTAGCATGTTATTTCAAAGACGAACCAATCTATTTTTCCTCTCTCTCTTCATTCTGAACATTTGTTGCTCCCCATTCCTCCCCATCTTTCCCTATGCCTTTCATTACTGCCTTGAATTTTGCAAGGGGGAGAGCCCTCCTCCTCCCAGGGAACATGGACAGACCTCTTCTCCCCGGGGAAGGATGCAAAATGTCAGCCTCCCTCCCAGCTCCTGATGCTGCTCATTCAGAGCCTGGAACCAGGTACATCAATAATTCACTGCACGCTTTCCTGAGCCCGGCCATTTGCTGAGCCTCTACCACTGACAGCCCTGGTTCCCCTCCTGTTTTCAAGGCCATTTGGTCAGGGTCTGCCCGTGCTGCAGCCCACCGACTCCAGCCCTTCTGGCCTGACCACTGGTGTTATCCACCAAGTGCTGATTTCTCCTGCTGGCTCCAGGAAGTATTTTGAGTCCCTGGCTAGAAAATTGACTGACCAAAGGGGCTGGAGCCCCCGGGGCTCTAGACCACAGTCAGGCAGCAATGCAATATCCTGGGAAATTCTTTGGGTGCCAGCTCGATCGGAAGTCCAGCTTTAAGATGCAGGTGCTGTGGAGTAAGAAAACTGCTTTCATCTTGCTAGAAACTAAATTCAAGTGCCGTAAAAAGAAGAAAGGACAAGGATGAGGTGCCTCTGTGGGCTTCCTGGCACCTGTGCTTTGTTTTATGGCAGTCAAGGTAAGTGGTGGCTGGTGCCACATCTCAGCCCAAGGGGATGTCACCTCTTTGGCTGCTCCCACCCGCACACCTTCATGTAGCTGCTCTCCTCTCTCCCCACCGTGCCCAAACCCCATCCTCAGCAGAAAGACTGCCTTTCCCTGGGCATCTTCCCCTCTCTGGGATGCTCCCATGCTGCTTTGACACTGCTTTGACTCCCGAGAGTCAATGCCATGCCCTCACTAACACGAGTGACACTGCCTGAGCCTTTAGAGACGGCAGCAGAGCTTTGCAAGGCCCAGGGAGTACCAGGGAAGTCCTGTGGTGACAGATGAAGATATACAAGGGCAGAAGAATCTTTACGGCCAATTAATGATGGGAAAGGAGCAGGATAGTAGAGTGCAGGCAGACACCAAGCTCCTGCTCCAGCCATCCAGAGGATTTGCTGCTCTGAAGCAGCCAAAGACAGGCTTATCTGCAGCCAATCTCCCTGCTACAGCCTCCATCGTACGGTACTCATTGGAAGTGTGGCTCTTTCTGCCTTTCCTATGTTGCTGGTGCTGTTCAGAGCAGAGGCAGAAGGGAAAGGACACAGGTAATAACTGTAGCTCCCCTGCCTTAATCCATTTGGGAGCAGAGGAATCTATTGGCCAGGATAGTTATTCCTTAGCACCCCCATAGGTCCAATGTCCAGGAAGATACAGAGAGCATTGTCTTATGAAATATTTGGCCTTGCAAGCGAGAGGAGGAACACCTTGATTTGGTTGCCCACGGAGCTGAGCACCATTTTTAGATTTTCCAGTGCCTAGTAAGGTCTCCAACAAAGCACAGACTGGAGTTGGAGCTTTTTGCTGTCAAACTGTTCAAATCCCCTGTGGATTCTCCACTGATTCATTAGCGCTGAGTTATTGCTGTGCTCCTCTTCCAGCAGGGACTCTAATAAAGTGGCTTTTTGCTAGCCAGACAGTTATTTTATGAAACTTTCCAGAACTGACAAGCTCAAAGACCTCCTTCAGGTGTGACTGTAATTGCCTGTGTTCTCAAAAGGGAAATGCAAGGACTGAAAGTACCATCTCCCCTCTCCAAGCACAGGCTGAATTCCAAGATCAGGTGTGGGATGGCTGTTCTCACCCTCACATCGATCCAGGAACAGCTCTACTTGCCTGCGTATCCCTGTGTTTGCTCGGGCTGGGATGATGCAGACCCAGACTCCTCCTTGTACCCAGACAGAGACTTCTGGCTGTCAGAAGCTGTTCCGTCTTTCCCTCACACATGACATTATATCTCTGGCTTGCCAGGGCTGCCTTCTCCCAGCCCCTGTAAGATTAGCAAAGTGCTGAGCCTCTGTCTTGCCATGGAGATTTCAGCACCCTTCCAGCAAACGCATTTGCTGTGCAGGCAGCAATTAAGCACAGAGGAGCTCCTGGAGCTCCTTGGCTTCCAGGAGGAACTGCCACCTCTCCAGCACCGAGTCTAAAAGCATAGAGTGCTCCAGAAAGTTACTCAGTCCCACACTGGAGAGATGTCCATCCCGGCCAGGCTGGCTGTCTCGGGGCTGAGCTCAGCAGAAAACAGCCCTCTTCGGCCACCGCCTCCCCATCTCAGCCACTGAAGTTCCTTCTCCTTAATTAGGGATGCTAAAATAAATGGGGAATCATTTTTTCAGGCTACAAGAGTATGAATAAATGATGTCAAGGCAAGGGGTAAACAATTCTTTTGTTAGCCTTTAGTGTGGGGTCTGCCCTGGCTTTGGAACACGAGTGGATTGCAGGGTCCAGCTCGGTGGGAAGTCGGAGTCAGGCATTTTGGCAGCTCTACCAAGCTGTGGTTCCTCAGGTTCTGTGATGGCCATCACTGTCACATCTGCCATCATCCCAGGACACTCTCAGCAGTGGGATTTGGGAACCCAGTGTCACACCCAACCTGTTTCCAGGAGAGGCATGTGGAGAGAGACATGGCAAATCACCCCTCACACGGCAGAAAAGGATTATCTTGCTGTCTGCTTTCCTGGCAGGAGGGCAGGAGGGGAGCCTGAATTTTAGCAAAGCTCCTACAAACACAAGGACCAGGGCAAGATCCAGTCTCAGCCCTGGGCACCTGCCCTGTGCTGCAAATTCACACATGAGTTGGGCTGGTGAGATGTGTCTCTCCCAGAGTGTGGGTTGGGCTTTTTCTGCTCACACTGGGCTCTTTCAGGCCCCTGATCAAAGATGTAAATAACAGAACCAGACTGTGCTGGGTGGACAAAGAGAGGAGGTGAAGCCACAGAAAGCTGTGCAGGGGTGAGAGCCTTGGTATCCCATGGGGCTCCAGCTCTGCCTCCCCCAAACCACTCTGGACCCACCAGGAGGGACAAAAAGAGCTGGGATGTGTCTCTCATAGGTCGCCAATTAGCCATGGAGTGGCTTGAAGGCCTTTGGAGGAAGGAGAGAGACTACAGGAGGAAACACCGGGAGAGGCAAACCTGTTGTATGCAACTTTGCTCAGAAGTCAGAGAGGCACCTCCACCCTCTGTCCCTGGGGACTGCCTTGGGATGACTCTGCTCTCCCTCTGCCAGCAGACAGAAGATGGGGCATGCCAAGCAACCGAGCTTTGAAAACCCAGGGATTGGACTCTGTCCTGCTGGGGGCCTCCTGCCCAGCCTCGGCCCATGGTTGATGCTGAAGAGGGAGATGGGAATGAACGTGGCCAAAATCTGACTCACTTCTCCAGCCCCTGTATCATTTCCATCAACCCCCCTGCGCTGGTGGCCGTGCAGGGACCACAAGCCACTGCTGCTGGCTCATTCCTGCTGCTGTTTCTCTGCTCTGTCCCATCTCCTTGGGCAACGCTACAACAAGATGAATCTGGGCCTCTTCACCAGGGCCATCAGCAAGTTGGCCAAAGCCATGGATGATCTCTCCAGGCCTTGTTCCCCAGCTCCTAACCCAAATTGGAGATAGATGGCTGCCATCCCCAGGCAGCAGCAGCCACCCTGACCCCATAGAAGCCAGAGGGGCCCGGCTGGGCTGGACTTGGGGGACAGAAATGCAACCGCCTGCATTTATTTTGCCTAACAACAGTGATCCCTCTGTATATTTTCATTCTGTTTTCCTAGGCTCAGCTGCCTCCTCAATGAAATGTTTCCAAAGCAGCCTGGCTTGGCAGCACGCCAACCCCGGCTGCCAGATGAATGGGCGGAGGAGGAGGGACCCATTCCTCTTCTTGACACAGCATCGCTGCACAAGAGGCCTCTGTTGACACTAGGACTGGCTGTTCCTCCTTTCCCGAGAGGATCTGCCTGGCCCTCGGCAGGAGCAGCACACAGGGCCAAGGCTTCATGTGATGTGAAACTGGCATCTGTCCTCCTCCAGGGGGGTGGCACTGACATGGGTACCAGGGTACCACGGCGCACCCTCCTCCAGGGGGTGGCACAGCCACAGACAACAGGGCACCGAGGAACAGCACTGCCAGGACCGGAGGTCAGTCCTTGTTTCTGGCCCTTGACCGGTGCCTTGGGCAGCCTGAGCCAGCCCCCCGACAGATGAGGATTTCTTGGAGCTCTCTGACTCTACTAACATCAACACTCTCCAAGACATCGGTGATGTAGAGCCTTTTTCCTCCCCCAAAACACCTCTTCTCCACCCCACCCGGAGCAAAGCCCTCCCTCAGCATCACGGGAGTACAGACACTGAGACAGGATTTGCAGAGCTCCAGGTTTCTGGCATCTTCCAGGGGTGAATCATGCCATAGGGGCCCCAAGTGTGGCACCCCAAACCCTTCAGGTCTTTAGACAATAATGTATGGAATAGGATCAGCTTCACTCTAAAGCCTTGCCACTACTCAGTCACGTAGGACTTCGCCCAAACGATGTCACAGCTCTTTCCCACGCCTCAGTGTCTCTACCCAAAGCAAAATGCCCAACCAAGCTTTCAGGGCCGGAAATTTGTCTGCTGGGAGGTAACCGAGTGGTAGCTGTTGCACTGGACTACACGCCCAGCACCAGATGGGATCCCTCTCTCTGCCATGGCTAATTGCAGCACTGGTCATCAGTGAGGGAATGCAAATCCATGTATGCCCCACTCATCACCTGTCACTCCTTGGCAGGGGCACCTTTAGCAGCTGCACAAGGAAAGGATGTGGAATTTAATACAAGTGCTGATAATGCATCAGAAGGTAAAAGAAAGATACAAAAGTCATGACCATCCTTCCAATCTGCACCTCTTCCCCTGACTGGCTCCTCTGGCATCTCCTGCTGGTGGCCAGCACCCAGCTGAGGCAAGCCAAGGACCAGAGGCTGGGTAAGAGCAGCACTGAGCAGTACCAAGCAGCACGGCACAGGATCACAGTCTGCTCCTACCAGCTGTGGCGGGGAGGCCGCTCTGCCTGGATCTGGTGAAAAAGAGGCCAACCATGCATCGATAAGATGAATTAGTTGTCTCAGCAGCAACGGCAAAATGAGCGAGAGGAGCCGAGCCCGTGAGGCCCGGCCTGCTTTGTTTCAATTACAGCAGCTGCCAGAAGAAAAAGATAACCTCAATATTGATGGCAGGAGCAGCAGACAGAGGTGCCCTTGCAGGCTACTGGGAGCAGGTAGAGGAGGAAGGGGGAGGAGAGATGGAGGAGGGGGAGCAGGGTCTCAGCCAGCACCCCGTGGGAGAGCCTGGCTGGTGAGAAAGACACATCTGATCCCATTGCTCTCATCCCCGTGAGAAGCAGCTCCTTTTCACCCTGGTTCTTGTCCCAGTCGCTGTGCAGAGAATCCTCCAGCAGAGACAGGGTGCAGAAATCCAGCAGCAGGACACGGCACCGTGTAACACTGAGCAGAAAAATATCTCTTTGCTCCCCGCTCAGGCTGTGGGGCCCGGAGAGGTGTTGAGTGGGGCTGTGTGGGACGATGGATGGAGCTGGAGTAAAGGGCAGAGACAGGCCTGGGGCACCCCAAGCTGCAGGCAGGCGTGACTGCCTGCCAGGGACACAGCACCCACCTGCCTGAGGGCTGGGGATCCCCACGATGTGCCTGCAGTGGGAACTGGTCTGGGCGCTGGGGACAAGACACCCATGGTGACTTTGGACTGCATGTGGGAACAAGCAGCAGCTTGGGGCAGGCACCCCGACATCACACCTACAAGCCAGGCATGGAGGTGCCGAGCCAAACAGCCTCCAAGCATTGCAGTGTTAACGTCCTGGGCTCCATCCTGGGAGGCAGCCAGAAGATAGGAAGAGATGGGGGTCTTCCCTTGAAGAAGACTTCTCCTCAGTCTTCAACCCCTTTACCTCCAACTCCTGCTCAGGGGATGTAAATCATCACCTGCTGCTTCATCATGGGGTCCACATCCAGCCCCGTGTCCCTCCCTGTGCCCAGAGCACAGACCCCCACCCTCCCTGGGCCCACCAGAGGCCAGACTGAGCAGTGGTCACTTCACAGAGGTTTTATTCGTACTCCGGATATCCACGCTGCCCTCCCACCTCGCCCACCCCCAGGACGGACCCCAGGATCCCCAGCCTGTCCTCTTCGGGCTGTGGCCATTGGATACAGCCCCTGGGTCTGCAAGAGGGGACAAGGCCACCATCTTGCGGCCACCCACCACCACTGCACATACCCGTGTGCACGGTCTGCGGGGTGCCCAGGGCGTGACAGCTATGGGGGTTCAGGGTTTGGACCATGGGGAGCTGCCACATCCCACCGCTCCTCGTGCCCTCAGTCCCCTGGGACCACGTCCTGCGGGGCACACGCTGCCCCTCCCCGTGCTTCCTGGCCAGCAAACCCAGGGATTCCAGGACACCCAGGAGTGCCTGGATGGGCAGAGGGTGCCGGCAGTGCTGCTCCCATCCCAGCTCTGGCCACTCCACCCCCACCCTGCTGCTCTGTGCAGTGTCAGCCAGCAGTGACCAGGGACCTCCTGGTTTGCACAGCAGGCTTCATTGAGCACAGAAAGGCAGGCAGTGGCAGAGGAAGGCTCAGAACTGAGCCCTGGGGCTGAAAATGCAGCACTGAGCAGGGTCCAAGGGGAATTTCCATCCCTATCACAGCGTAGGAGTGCAACCCACATGGGGGATGCTGGAGGGATTTGTTAAACCAGTGCTGCTGGTGACCAGCAGCCCAAAGCAAGTCCTTCCACACCTCTGTGAAGTGAGTTGGGGTGGTCTGCACACTACTGCATTCTGCAAGGCTGCCCAGCCTGGTTTAACGCTCATCCTCCTCCTTCTGCTTCTTCCCCTTGCGATGGAGCTGGCCATGGTCTCCGTGGTGGTGGTGAGCATGGGTCGCAGGTTTGTGGTCCTCACTTGGGTTTGTGTCTCTCTCGCTGCTGACCCCATGATGGTGGTGAGGAGGGAGGGGCTTGGGGTGGTGGATGGGGGTCTCTGTCTCCATCCCCTCACGTTCAGGAAGTGAGCTTGGCGTTGCAGGGCCCTCCATGGTACTGTTAGCCTGAGGAAAATAACACAAGGACTGGTGTGGTATGTGAATGCCCACAGAGCCCTGCAGAAAGCCTGGGAGCACAGCTGTGAGCTGGGAAGAAGGCAGACCAGCATCCATCATACAGAAAACTGCGGGTCAGAGCAAATGCTCTCCAGCCCTGACCCAGGGCACAGGGAGGACAGCAGAGGCTGGAGCACACAGGGCACAAGCCTCTACACTCGTGTCCCTCGGCTCAAGCTGTCTGTGGTCTAGAATAGGGACTTTGCATTTAGAATTTCTGGGTGTATTTTTCTCCTGGGACTTGACTAATCGCCTGCCAAGCTCAGAGAGACACCCTTTTCTTTGCTCTGAGCTTGCCACCTCTGCATCCACTGCCTGCCCCTTTCTTATATCAGAACAGCCCTAGTTAGCATTCCCAGACCTGGGATATGACCCCTTTAGTCAATTCCTTTTCAACCGGAAAGCTCTGACCTATTTAAGTGCCCTTATTCCAGACCTTTCGTCACCTTCCCTCTCAAACACATCTGAGGGCAGCTGCCAACCTAGAGCCCATCCCCAACACGGAGATAAGATTGTTTTTGCTGATGTGCAGTGCCGGAGGACAGACGGGATCCCGGCTCCAGCGAGCATTCCAGCTCTTACCTCCTGGGTAGTGTTGGGGTAGAAGGAGCAGTTGCCACAGAAGTCCTTGATGTGGCTGGAGCGGATGGCTGCCTCCACATAGGGGAAGTGGAGGAAGCTGAAGGGCAACTGGATGTGGAAAGCCAGGCGGCCACACCTGAGGGGAGAAGTCATGGCCTGGCTCAGGACGGGGGTCTGGAGCCCCCCCAGCCCAGACACGAGGGGAGATTTTGGAATCCCATCAAACGCTCCGTAACGCCCAGAAAAGCCTCGGGCGAGTCGGGGGACACGCACCGGTCATAAACAAGAAAGTCGTCCTTGTCACCCCCTAGGACCTGCCAGACGTCGGGGTCCTCCTGCTCCGGCTGGAAGACGGGGACGCCGGGCGGGGCATGGCGCTGCAGCTGCGGGAGCATGGCGCGGGACAGCGGCGCCTTCTCGTTGACGATCATGTAGCGGACATCGGCCGTGCCGTGCCGGGCCAGCCGCTCCCGCAGGCCCCCGAGGCTGCGGGAAGGAGGCGCTGGGAGCGGCTGCCGGCCAGGGGGCTGCCGGCCAGGGGGCTGCCGTAGCCCCCGAGGCGCCGGGGACTGTTCTGGGGAGGGGGAGCGGGGCTCACCTGTGCGCCTGCCTCAGGCAGAATTGTCAGCTGGCCTTCAGCAGGGCCACCACTGTCACCTGCCCTGCCGCCCCCTCCATGGGGCTCGAGCCGTTGATGGTCCATGCCGGTGCCTCCTGGCAGATCCGGCTGCTGTTGGCCGCCCCCTCGGAGGCCGAGGCCAGCCCCAGCCCCAGCCAGGTGGCCAGGGCCAGCACCAGCAGCCCCATCCTTGACCCCGGCCCTGGCAGGGGGACACGGGGTGTTACTCTCCTCCCAGATGCACCGCAACCCCAAAATACCTCCCTGCACCCTGCTGCAGGGCAGACAAGGACTGATGGGCAGTGCTGGCCTGATCCTGGCACTGGGAGCCAGGACCCCCACCCCAGCGGTCAAGGAAAGGGGGATGAGGAGGGGAATTGGAGCGCCCAGCTCCTTGCTGCCGTCTTTTGTGGGCACCCAGGGCCACAGCATCCCGTTCTCCTCTGGCAGCAAACACGCACTCCACACGTCAAGATATAAAGGTGCTCCTCCTCCCATGGGCCCTCTCCACTTCTCCGATCCCACAAAACAAACCCAGCCCCGAGAGAGGTCTGTCTTTGCCCCAGAAGGGAGTAGGGATACAGCCTTCATCATCTCAGCTGCCAGTGAGCAGTCACTGGGACAGAGATGGTTTCACCTTCAGGTCACCTTGAGAGTCCTTGATGTCCCACAAAGGGCTTTGGGGGTACACAGAGCCTTTAAGCCCTTGAATCCCAACATCTGCCTGAAGCCCCGTCCTCCCACAGCCCCCTAACCCTGCCCACCCCAGGATATTCCTCATCCCTCTAATATCCAGCACACTTAATGGACAAAGGGGAGGATATGGGTCTGGGGGGGATGATCTGGGGAGGGAGCAGGGAGATGCAGTATCTGATCAGGGTGGATGTGCCCCCACTCCCCAGCCCTCTCCCCGCGAGAACGAGCCCTCGATACCGCACTTCTCCTCGCTGCCGTCCTCCCTCGCTCCGGGCCCCAGCAGTTTTCAGCAACTTCCAGCTGGCCCTGGTCCCCCTTTTATCTCTTGTCCACTCTCCCCGCCCAGGAGGGAGGAGAAGAGCCTGGCTGGAGCGCGGACTGAGCCCCGGCCACCACCGCCTGCCTCGAGGGGACAGCAACAAGGCAGGCACTGTCCCCGTCGGTGCCATGTGGTGGTGCCTGGTGCCGGGTGCCTGGTGCCGGGTGCCTGGTGCCGGGCTGACGCCAGAGGGTGACAGGCGGTGCTGCAGGGAAGAGATGGACACAGCCGCTCCAAACCTCCCAGGCACAGGAGGGCTGGGAGCATTGCCAACGGCACTGCTTACACCAAAGGGTTGCGGGACTGTGCGGTGACCTCGAACAGCGCCATCCATGCACAAGGTCCATGCACAGGAGCCACCAGCGCAGCCTCTGCCACCCTGCAGCCAAGAAGATGGTGCATCCCTCACACCCCGGGGTGCTGGAGCTCCCTGCCCTGTGGGGTGTCACCCCAAAGGCCGTGCTGTTCTGTTGTGCCCATGGCTGCTCTCAGGCCAAGCTTGGCCCCACAGCGACTCCCCAGTGTCCGGTCCCATGCCTCCTGTCCAGCCCCACACCGGTGGGGCTGTGGTGGTGTCGGTGCTCCCTTGGGAAATCACAGCAACGCTGGATTCCACCCCCCAACCAAACAAGAGGAGCTCACCACTCTGGCAGCACAAGAACATCTCTGCAAATATTTGAGCAGTTTATTGTACCTAGGATCTGTACAAAAACATGATAAGGCAGGGAAGGGCAGCAGCCACAGTCACAGCGGGGGCAGAACATGATCCCAGACACACACAGAGGGGGGATTCGTCTGAAAACAGCAGGGGGAGAGGGGACCGCTGCTAGGGAGCTGGAGGGGCCCAGACGTATCTGCAAGCATGTGGCGCCGTGGGTTGGATCGGTGAGCAGCCCCATCCCATGACTGACACCAGACTTTCCACAGAGCTGTCACCCCCCACCCGCACGCTGCTCCCCCTAAGTCCCCACCGGGTACCCCGGACACCGTGAAGTGCCCAGCACTGAGCAGGGACACGTTTCCCC
>VZTG01003896.1:122420-207537 GCA_013397845.1 Melanocharis versteri
GGGGGTGCGTCTCTCGGTACCGGCTGCCCGGCGGCCTCTCCCCGGGGTACGGCCAGGCCGGAGCCGTCACGGCCCGTTCTCCCGCCGCCAGGTGCATCGAGGAGCGGTACAAGGCCGTCTGCAGCGCCGCCAGGACACGCTCTGTCCTGTCCCTCGGCGTCGCCTGTTTCAAGCAGCTCCCGGAGAAGGTGCGTGCACGAACCGTAGTGCGGCCGTTTTCTCTTGGTCCTTCCCGTGGAACGGGGAGCATCGGGACGCGCTGGGAGATGGAATTCTCCCCTGGAATCGCCCCGGCTGTTTCAGCAGCTCCCTCTGACAGGTGTCCTTGGGTTCTTTGCACGCTCTCTTGTGCAGTCCGAGAACACGTACCTGTGCCAGATCTACAACCTCACGCTGCTGTGCACCGAGGATTACGTGGTCGAGCCCCAGTCAGTGCAGTTCCTAGTGCAGCATGGCTTTGACTTCAACAAGCAGTATTCCCAGGGAATCCCTTACCACAAGGGCAACGACAAGGTACAAACCCACTCCCTTTCAGACACCTGAACCTGCTCTGCTCCAGGTTTCCGGGAGTGTGCTGGCTTCCCCTGCTCCCGCATGAAGCTGGGCACACACAGGGGTCTTGAGTGCAGCATTATCCCTTTCACCTCCCTGCTGCTTTAAACCCACTTGTTGGAGTTGCCTTTCCAAAAATCGTGTCTCTGTTCAGAGTAACCTACAGCTGTGGGCAGCATCCTGCTGCCGCAGGCTCTGAGGACTCCCTGGGGTGACAGCAAGTCAGGCTGCCGAGGCTCACTGACTGATCCTTCCTCATGCAGGGCAACGAGAGCCAGAGCCTGAGCGTTCGGACACTTTTCCTGGAGCTCATCCGGGCGAAGAAGCCGCTCATTCTCCATAACGGCCTGATCGACCTGGTGTTCCTGTACCAGTGTTTCTACGCCCACCTCCCGGAGAGCCTCGGCACCTTCACCGCCGATCTCTCAGAGATGTTCCCAGCAGGAATATACGACACCAAATACGCCTCGGAGTTTGAGACTCGATTTGTAGCGTCCTACTTGGAGTACGCCTACAAGAAGTGGTGAGCTGCACTCTGGTATTTAGAGCTTACAGGAGGAAAGGCAAAGGGAAAGTCAGTGTGTGTTTGTTTTTCCAGGCAAGGGGGCTGTGTCCTTTCACTGTCCCACTGACTGTAGAAAGGTGCTTTTCAGGTGACTCTGCCCTGTGCTTTCTCTGTTTTTAGAATGGGTTTGGTTTTTAATAGGCCTTATCTGTTCAGTGGGCAGCAGCTGAAAGAGAACTTCAAAACTGGTGCCAGCAGAAGACTGACCACAGTGGCCTGATCTAACTGACTTGTAATTGGGTCACTGCCTGGCTCTGGTCCAGCAGTGCCACACGGTCATGGCAGGAACTCACACAGAAAAGAAACCAGGGCTGTCCTGCAGGGTCTGCTAATTATAATTCTGTTTTGTGAGGGACACTGCAGTTAAAGCGTGGGTGCTCCCTGCACTCCTTGACACTGACCAGCTCTGTCCCATGTCCTGCACACGAGATGCCTGTGGCCCACTCTGACTTCCATCACTTCCTTCCAAGCAAGGACTGTGCTCTTGTTCAGGACACATCTGTGCTTTGCAGTCTGGCCCCACATTCTGCAGGCCCCATGCAGTCTAAACAAGCTCCTGGCAGTGATACAGCCCCTGGGATCTCCATAAAGCTCAAGTCATGCTCTGTTGTGAGGAGAAATGGTATTTTTAGTGACTGGTTTGTCTCAGGAAATGCCACTTTGACAGGTCTGAAACCATTCAGTATGGCTGTTCTCAAAACATGAGAGTGCTTTGTTTTGACAAGATAAAAAAAACTTTTTAAACCGACGTCTTAGATGTTTTAACCCACAATTCTCATTAGGTAGAGCCTTCCAAAGGTTTTGGGCCTTTTAACCAGCTCTTGGACAAAACAGAGATCAGATTTTTTTTCATGAAAGGAAAACCCTTTCCTTGTTGCCTGCATTGCCCAGGTTCAACCTGCCTGGTTGGTGACTGCTGGATGGTCTGCACAGTACCTCATTTTGGGGCGTTTTTTCCTTGTCCATTAGCATTATGAAAACAAACACATATCTTAGTGCCCTTTATAGTTAAAAAACCAAACTATGCATCCCCTTCTCCCGTAACTTCATCAGAGATGCTGCTTTCCCTTCCTGTATGTCAGCATAAGAAAAAACAACTTTTGAATGAGCACGGAAGCAACTACTTACTAAAGCTGCTCTCCTGGGATTGAATTTCTTTCCAGCAAGCTGTCTGGGGCTGGAGCTCAAGAGCAGGAAACTCACGGAGTTGAGAGTTGGCAGACAGCAGTGTTTGCTCCGTGCCCTGGTCCCATCCCACAGTAACTGTGTGCTCCTCCTGTTCCAGCAAGCGAGAGAACTGCAAGCTGAGGGACTCCAGCGGGCAGCACCTCACCGTGGAGTTCTGCAATTACCCTGCTGACATGTCCCGGTACATCGACTACCGCTACTGCTCTCTGGAAGAAGAAAGCCACAGTGCTGCAGGGGGGAATAAGGTGCCTGTCTGTGAGAAATTTTCGGTAAGCAACGTGAATCCCCGCTCCCTTCCTGGCTCCATGGAAAGGGGCACACATGGCCTAAGCCAGAAGTGGTAGGAAGGCACCTGGGAACTTCCCCTCACCTGCTTCACAGTACAAGGAACATTTTCAAGGTTCAGGTGGCTTCATAACAGATAGGGCAATAGCGTGCTCTGCTTGGAAGTGGGGAATTCTACAGGCTTCATTAGGAAGATTCCAAAAGAGTCTATGGCCCTAAACAGTGGGATAGTGTGAGTTACAGTATCCCTTGCTGTCTTGGGGGGCTGCAAGTTCTGCATTAGTTTGGCTTGTCCTATAAGAAAGAAGTGCCACCTCTACCCTTCCCTGTATCTTCATTAGATATAAAAAAATACTACCTGTCTGCAGCTTCTGGTGCTGTAGCACAGGGTGATCCACAACAGCAAAGAGCCCATCTGGTCAGATCCTAACTGGCTTCAGGTGCTTCATGGAGAAAAGGAGCTCTGGAAGAGCTCCTTCGCACATTCTGTCACAGAAGATAGTTTGGGGAAATCTCTGGAACTTTCTCATCCAACCACCACCTCAGTGTTGCACAGAGCCTTGTTTGGTAAATTTTGAAATTGTGTAAGGACAGAGATTACAAAACAACTCCAGGCCCCAGTTCCAGTGCTTGACCACTATGTGAGAAATGCTTTCCTACATCTCTAGTCATAATTTCCCCTGACTGTTACCAGGTCTCTCCCTGTGCTCTCACAAGAGTTTAGCTCCATCTTGTCCATAACCTCTGCTGTAGGTCCCTGCAGACACCAACTAGATATCCCCCTGCCTTTAGCCTTGTCTTTTCCAGGTAGAACAAACCCACCTTCCTTGGCCTCTCCTCACATGCTGTGTGCTACACCTTGACAGCTCCCTGCTGCACCCAGTGCAGCGTCAGCACCTTTCCTGTGTGCTGGGGGGCTGTAACTGGGCACTGTTCCTGATCCAGCCTCACACGCCCTCAGTGGAAGGGAATAATTAGCTCCACTCCATGTTATGGTGATGGCTGCTCNGCACGCCCTCAGTGGAAGGGAATTAGTTCTACTCCATGTTATGGTGATGGCTGCTCTATCCAGGAAGATGGAGGCTATTGATCCATCTCTGTCTTTCTCCTCAGGCCTATGGCTGGTGTCCAAAAGGGGTGAAGTGTCCACAGTCCCATAACATTGACCTCATCATTGACGAGGACGACAAGCTTTGGGAGAAGCGAAAGAAGCGAAAGCACAAATGGAAGCATCGGAAGAACATGAAAGTGCTTGCAACAGCATTCCAACAGGAAAGCTCAGGGGAGAACATGGAGCAAGCTCAGAATGGAGAGGAGGGACCGCCACGGAAGCAGAGCTGCTATGAGCCTGCAGCTGCTACAGAGCTGGCAGAGGTTGCGCCCAACGGAGGGAGCAGGCCACTGGAGGAGATCTCCATGGATATGGAAACAGAGGTCAGCTCAGACACCAGCACACAGTGGGAAGAGAATCTGGGGAGGACTGAAAGAACTACTGCCCAGGGAGCAGCTGCCCTGAGCCCTTCTGCCAAGGGAAATGCCTCTGACAGTGACCAAGTGGAGAGGAAGTCAAAGGTTCCCACTGGGTCGGGCTCAGCCAGTCACCCAGCCATCCCTGAGTCCTTGAGTGCAGGTGCTGCAGGAAAGGAAAAGGAAACCCACGGCCCTCCTTCACAGGGGGGCACACACCGAGCTGGCTTTGATGCGTTCATGACTGGCTATATCATGGCTTATGTCTGGATGCTCAAGCAAGGGAAAAACACAGATGCTGGTGCAGGGCCCTGGTTGCCAGAGTGCCATAATAAACTGTACCTCAGTGGGAAATCAGTGCCACTGCAAATAGTGAAGAGCTTGTTTTCTAAATCTTCCAAAGCTCACAGCGAGAAGATAAAGTTGGCCTGGGACAGTGCATAGAGCTACAGAACTTCTCACTAAACTGGGCTTTTTTTTCTCCTCCAAATTTTGGAGTTCTTTATTCCATCAAGAACTCACCAAAAAGGGAACAGGTTTCACATTCTTATTTCTGTTTTAACATCTGATTGATTAAATTGCTCTCAGTTGGAGTTGCCTGTGTTCCTTAGTAGCATGCGGGGATGTGAAGGCAGAGATGAGGCTGAGGAAGGGGGAGAAATGCACCTTTAGTTAGAGCATGCACAGATGAGACCTTTGCCCCTACAGGAGAGAAGGGAAGGAGAAAGTTCCTTCCAAATGGGCCAGCTGATTCTAGTGCAGGCTAACTGCATGCAGAACCAAGCCATAGCAGGTCTCCAGACTTGTTCCAAGGGGAGAGGCAGTGGGGCTGAAAGCCAGATATGTATGTGATCCTGAGAAATAGCACAGCGTCCTGCGCTACTGAAGCTATTTAGGGCTAGAACAGAGCAGCCACCGTGGCAAGCGCCCTGCAGGCTGCTAGCAAAAGCCATCTTATCAGGTAGGTCACAAGCTATGGCCTGCTCTTCAGAGCGCTGTAAGACAGAGCAGCAAAAAAAATCCTTGAGTCTATGGATTTCATAGTGGAACTCATCAGTGAGATGCAGGAGAGAAATAACACTTACTGAGGATGACAGTTTCCCTTGGGTATAACTCAGCACTGAGTAACAGCAAGTACAATCTCAAGCCAGGTATTAATGGCATTTGTAGCTTAAGTAAGCATTCGAGCCAGCTTTTTTAACTTAGAGTTGTCCTCTTAATCACAAGACTCAGGCCTTGATTTCATTTTTATTTTGAAAGCAAGTTGGGAAAGTTTACAAAACCTGACCAAGAAAAAAATTATGAAAATATTTAAGTGGATTCATCTTTGGTTACTTCTTATTGCAGTTCCAATAAAACATACACCATCTCTATAGTTCAAAAAAGTCAGAAGGTCAATCAACATAAAAACAAGACGTGCTTTCTTTACATATTCATAAATATCCGCAATATTAGAAAAGTTGTTTCGCAAAGATTTCTTTTCTGGCAGTGTTAACTTACTATTATACACAGGCTACAAACTTCTTCCTAAGCCTTTAATTACAAGTTCAGCTATTTACAGACTGCAAAATATTAAGACGTAAAACTCCTTCATAAATACGAAAATAGATCATCTCGCAAAGATCTTTAGACTTAATCAAATATCTGGCTGCCCCTCCTCCCAAAAAAAAGGTTATTTGTTTTGCATAGAAATGTAGTGACATGCAATATAAACAATAGCATTAAGTGCAAACAGGAATTATTCAAGTGTCTTTAGTTGTACTGGCAAAAAATACCAATGTTCTGTTACACATAATACATCAATGCCTCTCCAACAAGTACAAGTCTGCTACAGCCCCTTGGCTGTGCTGCTTTTGAGGGGCAGCAATTCACATGCATTCTCTTGGCTGCATTTTATCAACCTGCAACCACAACAAAAATAGCTTATAACAGACATTTAAATGAACTCAACATAGATTTAAAGTGAATTAAAAACATCTTTGATCTCTTCAGGGAGATGTGTAGCAATGTGTAGAAAGTACTTTAAAAGAGCAAGAACTGTTCCTGTAAAGTCAAAATCACGGTAAAATCCAATCACGATAAAACTTTGTCACATCACTCTAAAACAAGGAGTTTGCTGACTACATGTTCAAATTCATGTTTATCAGTAGCTGTCAGAAAATGGGCCTCTGTAGAAAAGCAACCGCAGTAGGCACAAAACCTAGGAGTTACTAGGTGCAGCCTAGATTCAGGTTTATGCAGCCAAAGCGATGAGATGTAGTGACTTCCAACTGCATCCAGACCTTTGCAAACACTGGGTTTCAGCAACCACTTTGCAATTTTTAAAATGACCTTTTACTCCAGTTCCATACATGTGCCTCTTCCCATGCAGACTAATCTAGGAACGGCCTGAGCTGCTAGTCCTTGGCATTTCTATTTCTGACATCTCCACCTCAGTACAAAGAGCCAGAAAAGCTGATAGTTGTGCCCAATGCATGTCAATTGGTTGTGCTTAGAGCGGACTTTTAAGAAAATAAAATTTTAGCTGTGCTGCTTTGTAAGAGCTGTTCAGGGCAGGGAAACATTGTAAAGACAGCGGTGTAAGAGAACAGTGAGGTCACTGCAGTGGGTGCCCCAGGGATACCCCAAGCCTGACTGCTCAAGCTTTGCAGTCAGTCTCAGGGAGGGCAACAGGCTTCATGATGAGGTGTCAGCACCGACACCCAGGGCTCACTCACGTGAGCCACAGGGCAGCCAGAGGTGTGCGTGTGCTCTCCGGTCAGGCTGCTGGACAGCTTCCCTCAGCCTGGGCATCCAAAAGTAAACTACTAATTATTGCTTGTTTGTCTGAAGTCACATACCTAAATGCATCTTGTGACAACAGAAGCTGGTGCTGATGGTTTCCCTCCCAGAAGATACAATTGTAGCAAAGATTAAAAGATTGATTTAAAAAAAAAAAAAGCAAGCAGGCACCAGGCAGGCAACTGAGTTCTGGTGTTTCTCTGTCCTCGAAGGAAGTTACACACACACAGAGGCAGCCATACAAGCTGCTCTGCGCTCTGCAGACACGATACAGAAGACAGAGACTACTCTACAGATCAGCACCTTCATAACGGAGAGAGGTATGGGCCAAAAGGGGTGATCTTAGTGAGCGCAGGCATTTTCTCTTTCAAACTGCCAACAGCTGCCTAATCTGGCATGGACTATACTAAATAACTCAGCAACACTGTGTTTCTCATTTCATTCATGGCAGCCACTGCAAAGGGAGAACTGCTGCTCAGGTTAACACACACTTCACTAGAGGAAGTCATAGCTGTAACTCATAGAATAGCCACCTACACCTCTGGAAAGATACACACCCCAGCCAAGAAAGAACTAAGGCTTTCTCCATCCTTTCTTTGAGATGGGAGAAGAGTAGAAATAGTCTGGCTTCCATCAGAGACTAGCTTACAGTATCCAGCCTTACAGGAGAGCAGGCTACCTGGATGAAATTCTGGACTCCGCTGCATCACCATCTGCTCAGCTGGTGAGCAATGTTCACCTCACTTAGGAATGATAATATAGGTTAAAAAAACCCCATAAAATAAAACTTTAAAAATCCCATGCTTTTGGGATGATGATAGTGGAAAAGGGTGGGATGTTGCACAAATGTCACAGAAGAAGCTTTCCCATACATTGCATGCCAGAGCAGAGATTGCTGATGCTGGTTCCAGGAAGCAGCATTAAAGCTCACGTTGCTGCTTCTTTCACAGGTACCCGCTGGTGGAGGGAAGTAAAAAAATAAATAAATAAAAAGATCATCTTATTCAGTGACAGGAGAAACCAATAGAGACAGCAGCTTCTTTCTGTAGAGGCAATAAGAAGTCAGTTTGGGAAAAGCTAATTTTCTTCAGTTTGACAATTCAAAGCCCTCCTGTGAGCTGTCCTCTCCAAGAGCACTTGTGGGGCTACAACACTGCTGGCAACTCCCCCTGAGCAGGAGATCCCTGTCCTCAGTCAAGCAGGCTCGTGAGGAGCCATCATCACTGCAGTGAAATCAGTGAGATGGGATGTTGTACCAGAGGGGGAGGTGAATGTGACCCTTCTAGCTTAGCGATAATAGTCAATTGTGACGTAGCTACTGTATTTAACTAATCTGCAGAAACAAATCATGATGTCCACTCAGCTCTTCAGAGATAAGAGCCCATCCCCTGCCAAAAGCTCAGTACAGCTGGTACTTTTAGGAGCAGTTTCTTTAGAAGCCCAGAAATGGCAATGCCTGGAATATGCCTCTCTGTGCCCTGGGCAAATCTTCCTCCACATTTGGGCTGAGGTACATAAAGAGCTGTACAAGGAAGAGAGCTTGCCTGCACAAATGTATTAAACACCATTACTAAATCCCAAGGGAAAATGAAACACCAGGGAACAGATTCTTCTTGTTAATTGCAAAGTACTTGTCATGTGACTCAGCCTGCAGATTGTGACCAGCATGAGGGGTTTTGTTTTTGCTGCTTTTGAAAGAAGAGCTTGTTTAATGCTACAACAGCATTCAAAGCAGCTCTGGGACCAGAGAGCATTCCTATCTGCTTAACATAGCTTGGAAAGACTTCTGTGCCTGTTGAAAAAACAGAGGCTCCAACTCACGTGCACTGATGCAGAATGTTAATGAAAATCTGCAGTGGCTTAGAGCAGCTGTTCAGTTAGAGGAAAAGGGAAAAATCTAAGGGTCATTCTTTCTACTCTATATGGAGCTTAAGACCTTAAAATGCCCCATGCTGGAAATCCAGGTCAAACTGTTTACGTGGTGCCTGCTCTGGCTGCTGCCTCTTGGAAGGGCTGTGGGACCCACATGGCCATTCTGGCTGGAGTAGTTCCCCCTCCTAATGCAAATCAGGAAAGGGAATAAGCACAATTTGAAATAAAATTTTATAAAATTATCAGTCTCTTCAGACACTGTCTGCAGCTATCTGTCCGACAGCCAGATTCTACCATCCGTTGAGTCTCTTTCAAATGTGAAGCCCAGCACTGCAGAAAAACAGAGTTTAAGCAACTGGGAACAACTGTTCCTTCAAGGACACATTCAGTTTGAGCCCTCTCTTCATATGTCACAAGCTGACTTTGTGCTGCCACTTGCTGAGATGTTGGAGGAGGTCTGAGACAACAGGGCAGGACTGTCCCCATCCTGCTCCCTGAAGGGCCATGCCTCTCTCTTCAGCTCGGTGGGAGGACTAACACTGAACAGAGGCTTTGTAGACTCTAACACAGTAATTTTCAGTAGATCATCTTCTACCTCCATCTCTTCAGAAGGGAGACAACCTGCAAACACTTGTGGGGAGGCACGTCCCTCAGAGTTCACTGAATTCTCAACTGGGAGCTTTTTGTAAGATAGTGGCCCAGACTGGGCCAGCACTAATGGCTGATCACATGCTGGATCTCCACATGTGTTCTCAACAGGGCAAAACCCATTTTCCTCCTGGGCCACTGGCCCATCTGAACAGTCCATATCCTCTTCTTGTCCTGGTGCAAGAAGAAACTCTGGTCTCTGAGGCTTGGCGTGAAAGGGGGGAATCTCTGACACACCATATTTAGTGCTACTCAAGAGTTTTTGCCGGACCTCTGCACCTAACTGGGCTGGGTCACATCTGCCAACAGTTGAAGACAGTCCCCCAAACAGGCCATATTCCTTGTGTGGTAATTCAGGTGAGAGTGGAAGTGATCTGCATCTCCTCCCAGGAAGAAGGGAAAGTTCTTGCCAGTCTGTGCTATATGCCTGCCGGAACTGGGACTGGCTGGCTTTCAGGCCTCCACCAGCCTCTGGAGAATGCAAGTCAAACACGAGGGAAATCACAGACTTGCTTGGCATGTCAAAGAATTTGATCTTTCCCCCCTTGAGGTCCTCCCGGGCACTGAAGGGATTCACTTTCCGGCCTAACCCTTTGCTTGGTGTGTAGTAGGGGTCCTGCACATTTATCTTCCTGTTAGGCTTGCGGGAGAAGATATCTGACTGGCTGCGTGACAGCCAGATGTTCCGACGCGGACGGGGTGACTTGGGTGGGATCTTATCATCCAAGGAACTCAAACGTTTTACTCCTGGTCCTTTGTCAATTGATCCTGAGTAGAAAAAGAAAAATACTCTTAGCTTAAAGAAGCTCTATATAGCTGTACGCGTCTGCTCACTCACAGAGCCTTCATGACAACTGTAAAGAAAAAGCTGCATTTCTGATATTCCAAACTATGTTCCATAAGCACATCTGCTCCTTCCTTTTAAGTTCCTGCACAAACACAAGCACACCATTCTCTTCTCCCCAGTGTAGTTTAGAGCCCCTGCAAACCTCCTTGCTGTCAGTACGCTGCCACTGCAGAGATGGCACAGGGTGGTGTTGGAGAAGAACAATTTACATGTTTCTAGATTTATTGTCCTGGCTTCCAGCAGAGGTTGCCCAAGGCCTGTTGGTGCCACTGACCACAAAAGAGAACCAGTACAAAACATAGTTGCCAAAGAAATTGGGACTTTTTCACCCTGATGGGAAATGTCTAAGACCAAAATAAATGTCCCTCCTTGCACCATGCAGATTTTAAACCATTCCATCCCAGCCTTCTTTCAGTACATTATCCAACACAAAACTAGGGATATATGAGAGTCTAACCCTAATGAATAGGAGTTTAAAAGTTGTACATATGCCTGTGTATTTGCACCCATTGCACACACACACATTTATAAATAAAAGCTGTATCACCAGAATAGGATGAGAAACTGGTAGATGTTAACCCCTCGAGTGTTTGGAACGTGCATCTGTCACAGGCTCTCAAGGTGCCTCTGAAGAGCCATGTTACAGCAATAACAAATGGCTATGAAGAAGTGATATCTTCTTTTGATTATCATTTCCAGAATAAGCACATATGGATTTTCCCTTTAAATACTGCCAAGGTTTAGACTACAGCCATTCCATGTAGGAAAGACTATGCAAGTCAAAGAACAGCATGTAACACTTTGAGAAGTACTTGTTTTGTACACGTACTCCAAAGGGAGGACGCCAGAAAAATGAAAAGAAAAAAAAAAACAAACACCAAAACAAAAAACCCAACCCAAACAAAAAACCCTAAACAAACAAACAAATAAATTTCCCTTTTAACTCACACCTCTTTTAGATGCTTTCCAGGTGCGGGAGAACCACCACATGCATTAGCTCTATGTGGTTTGAAGTAGAGAATAATTATTTCAATATACAACTATATTACAGATCGATAGGTATGTCCATATGTTGCATCTTTGTATATCCACATAATATGAGAAACTATTTTTAATGTACTCTAAAGTTTCTAATGCCAGAAGTGTACTAACATAAAACACCCAAGTCAGAATACGGCCCCAGCTACAAGAGTTTGCTCCCCACACCAGGTGGCACCAAACAGCTTTAGAGAAAACCTTTCAAGGCCAGCATTCCCAAGCAGACCTGGGACTCATCTTTTCTCGTCTTTCAGAGTATTTCTAGGTACTTTATAATACTCTTGCATCTTCTGTGCTCTTCCTCCTGAAGGAATTTAAGAAGCCTCTAAATGTTACATGTAACATACACCAAAGAAATTATGTATATGTACTAAGTATGGCAGTGATAAATCAAAAGCTGATGGATTTTCAGATACTATTAGCAACTTCCAAACCCATTCCCAAATGAACTCTAAATTTCCTCTTAAGAGCTTAGGGACAGAATCTTATCAGGCACTTTAAGAAACCATTAGCTGTTTTTTTCACCAAAGGACATTCTGCAATGCAAAGTATAGAGCATTGCTCCAGAATAATTTTCAGGGTTTGTGTAAAATCATTCATAAATGGTAAATAACACCATAAAGAGCCAAAATACCAGTTTTCAAAATATGAAGCTTTTTCTCCTCTTGCTGTAAGCACGCAGCAATGTTTGTACAATACCTTTTGGTTTTCTTTCACTGTTGTCAAGGTTCAAGAACTTTCTGTCTCTCTCTGAGTCCTCATTTCTCAGGCGGTTTAACATTTCCTCCAGTGTTTTGACAATATCAGCAAATGAAGGACGCAACTTTGGATCCATCTGTGAATACACACAAATCAAATAAGTCCATGTGGGTTTGTCCATGTTATTCTGCTTACACAGTGGACAGAGAAAGGGACAATCTGAGGAAACTGAAGAAATTCAAAACGGTTTTAAGTGTGTTGTCATTGCAAAAAAACCTACATAAAGAAGGGGAAAAGCAGTATTCTATTAAGCCTCTCACATTTAATTATCAATTTGTAAATATTCTATGAAGAGGATAAATTTTAAATTGAAAAGGTGGGAAACTGTCAGATTCATGGCTTGAGAGAGGGGTTGGTTGGTTGGTTTGAAACAGCTTGCAGAGTTCAGGATTTCTTTCTGGACTCTGGTTATCAAACAGAGATTATGTACCAATGTTATTTCAAAAGGATTACACAAAACAACATGGCCATGCCAGTCTTTAAAAAATTGTAATTCTTCCATCATCTCCTTCTGGCTTTAAAACATGCCTAAATGGCACAGCCGATTTTAACGCTGAAAATGTTGTATTTTTCCATCTGTTAATTAGCCATAGTAGTTGGTGTACTGATCTATCTTTTAAGAAGGCAAAGGTGGTTATATAATTTGACAAAGTTATATATTAGGAAAAAGAAAAATCCATCTTTCCCAGGTAAAATACTCCCCCTGCTCATCAATATATATTAGTCTGTATTTCTCAGTATGTATTTATTTATTCACTCCAGCAGATATAGATCCCTAAACAAAGTCCAACTCTAAAATTGTACCACAGGGCAAGCAGCTTCCTTTAAGCAGTAACTTTGAAGGAATTTCATTGTTTTGAGCATTGACCCTGTGTATACGTCACAGGCTTCACTACTGTAGGGAGCAACATCTAATTCAGCAGCCGAAAGTTAACTCACTCCAGTAACAAAAATGATTCTGCTTGACCTGATTGCTGTTTCCAGCCTTCTAAAGGCTTTTTCAGAGTGGACAAGCCCAGACAGATCTCACCTCTACAATGGGAACAGTAGTGCTTTGTACGCAACAAACCCCAAAGACCTCCCTGATACTGCCCTGCAGGGTGTTTGAGATGGATTTTTCTGAAGAGAACTGGTACGATCAGCAATGCCAGAACACCTTCTAGCAACAAGGGGGAAAGGGCTAAAAATTCATATGTACGGTAATAAAAACCAAACAAAGAAACCACACTTGAAGAGCTCAAGAGCAGCAAGAAAATTGTTCTAAAGCAGTAGCTGGAATTTCCTGGCATTGGAAAACATATTTTTCTGCATTCCCTATTTCACTGAAAGAGTAGGGCAGGGGCAACACTGAAGCACACTCTGTACTCTGACAAACTTACTAATTTGGGAATCTTAGGGAGCTGTTGTAAGCTACAGGAAGTTAGAGGAAGTAGAAAGAGCTCTCTGGCTGTTTTAATTTGTGCTAGGTAAGATCCAAGACAAGAGCAGCAATGGAAAAGTTACTCAGAGCAGTATCTGCCTCTTCCATCCCTGAGCAGTCCAGATTCTGCTCAAATGGAAGAGAAGGTTCCTCCTCAAAGCAGCATTTACCAACAGCTTAGCTCATCCTGGTAGGCTTTTTACATGATAATTTATGATTACATTCATTAAATATTCCCACAAGTAGGCTTATAACTGGGGAGCCTTCCTTGCAGGTGCTTATTTACAACCCTCCACACTTTATAACAGTAAATTAAATTTTAATCCACTACTCATACATGTCAGTTTTTACTGGTTTTCTTAGAGTGCCTTAAAACATATTTTCTGGCTGTAGAAAATCCCAGGGCTTTGCACATTAGTTCAGCTGGGCTATACAGTTCACACCTTGTTGAGCTATTAAGTGATAAAAAGCTATATAAATGTCCATGTTGCAGAGCAAATTACCACACCGATCACCTCTTACTGAAGCACAGCATGCCTAGGAACATACAAGAAATGCTTATCTGTTTACTCCATTTTCCTTCTCCTAGGTGAGTGGTATGTGAATTCCAGCATGCCCCACACTGAAATCAGCATATTAATGGCTGGATCACAAGACAGTAATTTCCATTTCAATTCAGCGAAGGGACATTTATTATACAGGAAGCTGCATTTGACAATAGTGAGAAGTAGAAAACCCTTTTTCTCTGAACACACCAAATTCTTATGTGAGAATATAAGGTCACCGCCCCTTCCTCCATGAGCAGTTTTACTCTGAATTTCTGAGCTGAAAAACTGCTTTGAATCATGCACCATGTGTTTGGATGCAGTACCATTTCTGGAGTCTGCAGGTGGGAGCTGAGATTTCCAAAGTGAAATCCTACCTCTAACCAAACCCTTTAGTGCTCATGTAATCGAAGCACTTCATAAACATGAGTCAGATGTACCCCTGTCCAGGTGAAGCAAGCTCTGCTGTACTAAGGTGAAACAGTAGGAGTTAAGTAGCTCGTCCATAGTAAGTTCCACAAACACTTTCAGAATTAAATTATGCTATGTGGTGCCAAGAGCAGCAGTCAGTCATTGCCCCCATTCTCACCTTTATACCACTCTCTCCTTGAGCATGGGCTTTTGTACTAATACAAAGTAAAGAGAGAGGTCAGGTCAAAAATAACCACCAAAAGCACCAAGAGATGAGACTTCTTAAAAGCACTCACTTGGACAGAGCTGGCATCGGTTCCAGCACAGCCTAGTTGTGAATCCAGGGCCAAGTAATGTGCAGTAAAATTTTTAAAAGTTGCCTCTACTTAAGTTGAGCAAACTGGACATTCCCAACTTCAGCTGAATGTGGTGGAAGCTCAGGTTCTCTTATTTTATATAAACTGGTTTACTATACATTGGTACTGGCAACTATGTTACAGGACAACCAGCAGAGACCTACTGCCCTGGAGTTTTCACAATAAGGAGCCAGTGAGGTATCCAGCACTATCACAATTTTACTTGAATAATTGCCAGAAAATTTTCCCCATACAGCACATGGCCTATAGCCTTACAGATATTAAATCATTTCAGTCCAAGTTTGGATTTTATGACACAGGCTACAGATATGGATGTCAAACCCCTTTTCCAAAAGGATCATATAGACACTTCGGAGTAGTTTAATGCCTGCTCTTGATTTGTTTGTCCTCTCTGCTTGTAAGAGCAACTCAGTCCTTCCTTCATAGTTCAGTAGGTCCTGCACACAACAACAGCTGGATTTTGTCAGCCTGAGGGTTAGCCAGTGTCAATGGCATCCAACTGGTTATGATCAGCCTGAGCAGCCTGCAAGAAGCTGTTCAGTGTGCCAGACCTGTTTGTTTGGCATGACAGAACACAGAATTTCAAAAACAAGACAGACCTTTTAGCAAGGGGAAGGGAAGGATCGTAAAAACTGAAAGGGACTTCCCGGGTTGTCAGAAGGTACACTGCTTCTATAGGTAGGTGCTTCAAGTCTCTTCTGTAAATGATTTTAGCTTTATCTTCAAAAGCCAGAGGTATTTAGAGAACTCCAGTTTAGGCCTCTCCCCTTCAGGTAAGATACTCACATTACAGCAGTTGAAGGCCAGCTGGAGGAAGTCAGGAGGACAGTCTCCCACCATGTGCTGGAAGGAATCATAATCTAATCCAAAATTCTGTACAAACAACAACAAAGCATAGAGAAATAAATGAGGTCTTCTATCTCACTCAGAGCATCTTCTTTTTAGGGAGTCCCTATGTGAAGTTATCAGGAATAACCATGAACACCTTTCCCAGCAACCACATAACAGAGGAGTTTGAGAAAACTTCATGCACACTCCAAACTGCAGCGTTCCCAGTGGGGATTACTGATACAGGATAGCTGTAAGAGAATGGGCTGACATCAAAGCCCATCCTTCTTTCTGGATTGAAATGCAATCTATTACACTTGAAATGTTGCCCGTGTGGATTTGGAAACAATACCTTATACTATGATGTTTTACAGTAGCGACTTTCATCGGGCAAATTAACAGCCTACTATAAAACCAGAGGCTTTGCTATGATGGAAATGTATCCGTTAAAATGGCTAACTTTTCAGTGGGTGGTAGACTGGTAATACAAATTATTCAGTTCCTTAAGTGCATGTCTGTAACATCTGAAGGGCAGACTAAAAAAGGACCTTTTATTTATTGGAGTTCAAGACCTAAGCAATTTTCCATTTTCAGAAATGGAGGATAGACAATTCGTAATAACCCCCATAGAGGGTCAAAAGCTGCCCTGCAGATGGGACAAATAAAGAAAAAAGTATCTTTGATTAGTCAATTATAGCTCAGATCCACAGTGTTTAGCAGAGCCCACACAAAAATAAGGATGAACTTATTTTAGCTGCTGTTAACACAGCTCCTGCCCCTTTTACAAGTGGGGGCTGCTTAGTGCATGCAGTGTGCCAAAAATGCCTTGTTCTGAACCTGGCAAGAAGTCTACATGAGCTATCACTCCACAAAAGGAAGAGTTTGCATTGCAATGCTCTCGATGTCCTGCCAGTTAGGGGCAGAAAGGATTCCCATGAGGATAGCAGCTGCACAAAGTCTCTGAGAAAGTGTCTTCAATGGAGCTTCCTACAATAACAGCATAAAGAGCAAAAGCCTTTTACAGGCTATTTTTAATGTCACACCTATTCATCCTATCTTTGACAGCAGTGGCAGAAGTTCTAAAGGCTGAGCTGTTATCATGGCAGACTCAATACCTCCCACCAATGTTATAAACACAACCACTTACCTCTGTGCGAGGGAGATAGTCTGGGTCTGCCTGTATTCTTGCTATAATCTCACACAGAATTATGCCATAGGAGAACACATCCGCCTGAGAGAGAGAAAAAAATTAATAGACACATGGCTCAGCTATGAATACTCAGCGTTCTTATCTGCCACTGAGTTTCTCCTTAGTCCAAATGGCTATCATGAAACAACTAAACAACACCACAGCCTTACAACACTGAGCAACTGCATTAGAGCTAACATTTTCCACATGAAGAAACACATGCTCATAGAAAGTGTTCTTGTTGCACGAATAGCAGTGATAACTTTAAAATTCTTTCAAGAAAAAGAAAAACCCACCAAACCACTCTTAATTCAGCAATGTAAAAATTTAGAAAATAAAAAAATCCTTCCTTGCACAAAGAATTGTGAAGTTCCATTTGATGTCTTGCACATGGGAATAATTAAAAACATAGCATGCCCATATATCACTGTGGTTAGAAAAACAGGTTTAGAATACACATGATCACAGCCTAGCCAGAACATTAATGCTATTTTTAAGAAAAATTACATTTTCTTCTTCTCAGCTCAGTACCTCTGGAGAAAACTGTCTTCCCAAAGCTTGAGATATCTAGCAGCACTGTGTATCAGTGCTCAATTTCCATGATGTTTAGTAATCGCTTATCTGACTACCTCTGGAGCTGCACAGTTCCTCAGATTTCCACCCACCTGAATTTTTCAGGTAATAAAATTTAGGAAAACATGGAATACAAGTCTACAGGGCAGAAGCATGAATACCTCATCCCTTATGCATCAGGCTGGTTTATACCACCTTTCATGCTGATGAGGTATGAAACCTGCTTCCTCTTTAGTCCTCCCCATGGTAGGGTGAATGAAGAATGTGGCACCATAGATTTGGGTACTTTATTATTAATTTAGGTCAATTAAAACTCTTTAAAAAGCTTTGAAATGGTAATTATTACATTCATTACTGAGGTAGTTACTGCTTTCCTGCAAGTTAAAAGTGCCATGAATTAAACAGATTATTGACTACTAGATACAGAGAGCTACAGGATGTGGGCTTTATCACAGAAAAGCTGCACTGGCAGTGCTGAAGTAATGGAGAGAAAATCCTGTGTAAAGAAGAAATTGATTGAAAACACCATTTTGAAAACCCAGTGTGATCTGATCCTCCTCCCAATGACACAAACAGGAAGACTTAGAAATACCTTTGGAGAACATTCTGTCTTATCAAGGTATCTTGCCTTAAGACATGCTGGTTTATTTTTTATATTTATACACACACACACATATGCACACATACATACATATACATACACACACGCACAGAATCGGGCAAGTTTCCATACAGACCTTTTACTTCCACCCAGATTTCACTAGTGTACAGTCAGGGAAACAACTTTGCTACATTTCTCATGAGACTTGGTTAAATTAAATTGTGTTAGGTCAACAAAACATTACTATATTTCAGTATGTGGGGTGTTTCAGAACACAAATAGCATAACAGAGAACAATCCTAAAGCCAATTCTATTTCCATATAAGATTACACACCATGAATTAAAAATATTAGCTATTAAACTCTCACTCTCCCTTAGTCTGAATGATCTACTGAGTACAGAAACACCACAAGTGAAAATAAAAACAGTTTCAGTATTATGGAAATTATAAACCTTACATACCACTACAGAAGAAAAACATTTGACAATTACCTGCATTTATATCATGTACCCACCTTTTCATTGTAGGGCTCATCTCTGAGAACTTCTGGTGCCATCCAGAAGGGTGAACCCACAACTGGTAACTTCTCACTAAATAGATGTTGGATAGATATGGACAGGAGGTGGTGGGAGAGAAGGAAGAACCATTAATTAAATGCTCAAGCATTGCTACTAACTTTCCCAATCAATTACTCGTATTTTGTTTCCAGTTTTTAAGTGCCCAGCCACTTTAAAATAATGTTTTATTTTAAGGTCACAGCTGTTCAATAGTCTTTATTGCTCAACTCTTGGCAGAGTTGGCTCTTTCATCTATACATAAAAAGGTCTGTGGACATCAGTTTTGGGCTACATGCCAAGTTCTCCATTCATCCAGCAAGACGTGCAGGTATCTATCCCTACATGTATATGCAGCTCTGAATGAAATGAAACTTATTTATTATTAAAATAATAAAGACCTGCAAACTGTATTTAAAAAAAAATTTAAAATCAAGATTGACCAGATGAAATCTTTAATATGGAAAAATTAAAAGTAATCAGAATAGACCCAATTTGAAAAACTTGCAGTTTCCATAAGGCTGAATACTGGGGCCTTAAGAAAGGCCTTGAGCCTGTCACCCAGCTGACCTTGAGGGAATACCTATTTGAAAAAGAAAAGGCCTCTGAAGGCCTCAAAGTAGCATGGCTTGTTACCAGCAAACCAGAAAGAACACAGCTGCATTTGAAAATGGAGGTAAAACTAGATAAAAACAAAATAGTGGCTAATGCAGCAATACTATTATGTTGCTGGTTTTAGTCTCAAGCTATGTTAACTGTAATCTCAGTTTTCAGGGCATCTCAAAGCTGGGTATTAAGGACACCTTAAGGCACCTGTAGTGCCTTCCTGATTTTGTGATGGGTTCATGTGTACACAGCTGATGCTTTCAGCACCTCACAGGGTGCTCCACAGCAGCTACAAGATACGCATTGGCTGTACGTATCAGTAGTTTGGAAATTAAGATGTTCACTTTGTTAAGCTTTTAGATCCAATATTTCACCAATATTAATGCAAGCCTTCAGACCTCTCAAGATATTGTTTTAGGATATGTGCAGTTTAAAAACTGCGCATAGCTGAGATCAACTTTTATTGTTTTTCTTTGCAGTCAGAAGTGCTGGAAGGCTTTTATTTATTTTACGCAGAAGCACACACTGGAGAAAATCTGACAGCACATTTCACAGCCAGAATACTCTGAAATACACAAGTCAATATACAGAGAGAACAATGAAATCCTTGTCCTTGATCTCTCTAACAGAGGGATGACAAAAGGACTATTTTCAATTGTGACAATAGCTTGTGACAGTCCCCTGTGCATTCCTCAAATGAGTTAAGATTATAATTTCATCCCAGGGAAAGTAAAATGGCGAGCTACTCTTAGACAGTAATTTTAGAATTAATTTTATTTTACTCTGTTATAAACCTGGATCTAAAAAACTAACCCAGAGGTTAAACAAGAATAATGCTGGAATGCCACTGAATATTGCTTATGAAAGTGGAAAGACGCTAAAGTTACTTAAAATCAACAAATGACATTTATTACAAAATCATCCCAATCCGGAATGCTGGACAGTATTTTTGTTTGCTTTGTGTTTTGGTTCTTTTAAAACCCAAAATTCCCAAGTACCAACTTAAAAGATCTACCGAAAAGCTTGAGCAAATCCTCTAGTGATTGGAACATTTTTGAAGAATAAATGTCACCACTAAATATCAAAATGGACAGTAATTAAGGCTGGAACACTTTGGCTATGCAGCCTGCAGTTCCAAACTGAAAACTGAGGGTATTTTTTGCAAATTCTGTACCAGAGTGCAATAACAGCCTCAGGGATCTGGCTCAATAGAGCTTCTGACCCGCAGTTGTACTGCAACTCTCACTCCATTTAGATTAGCTTGCATACCTGTGATCAGGAATTTTCTCTGCTAAACCAAAGTCTCCAACTATTGCTGAGTATCCATTCTCATCATGTTTTATTAAGCAGTTCTGGAAAAAAAACAAAACAGAACAAAAACCAAACAGGAGAGTTATTGTCTGGGCATGAAACCTCTACAACATTCCAGATTAAAATAGATAAAACAAGTCTACAAAATATAGTTTGGAAGATATTTATCTACGAGAAGTTTTTGTCAGACAGCAACAACCCTTTTCCCCCGCCCTCCCTCTGCACAATCACATGTCTGTCAAACTTAAGATGCTGCAAACAGCCTTCCACTTAGCTAATAATCCACTTAAAAACTTGCTGAGAAGGCAGACAGCCACACGCAGCACAGACCCTGCTAGGTTTTAACAAGAATTAAGATGATTTAGCTCCCTTATGCTCAAATATGCAATACATGCTGTTCACTATGACACCTTACATTTTCTCTTTACAATTTGCCTGTACCTGACCAGAATAGAAGATCAGAGCAGACTCTAAATGCCTTTATGTATTTTGCTACATTAACTACTGAAAAGGAACTTGCTGCTCTGCAGTAAACTTACACCAGAAAATACAAGATTGGACCAAGTTATATGTGCTTTTAGAGTCTCAAAATTCTTTACTTTACAGTGCATCATAAGACAAGATTTAAGAGAAAAGTCTAATGGGGAAATGCTGTCAGTCTTTTCCTTTCAGATGTGCCCACCAGCGTCAGGATGGAGGGCAACTTAAGGACACACACCGGTAATTGTGCTCTAACAGCATCACATCACACACAGGGTATTATCGATTTCTTTTTGTTATTTATTTACAACTCTGAGAAATACGCTTTGACCATTCCAGTACCACATTTTTTCCCATTTCACCAAATGAATCTATAGCTGATTCCCTGCATTTTGTTCTGTCCTGCAATAGGTGGAACAAGACCGAGAATTCATTCCTTTCCCACATGCCTTGTTCTGTATCCTTCTTCGGGCAGTACAATAGCAGTGACAGGCAGCAAACCCACTGCCGACTCCTACCGAGTGGTACCCTGCATTAATTAGCTAAACAGCAGGAAACACTTTCTGCCTTTATTGTGCTTGGATATACAAAAGCCCCTTGCTGACCCCAGAGCATTAGCTTGTCTGTATAATGCAACTACCAAGAAAAGTGAGTCCCTTGTCTAAAAGATCAAGTTCAGGTCATCACTGTTTACATTATTCAGAGACGATTGTGGCTCAGGCCATGAAGTGAGTTTTCTTCCTGCCAATTAAAAGGTTAAGCAAGTCACTCCTGCGACCATGTAAAGAAAATGCATGCCAGCCTCTTGAAGCACATGCCAGGCTCCTGAGATGCAAAGCTTTATTTGTTTAGCATGACTCAAGTATAATAACTACAGTTAGTTTGGGGATTCATAAACATATACCAAGTTAAATCAACTGTGCTTGCCCAAAGAGCAGCAAAGCTTCTCAGTTGCGGGCTTTGTTATCTTTTATCAAAGAGTGCATTCATTCAGCTCGCCTCTCCCTAAACATTTGGTCACTGTAAGTGGACTTAAAACTGAGAAGGATAAAACTACTGAAAAATCTTACTCAAATGATTCAGACAAGTGGAATTTCATTGTGTACCACACAGAAACAAGTCCATGAGGACACCAAAGATTTTGCAGTGTTCAAGAAGGCTGATACTATTTTATGCAGAAAAAAATTCAGGTTACTTTTCAGCCATAGATTTCTCAGCCACTGAAGATGATTCTTAATTCGAAATTTTTTTAAAAACCTCTATAACTCATCAACACTAGTTTTGAAATGTAGATTTCCTTCTTGCATTATATCTTTGATTATTTACATTTTATTCATTTTGAGAAGCAAAATGCAGTACTTAATTTTACCTTCTGGGTTTTACAGATTATTGTTATTCTCCAATAACCCCTGATCTCCAAAATTTTGGGGAAGCATTTACATCCCGACTAAGAACTATTTTCAACATAATTAAAAATCTGTCAACTGACCTTAAGATCCATAATAATTTACAAGGCTGCTTTGATACCAAAAGGAAGCTTAAATGAAACATCATCCTGACAGCAAATATTCCTTCAGCTTCTTAGCAGTATCTAATCACATCCCGTTAGACAGTGATATATCACCAACCGAAGCTGAACAATCCTACCCCCCAGCAAGCCCCAGTCAGTCTCAGCTTTCAGGTACAGCACTGAACTATTATACAAGTAGGTTATTCCTAGATAAATCATACATTAAACCAATGCTGCCTGACAGCTCTGAGCCCCTTCCCCGATGAGCAGGATTTGCCACAGCAGAGCCAGGCTCCCTTTCAGTGCAAGTGTTTGGAGAGACCCAACAGCACAGACACCCCACTGCTGTGGGGTCCACAGCTCCTGCAGGAGGCACTGGGGGAAAGCCTTGGGCAACATTCCTGCTGTAGAGTACCGATGAGCTGTTCTGCTGTGGTGGGCTGCACAATGTGAAATTACATAAAGAAGGAAGCTGAACTGTTCTCTCTCATTAGCGGCCGCTTGTCTTTTGTTTGCACATGAAGAAGTGCTGAGGGTGAATTTAAATTCATTAGGATACGTATTCCAGTACAAGAGTGACTTTTTTATTCATACTTAGATCAGCCACAGGCAGGTGACAAGCACCATACAATAAAATTCCAGTGTCACTACAAATGCTCACTGTAGTGAAACTAAATTGATTTAATTCAACTGGGGCAAATTTTTACGTAGCTAAGCACCAATTTCCTGGAACCCAGAAAGAATGAAAGCCCATTCCTAGCAAAATCAGTAGTAAACCCTTTCTACATACACTAGCATGGTCAGATGTCACTTCTCCAGCCTGTACTACTCACTCAGGGCAAGGTTGTGCAGACGGTAAAGCTGCATTCTGTGCTGACATTCTGCATTCTCCAGTCAAGGCTAACCCTCAGCACCACCACACTCCTTCTCCACACTTCCCACCCTAGTAATGCCACTACACAACACTGTGCCAAACCCACAGCATAGATAATGGAGTTACCAGATTTAAGATGCAATTCATAAATAGGTGACATAACACAGCCCACTGTGGTTCATGTGCATTCAATGAAAGTCAGAAAGAATTCACATTCTACCAGCAAGATAAATCAAGATCAAAATGGGACAAAGCTTTGTTAGAGACTAAAATGTTGAAAAGAACTTTTGAATTTAATCTAGAGGTGCTATCTTAGTAGGAAAAGTACAACAGTACAAACTGCACTGCTTCTTCCATCAAACTGATACTTCCCTATTTCTATTTAAAAATAACATATCAATGTGGTATGAAGAAGTTTCATTAATGGATTTTGGCTCAGAGATGCAAGAGTTCAAACCCTTCACTAGAGCAAAGAGCCTCTCAACAACTGCCTATGAAATGAAATGCCAAGCAGCTTCACAACACGAGCTTTGAGAAAGCACTTTCGACTTACTATTGCACTATTTGTATAAGCTGCAAGGCAGTAAAACTTGGTGACCTTTTCAGGCTTTCTTTTTTGGACCACTACAGACAGGAATGTTCTTTCCTTTGGCAACTCACACAGTCAAAGAGGGCAGTATTTGACTTCAGTTGAGTTTTTGAGGTTTTTTCCCCCCTAAAAATAGGGACCTCATCAGTCCTTCCTGAGGCAGTCTCTTAATAGAAGCAAGGAGCTCTGTACATGAGTCCGAAAGAGTTAACAGAGCTGTTTATGCAGACAGATGTGAAAGAACATAAAGCCCCCTTTGTGTGTTACAGGAGCTTAACATCTGCTTTGCACAGCATAATCCTACTAAGACGAATGCAAAATTCTACTCTCCCTTTTACATAAACAAAAATGAAAATAGACTCAAGAGCTTCAGAGTTAAAAATAAGTTGCTTAGATGAAGAATCACCATAGTTTTATTTTATGATATTACATACAAGCTAAACTCCTCAGAGATTTTACTGCACTCCAGAAAACACAGAAATGCTACTGCAGTGTCATTTGCAACCTTCTGATTACTGTTACCGAATTAAAATACTTAAAGGCCAATTGAGATGTATCAGTTGTTTTAAAAGTACTATCCCCTAGGAGAAACCCCACTGAGAATTAAATTTGTAACAGGAAGTTTACAGTACTAGATACACTTTTGAAACTATTACGCTTAAGGGAGAGGTTCCATTTGGTTCCCATAGTATCAGTAGAAGTTCAGTATTGAGACTATCATTAGAAATAGCTGTCTGTAACAGCTAATTTTGTCAGTGCAAGCCCTCCCCTGCAGTGCAAAATATCCAGACAAGAGCTTATTCCAGCACAAAGGGGACCTTGCAACTGCAGCACCGACTATGAGACTCATCGGACAAAGGTGCTGTTCACGGCCTGGGGTTTATTTTGTTTTAAGGAAGCAAACAGCATACAAGGTAGGAAGTCAGGGCATGTCACTTTCAAGCCCAAAGGCAGTGAATTTATGTTACATCAGATAATCCACAGTAATTGCTCACATGCATGATTCTGTCCCATAGTAACTGAGACTGCTCCTCAATGAGAGAAGGCTGAGCCATTACACACTGTGAAGCGAAAGCAGATGTTGGCAGGAATACACACACATACACATGTGTTTATATATGTGTGCCTAGAGATTACAATTTCTTCATAGATTTTATCATCAATGGAGCTCACAATGTTCCCTAAAACTGCTCACAATCTACTATTGATTATAAAACCTTGTTTTCAATTATACATAATTCTGCAAAACTAAAAGGCATTTGTTTGGAGGTTTGCCTGTTTGTTTTTAATCAAGAGTTTTGGTAGTGGATTTTTAGGGAGGGGGTGTAAACCGTCAAAATCTCAGCCTATGGTATCATACTGAATCTGGCATGCTCTCAACTTGAAAGGTGGTGAGACCTCTGTATAAGATGCTCCTGTTGCCACCTCTGCAAAGAGCAGACTGGGATAGAGCAGAACGGTATATGCTGCGTGAGGAATTTGAGAGCACGACGAAGGCGACAAGACAGAGGATATGCCCAAGCCAGGGACTGGCAGGGACCAAGACCAGGGTCCTGAGTCAGAGGGAAAAAAACCAAATACTATTACAAGGACAGAAGAACTGCAAATACCGCAAACAGGTGGTGGTGGCAGGGATCAGAGCTAACCTGGAGCAGCAGAATGTGAGGAGTGCTAGAAATGGCTGAACATACTAAAGACCAAAACACAAAGATAGACTGGATAAAGCATTGAGCGGGAGCAATAGGAAGAGAGTAAATAAAGTCAGCCAGACAAGGAGTTTGATCAATAAGGTTGAGGGGCAGGAACTGGGAACAAAAAGAAGAGAAAAAACCTATGAACGAAGATGAAACGCCTGACCAGAGACTGGCATTGTACACTAGCAGAAAGGATTGGATAGTAACAGAGTGGGTGTGATCAGTCTTGGAAAAATGGGCAGACTCCTGGATGTGCACCTCTCACTGCCAAGGAGCCTCTCTTGTTCCCCTCCCCATTCCTCCTCCACAGCAAAAACACAAAATGTGTTTTAGCAATACTAATTAACAGTAGGAACAACTACAAATTAAACATACTTCATGTATTTGTTACTGTAGTAACTAAAGCAACAGACAGCCTTACCATGAATGTCAAGCTTCCAACTCTAAAAGGAAGTGCATAATGCCATTTTTTCCAAAACTGGTAGGAAGTTGTACACAACAAGCACTACATCAAAAAATAATATTGCACAAAAGATGGGATGTAAAACCTCTGCGACAACTTTCCTTTTTCCCCTTATGCATACATATTAAGGTAACATCCTTAATTACATGATCATACACAGTTTTCCACCTGGCATCCATGTGTTTTAGTACACACAAAGGATTCACGATGACGGTGAACTGGGGCTATACATAAAACACTTGGACCACTATTTTCAGGACTCTGACCACTCTTCCCACAGAAAGAGTAGGGTGACAGAAAGGCTGGGAAGAGATGAAAATGAAAGCCTGGACTGCAAATTAAGCTCTTCTGTCTCGTGGTTAAGACTATTGCAGTGTTGCCCTGGGATCTGGATTCTGGCCTTCCCCAGCATCACAGAAGGATTCTGTAACAAGGAAGCTACTTTAGCAAAATCTTTCACAGATTGTTACTAATCTTGTGCTTTCTCTGCCTCCACGGGTCAAGTCTGACTATTTTATAAGTGCTATAATGCTTCCAACTGCCTCTGAGGTCAGCGAGCATATTGCTCTGAACTTAAACATGTAAAATACAAATACTCCAAACAAAGTCTTAAAGCACACATCCAATATTCACCAATATTCTTGCTTTTAATCTGTTATAATAAGGATGAGCTTATTCATCTCTCTCATCTCAGAAATACTGTAAGAATAATTTCACTGGTATTAGGGCAGTCATTGCCATAAGGTGACAAGGAAATCAACAGTGCTTCCAGAGCAGGGTTTGAATGCAGTGCAAACAGTGTAAACAAGGTGTTGAAGAAACTCTGTGTAGCAGTAAGACATTTGTTTTGAGGGGTGAGGGACAAAGGGATTTTGCTACATTCTTTTTGCAGGCTGGATACTTCTTCCCTGTGCTTTTCTAAACACAGCAGTTTTAATTGTAACACAGCTAATTTAATTCTACAAAGCTAGAATGTTGTAAAACCAAGTCAGATTGAGAAAAAACTATATCCCAATACAGTGGCTTCTATTGAAACACTTTCACAGTATGATTTCTGTTTTAATGATTGCATCTCCTATGACTAAGACTTTCAGAGTTAAAATTCATAACCGGAGCTCCTTGACAATCACTGAAAGATGAAGAAAATTCCCATGATTCCAGGATGCAAATCCTCCTTCTACACATTCAATGAGGGCCCAATGAAAGACAATTCATGGGGTTTGTGGTGATATGGATAGGGGACAGGGAATAAGCCAACGAGGCTGGCTGTCAGAACCCATCTATGGCTTCATTTCCATGTAAATCTTTCCATGACAAGTTGGAAGCGCAGACACCACATCTCTTGGCCTATAAAAAGTCCAAGCCACCCTGCCCACACCCCTACTCTGTGCAGGCTGCAAATGGCCAGTCTGACCACTCATACCTTCTGACAGATTCAAGCCAGGCTGTTGCTATCAACCAGGGCAGCTCAGCCTGATCAGCTACAGCAGCCCAAGCCCAGAGCCCAGGCACTGAGCTGCTCATGACATGGGAAGCACCGGCTGTCGGGGCAGCACATCCCTTCCAACAAGCGCTGCCTCTCTTTTTGACAGAAGGACATCGGGAAGGGCACCAGTGGGATATGAGGGCTGACATCCCCGTGGGCTGTCACATCGACTATGATGACCTACATCTACTCTTCTCTACCGTTCTTCCCTCTGGCCTCCTGCAGTATCAATGCTGTTCTGCTCCTCTCCACATGGTGCAATTAGGAAGAGAGATCACCCTGCTGTATACTAATGGCCCAACCCACTGATTTTCCAATCTTAGACTGGCAGGGGACAGGAACTTTTCTTTCTTTAAATTGTTAGGCATCAAATACATTGACACATATAACGAATGCTAAGAGTAAGACAACTCTGCTGCCATAACTGACACAGTAAAGTTTATGCATCACACCATCCACTTCAGGAAGCTGCAGGAATTAGAGGTTTGCTAGAAACAGAAAGGCAGAAGTATGGGTCTAAATTAGTTACAAATTATTTTTATAGTAAAATTCATATTAAAGGGACGGTTTGCAGTGGGCTATCATCCTAAGTGTAACATGTGAAGCATGGAGACATTCCTGCATAGAAAGTCTCAGTTTCATTCTGTTCACACTTCAGTCAAGGCCAGCAAATTTCATAGAAAAATGCTCCACTCGCCCAACCTTGCAAACTCAGAGTCTGTTCTGACTTTTGCAGATGTTTAAACCCTTGTCTTTGCCTTCATTTGAATAATAAAGCCATCCCATCAATTACTGATGTTTACCGAAGAAAGAAGGACAATACGGAATAGTATTGAATTTGCCCTTGTTCAATCCAAGTTCTCTCCCAAGGAAAGAGTCCATCACATCTTCCTTCAGCTTGCTCAGACACCGACTGTTTACTAGTAAGAATGAAGACAACTCATCCTATCACCAGTACAAACCTAGTAAAAGCCAAGGCATCTTCTCAAGCAGTAGCCAAAAGCCATAAGTCTGAGAACTGAAAATCCTGGTGACAGGTTTTTCATGTGGTTATCTTCATTGTTTTGCTTTGGAACAAAGTGACTTTTTAAAAACTTAGCCAGCCAGCAGGGCAAACATTTGCCCAAAAGGGGAGTAGTTTGCCCAACAGATTTAAAGTTTATTTCATCAATACCTTCATACACTAATAAAATCCACGAGTTGTTTAAGGTGAGTGTTTAAGGCCAGGTGTTTCATCTATTTTTTTCCCAAATATAACAAAGAAAGTGCATACATCACGTAAAAAAAATTAAACTTAAAAAACAAACAAGACAAAAAACAAAACAACAAAACAAAACAAAAAAACCCCAAAAATCTGCAAGAAATTGAAAAATACAGACTGTAGCTGTCATCAATTAAATTCTGTATTATTCTTAAAGCTGACAGCTTCCAATGTGACCCACACAGATACTATAACTTTAGTGCTAAGAACCATCCAAATATAGCATAACGCTAGTAAGTTCTTAGGGTTTCATTTGTTGTTCATTTGTTTTCAAATAATCTTAACTACTTCCCTTGCTGGGACATCACTCACCCCTCCCAGCAGGTGCAGCTTTCTAAACAATTGGCATTCAACAATAGATAACACTGAAGCATTGGCAGGGCAGCTCCAAAGAATGACATACAGTCATGTAAAGCTTGGAACAAAGGCATTCACAGGGATCCCAGGAAATGGATTTTCACATAACTGGCCATCACAGAATGTGTTACTATAAATGCTGCAGGCACTGAGTTCTCCTTATTTACTTTGGTTCTTTGCAGTTACTCTACTCTTAAATGCACTAAAATATCTCCTGAACTGAAAAACAAAGAGGAACACCAAGCTATCTTTTCAGATATTTTTACGCATCTCTTATCTGCACACTCCAAGATGACTGAAATGGAGCTTTCTGAGTGTATCATGTCAAAGTGACGTGACTCCAAGTCTGGGCATTTTTCATAAATTTGATATTCTTCCTTACAGAATTCAGCACCTTTCACTTGAAAGAACAGCCAAGAAAGTATTTTATGACTTCACCGAAATACTTCTTTCTTCTACCAGTTGAACTTTTTTCACCTCAACTAAATGCACATTCTACATCAGTTTAACACTGCACTAAGGAAACTTTTAAAAAAGTCCTAAAACTGGATGAAGGACTAGTAGCCACATTGGCAAACACACTCTGTTATGGTTTTATTTTTAAAAACTGTTTCTAATGGTAAAAAATTATTCCTTTTAGAGTAAAATAACATTCTTCTGGATGCTTCCGGTTGAAATGGCATGATGAAGCCTTCTCAAGAACAGTTTTGAAGGACTTTCATGTCACAGGTCTCCCGTGAATTTAAAGCAGCTCGTTAGCACCAGACAACAGGACAGACAGGACAGTAAAGCACTCAGCACAGGCTGCAATGAGTGGTAAGAGCCAGTGTGAATACCAGGACAATCTGCTCACACAGCTTAGTGCTCCTATGTCAATATTTCTAGCTGAGCTTGAATTATCCAGTTACTTCTGCCAACTAAATTCATGCAAGTTGTCACCAAAGCAACTAGGAAAAAATAAAAATCTATGTCCATTGAAAACTCTGCCACTGACATATTATTCTGGAAGAAATTTCAAAATTTGAAAATTTTAGGCAAACTATTTTGATCTTACTGACTTTAAAAATGAAAGAAACATAAACCAGGATTGTACACAACACATAATGCAGAATTAGTAATGAAAGGTCACTCTTCCTACAGAAGATTTGTGAAATACGTGGGGAAACAAAAACAACAAGGAGATTTTAAAGTGTGTTTGTAATAATCTCCTCAGTTTAGGTTCTTTATATGATTAACCTGTTCCAAATGTTAGATTGTTGTGCTTAATTATCCAGGGATTTAAATACTTTACTGAACCACAATTCAAATCTAAAGAACTCTGCAGCTGCTTTATGAGAAATCCTAATCTGAACTCATTTAAGGGATGACCTGCCTCCACAATAATAATTTCTCTAGTTTCCATACAAACTATTAACATGTTTTGAGGAAAGTTTTAATTCTATAAACTGCATTTCAATTTGTTTCTCAAAATGTCTTAGATCACACCTTATATAACAGCAATTCTCTGCATGGAATGGAGGAAGAGAGAAAACCCAAGAATCAGAGTACCTTCATTAAGAAGTTCCCCTTAATTTTATAAACAGTACCTTGGATGTAAGGTCTCGGTGGAAAATGCCTTTATAGTGAAGATAACTGATTCCCATAGCAATGTCATATGCCAGTTTCACCCTCACTGTCCAGGGCAGATGCTGGTTGCCATCTAGTAGCTGTTCCAGGTTACCACAATTGATGTACTGAAAAGACAAAGCAACATTTGTAATTAATTATTTAACTTAATATTTTGTCAGGAATATAAAATTCATCATTACAACAAGTGACCTCAGCTCAGTTATACATTCAAACCTTTCTTTCATGTGGGCTTGGCAGGCACAAAGTTTGCAAATCAAGAGAAGCTGAAAATATCTCCCTTCACCACCTGTACCAACGCCCTTATTTTAAAGATGCAACAGCCACCACTGTATTAACTCTATGGTATCTAAACAGACCCTTCAGAAACATCTACAACATCCTATCATCCTCTCATTTCAGCTTGAGGAAAATTAGGGCAAAAACAATGAAGACCTGGCTTTCATATAGAATTAATCAACAAAGGGAGAGCTAAGTATCCAAGTGCAGGTCATGGAGCCTGATCGAGTTCCCTGTTTCCTTAAACTGAAACAGCATCAAAGAAAAATATTACAATGTGTTGCTGTAAGTTCTATTTTTTCACTGCTGTATCTGTGAGCTCTAATCAGCAATATGATTCCCACTGTGCTCAGTACTACATCAACCCCATCAAATGGTAGCCCTCACGAAAAGGAAAGCACATTAAGTAAAAGATAAATGCTACAAGAGAGCGAAACAAAGCAGCACCTAAATGATACTAAGTAATATAACCCAGGTTAAGACGTGGCAACTCCAGCGCTTGAATAATCATTACAGCAGCACGGCTTATGCTTTATGTATAGACCCTTTATACCACACCAGCAGCTACGTAGTGTTTAAGCAGCTTCTTGTTTCACTCCTAGCCCCAGTCCCCCACCAGCGACCAGGCAAAGAGAGTAGCTCGCTCCAGAAGGAAAACCTGGCAGCAATGCAGTGACTTCTGTCAAGGAAACCCAAGTGAAGCAGGCAGGACAATTTGCTCCCAAGCCTGGCCCACACATGTATCCCTGTGTCAGACTGCACTAACTCCACTTCTCTGTGCCACACAGGTCTCCAACTCTCCCTCAAATGACTTTCCTGTGTCATTCACTCAGACAAAACATGTGGCACCATTATCATGCTAAAACAAAAATCTTAATTGCAGCTCCTGTTTCAGAAACTCGGAACCTGCTTGTATTTTGTTGCTCTTCTTTGTGTTTTGGAGCCTCGGACACAAGGCAAACATGAGCCATACACCCCTCAGTGTGGATGGATGTAGCTGATCTCCTGAGGCTGTGCTACAGCAAGGAAAGAACACACACAGGCTGGATCCTACTGCTAAGTCTGGGGGGTCACAGGTTACCTCCCGAACAGTCTACAAGAAGCTTCTTCCTTACAGCACGGGCCCACCCATCGCTGATCTCACTGGTGAATCCTGAAACCCCTTTCAGCAGGTACACAGGTGCCATAGGTAACTATGAAGGAAGCAATAGGTAACTATTTGAGGAGGCAAAGTTGCCGGGGCAGAGGAGGCACAAAGTGACTTTAACTGGCACAGAGCCCATCCGGAGGGGGCGCCGCAAAGCAGCCGGGGGCTCCGGTGCGCATCCCTCGGGAACGGGGCTCATCCCAGCCAATCCCAGCAGCGCGTTTCACCGGCAGTCCAGAACACGATCCCCCCTCCCTCCAAAACAACCTGTTCCTTGTGCTAGGAGTTCGTGTGCCAGGAGAGCAGAGTAGCTCTGCAACAGGTCGCTCTGAGGCCATGCAATCTCCATCCTTGGAGATTTTCAAGACCAAGAAGAGCTGCAGCCAACCTGGTTCAATGTTGGAAACAATGCTGCTTTGAGCTTTTCCAGCTTTGATCTTTCGCATTTCTTTTATCTGAACCCCTAAGGGAGATAGATGACCTTACAGAGCACGCAAGAAAAAAAAAGCTCAATAAAATTAGATTTTTTTTTTATAATCATAAAGTGCTATCATGCTTAAGGAAAAAATGGTGACTCAGATTCCTACAGTAACATCTTATATATTCCCAGCCTCCTCAAAACAGCACGAACAGCACTTCTCATTCAGTTTTGTTCAAATCAGAACAATACCGACCAACCTGGAACAGAAAGCACCAAAGCACCTGGCTGGATAACCCAATTATAAAATTACACTTAGCAATTATCCCAAACCCTCTTTGACAGGCCATCCATAAAGCACTACCATACCTGAATACATTGGAAAGACAATTCAAGGGCGGAGGGAATCACTGGCCCAGCTTCCATTTCCTGTTCTCTGAACTGTGCCATTCCATGACACAAATTGCTCCAGAAATGCTAATAAACAAGCAGCCCCTAACAGTATTGACACACACAATGAAATGGGACAATAGCTGACTACTATATCGAGCATGCTCTTGCTTTCCTTTTCAATAGAGCAGCCTACTGATTTGATCCATTGTTGCCATATTAGTTAAGTGCATCCAATATATCTATTCCTGCAGCACTCTTCCAGTCAAACTGGCTTGCAGGGTCATTCACCCATCTTAGCTGCAAGGACTAGATTCCAGCACGGGCTGGGTGACAGCTGATACACATATTGGACACAGCATCCACGAGCTACAAAAGTGAGAGTCAAACCTGCTTCCAGCACATCTACAAAACCTACCAGGCCTCCTTTTCAAAACTGCTGCCCAGCAAGTGCACAGCTCTCATTTATCAGAGATGTGAGTTCTGGCTTTGGCTCTAATTTCTAGTGTATGCCTGTGAAGCACAGGATGCTAATCATCAAGTGAACAACTGAACTAAGATTTTCCTAGACATCATTAAGGCTTTAGCTGATCTCAGGTTTTAGCTGACCAGCAGGTAACATTCGCATGCAGAGACCTGAATTGTTCCTAAGGCAAGCACTGCACAGTGCTCCCTCAGTGCCACGTAAGTAATCCAATTCTTCCAGTCATTCAGGCTGATAATGCAAACAGCCAGCCTGATGGCCTATTTTTTTCAAAGGACTTCAACAATGCCTTTTCAGGACAGACACAAAACTATGTACATTACTTCCTAATTGCTAGTGCAACTGAAAGAGAAAAATACTTGTTCCCAGTCTCTTACTGGCACAAATCAGCTCTGTGTGGTAAGAATATCCTGAAGGATAGAAAAAGCACCTCTCCCAAAGAGAACATTGAATTTCATTTTGCTCTTGACACAGTGCTGGTACAGTAAGGCTACAGCACACACATTATCTCAAAGCATTATTCTACTACTACAACAACAACAACAGCCATCACGTAAGTGTACAAGCAATTGGAACAGAGATCTGACTGGGCTATGACAATGAAAGCAAAGGGCACTACATTTCTTACAGACATCGCAGCTAAATGGAGCAGTGTTCAGACCTTTTCAAACCCTGTATCATCAGGTTGCAGTGAAACAGCTACCCATTATTCCTCATGCTACCTTTCTGTCATGTAACTAGACACCAACAGGCAGCTTATCTGGTTGCCTGTCTGAAAGGAACAGCTATAGGTTGTTTATTTTTGCATTTATTACAACTTAACACAGCAGGTTGAATGCTGGTTTAAAAGACCTTGTCATCTTAATCCACAAAAATATTCTTTCTTAAAAAAATCCGAGGTAAGAGCTCATACCTTTGTTGTGAAAACAAAAGTTCAGCTAAACTGAATTTCTGGTACCTCTCCCAGACCTTATGAAGAAAGAGGGCAGTAGCTTCTTTGAAGGACAAGTTATTCAGAAGCTCAGCCAAGCAGCGATGATTTCTGGATGAAAGAACCTTGAAGAGGTTTCTGATGTTATAGTTTCCTGCTCTGAAATGCAGAAGCAGCAGTGCATAACTTATCCCCGTACAACAGTCATGCTACTTTAACCTAAAATCAGCATGATAGGACTGCTGCCTTGCAACATAATTGCAGTCACATTATCAGACTCAAGCATATGAAATGAAGAATGGATAGAAATTCAGCATATAACAGTGCTTAAGCACAGCATTACATGCTTAATTTCAAGAGACTAATAATGAACTTCAGCTGTCAGATAATACCCATCTTCAGCTGTCAGATTTTAGCTTCAAAATTCAAAATAGAAGTTTAAACACTAATATGAGAATTAGAAGCTTTTAAAGAAAAGGCACATCAGATTCACACAATTCTAGCAGTTATTTCTCAAAAACAAAGACTCCAAATATTCCCAAGTCTGAGGGGGAAGACTGATGGGAATTGCAAAGAGTTTTCAATGCTATTTTGAAAGCCAATGCTGTTTCAGTGTGTAGGTCTGATATAAATAAGCCAGCAGATACTGCACAGGAAAGCCAGAAAAAAAAAGTTGCCCTGCTATTTAGATGACTTTAAATGTCACTGCCTGCCATTTAAAAAGCAACAAATAACCACAAGACACCCCTGTACTGTAGGCCAAATGTTGCCAAAGACGAGGCACTAAGTGGTTAAGAAAAGTAGGTGTGGGGAGTGCATTTAAGGTGACAAACCAAATGAGGCAAATAAAGAGTAAGAGCTCCAGGGACCCAGAACACCACAAGAAAAACACTGAGATAGCAACAAATGAATATACTGCAAAAGTCCATTGAAGAAACAGGTAGAAACAGAGGAGAAAAGAGAAACTAGAATTGTGGCAGTAGCACCTTCAGTGGGGAGAAGCAAGAGAGATGTCAGAGCAAAAGCCAGAGTAAGAAGTTGTACTCTGAAGGGAGACCTGGAAAGCAAAATAAAGTCTTGTGGACAGTATCGACAAATGCATTGAAAAGTGTCAAAATAGACAGAGCTTGACTATTTGTATCATTTCTAATGCTGGAAGTAAGAAGGTAACTCTCATGCCTAATAAAAGAAAGTTGAGAGCTTTTCACTAAACTTTCTGCAGAAGTTTAAAACCAGTTTTAAACCACCTGTCTCAAGGAAGACACAGCCTCATCTTCAGTTCTCATATGTTTAACAGTCATCTGTCACACTCTGCAGTCTCTAAGTGACTACTCTGAGGGCTTCTGTACAAGCCAATGTACCCTCCTGTCACAACTGGCATAATTAGCTATGGTGGAGGGACTGGAAGTTATCTCTTTTCCCCAAACTGTTTTCATTAGCTTCAGCTGTGCAGAACTAGAAAAGAAAGACAGTACCAGTATGTTCAGTACTACAAGTTGATACACCGAGATTGACTGAGATTAAATTGACATTTTTTTTTTAATTTGAAGTTGGTTCATAGACCTCCACTTATTAAAAATCCCACAATTTAAAAATCTGCAAAACCATCTGACCCAAGTACCTCTGAGCAGTAACCTTCCATTTCCATTAAATACCTAATGCACTGATTGCATCAAACAAAATAAATTAACCATCGAAACAGAACAAGTTGGATATTGAATCTGGGCTATGTAAGTATACTTCTGGTCTGCAGGTCAACTGATGCTGCCAGGGAGAAACACAAAAGTACTGAAAGAGAACACAGGTGAAGCAAACACATTTCAGAACAAAGCTCAAACTTTTTCATGAGGGATCAGAAGGGCACAAGTGGCTTGGAAAAACAGCCTGATTGAAAGAAGAGAAGCAAAGCCGACATCTGAAGGCTCCTTTACTTTCCTGCTCCTCAGTTCCTGAAAACTGAAGGAAAAGAATCTACAACCTAAGATCAACTTCTCCTGCTTTTCAACCAGTACAAATGATCTTGTTCTTTAATTAAAAATTATGTATTTTCTTTAAAGGTGTTAACCATTACAGGATTAAAATAAACTTTAAAAGTGGCAGCTATTCACAGAGGAGAGGGTCAGCTTTGTCAACTGCCATAGCCTTACTCATCAGAACTCAGAACCAAATGCCAAGAAATGCAACAGATCCACCTCTGTTTCTTCTTCTGTGCCAGTTGTGGCATTGATTAATTCATTGGCTTCTCCTTCTGAAAAGGCATGTACAGGCATGGCTTCTTTTATAAGGGCAAACAAGAATTAACATGCACTAACTCAGGAAGGAGCTGTAATGAAAACCATTTGTTGCATTCCAAACATTCAAGCGTTGGCATGGAAAAGAATTCAGCAAGATTTGTCTTCCTTTAATTCTCTAATCCAAATAGCTCTTAGGGTCACTATGCTGAATTTAGCCCTTTTCTGTCATTTCATTCAATCAAAATGTAATGTTCACTTGGTTACCTGCTGCTACAAACAGATTCTTGTTGGTAAGGCTTCAGCTGAGGCAACAATGAAATGCTGCAACCCATATGGATGAAGGAAGTTTTATGGGCGCTCACTCATACTCAGGTTTGAAACACTGCAGGAAATAAGCTTATTTTGTTGGAACCGGAAAACACTCCCAGTGTATCTATACAAACTAACCTTGATAACCATTTTTCCTGTAATTATATTAGTAGAAAAAAAAAAAAACAAGCAAATAAGGCCTAACAAAACCCCCTGCATTTATAATGTGAAGTCACAACCACTTGCATTCTAAGCAGAGCCCAGCCTCAGTGCAGATAAGAATCTGGGATATGGCATAAATTAGCACAGAGGCATAGAAGATGAAGTACCTTGTTGCTGACACAGGCAAGAGAAACAGCATCTCTTCAATAACACTTCTGTTAAGAGCAGAAGGCTCTATCCACACTGACAGCATTTCAAACATACTAGACTCAGTTCTGCCGAGAAGCTGCAATCCCTGACAAGGAGCATGGCATTTAAATAAGGTCTTTCTCACCTTCCCCACAAAAATACCAGCGGCAGCAGCCCACAGATTATATGCCTGCAAGATGGCAGAAAAATAATCCCTTTGCTTCACTTTTTGAAGTCCGTGAAACAGCTACAAGGATCTACTGAGAGCAAAACTTATAGCACGTGAACGCCTCTCATAGTACAAACTTCATTTAAATTCTGCACAAGGAATACTCTTTTTGAGCTGTTTCAGAGTACTTCTCCAAGCCTCAACACTCCCACGTCCACTCAACACGTCCACTTACATTCGAGGGTGCTCAAACACTTTATTGGCAATTATAGAAAGCACCAAGATCCTCTATTAATAGCGGTGTGCAAAAGCAAACGTTAAAGGAATTTTCTTGTACAACTCAGTTTCTGAATGTTTTGGGTGGCTGATAAGTAAAGCAAAATCAGGAAGTGAAACTACAGAACACTTGTTAATTCAAGAGTATGTTTCCTGGGATCCAGGCTGAAGAGCGGGGAAAGAAGAGAAAGCACTATGTCCAAACTGAATTTACTGAAAATATGTTAGAAAAAAATTCCAAGGCAAAAAGTTGAGTGGCCAGCATCACAGTACATCTCTGGACTGCGTCTCTTCATATGCAGAAGTAACAGGAAAATCTAGTGCTCAAGACAGTATTCAGTTTTCCTCCCCACTCTCCCCCTCATACCATGATAGCTGAGTTTACATCTTCTCCCTCTTGTTAACCTAGCCACCAATAACAGAATTCAGAGGTTGAAATTCAAAAATGTTTTTCTTTTTTGCTTGAGGCAACAGCAAATGGTCCAGTAGGCTTACAGTGAGTGTCAAAACAGAGATATTAAAAACCCCTCCCCAAAAAAACCCACACAACCCACACACAGAGCACCCACCCGCATGTGTGTGCCTCACACATGGGTGGAAGGGAGAGAAGGAATGAGACAACGGAACTTGCTGTTTGCAGTTGAACATTTATCTGCCTCTTATCTTTCTTCTATCCTTGAGACATTCTAAAAAGGAGGAAGAGGTTATCACCAGCAAGATATTTAGCAAACCTTCCTCAGAACACAACATATTTAGATGCTCCTATCTCAAATAAAATAATGAATAAAAGTTGCTTGTGCACTATTACAGGCTCTGAAGTGATAAAACAAATCAATCATCCTCCTGTGAGAGAGGAGGGGAAAATAATTAAAGCCAAGGTATAGCCTGCAGAGCCAAGACTTAATTTAAAAAAAATAGAGAGGAGGAGGGAAGGGAAAAAAGGAGGTTTAACTATGAGCTCTTAAACTCATACACAAGCATTTAAGGAAGACTAGAATTGCACATCCAGAAGTTCTCACTGAAATAACTGGTTGCTCATCACTTCTGATCTAACACCAGCATGCATAATATAGACCGAGCACCTGAAGTTAGACTCCTACTTTTATAGCCTTGGCTTCTGCCTTTACATGAGGACTTCTTTAATGTCTTTGATTATAGTTCTTCTTACATCTGAACTTTCTTTTTGAGAGAACCCACCCTTCTCACCTAACCACACAGTGCAGATGCATCTAAGCAGCTTCCCACCACCTCCAGCACAATGCAGGGCTCACCCAGCCCAGGGCTCACCCAGCTTTCACTGCGTATCTCTTTTTGGTAGAAGCACAGACTTTGTCTGGAGAGTTGTCCCCTGTGTGTTTAATTTACCTGGTCACCACCAGAACACAGCAGGGTTTTCCTTTAACTGACCTGCCTTTAACTGACTCCCTCCTCAGAGAGTGCTTGTAATGCCAGCTTGCATCCTCCAGAAGCCAACGTTTCTGTCAGCTTTTTGCTTCCTGTAACCGAGCTTTTTACTCCAGTTTTGTGAGAGTCAATTCCGCCTTTCTGCCTCCAGAATAAGTGTCATGACCAGGTACAGCAGAATGAATTTCCTACCAAACATCTGCATTCTGTGTGACTGGGTACAACCTACCCAGACAGACTTTAAAAAATGCTCTGTTAAGTGTTTTTCTGGAAAACCAGGTCTTTGATCTCTGCCATCAGACAAGATGGTTAGCTTTCACTCATTAAAAAAAAAAAAGTAAGCATCAGATGTAGGGGAAAAAAATTTGAAATATCACCTAACTTAAATAAGGTCCTTTACATGCTTTCCAAAAACCTGAGTTTTGATATTTAAGCACTCAAAACTGCAAAGCTACAAATCAGAGTGACTTAGCTGAATCTCCTGTGGAGATTTGTATCATTTTTTCTGGAGAAAGAACCAAAGGGTCAAGCACACCACATATGCCACAACATGAAGCAGCAAGAGTATGAACTGGAGATGGAATTTCAGTCAGAACACTAAATTTCCTGCCTCCTGTCATTGAAAGTCAGGCCCCCTTGTGTGATTTTAAATGGACTTTTTTGGTATGTGCAGCACATCAAGCTGTGTTTAGGACTGAAGTCTTTTTTCATTTAAAAAAGACACAAAAATATCGGGTTCCCAAGGAAAATCATATAAAAGTAAAGAATATGTACTTTGTCTAAACTTCTGTGAAATAACTTCACTGTCTTAGACACATTGGTTTTCTTTTTGTTACAAAAGAATACATGAAGCCTTCAAGTCACAACATAAGGTTTAAACAGTGAGACATTTTCTAAAAATCACCACCACCACCCCTCTCCTTTTTCTACAAGCTTTTTAAACTCTACTTACTATGAACAGTCTAATTTACTCATTACATGTACCATGTTTAGATTTGATTTTGCATCCACTGGTGCATACAGATGTCAGGTTAACACCTACCATTAATCAGCCTGATTCAGATCTCACACACAAGGTGCACATGGGTACCAGAGTCCACAACTCTTCAGCTGTTGGAACAAGCTCAAGGCAAGTGTCAACAGAGACATTTCGACAAAAATGAGACATCTTTAGCTGATAAAACAGATGAGGGTGCTCACATTCTTCTGACCCCGACTTGGCTTTCTCGGAGTTGATAACCTATATTGAACCGTCACTGAAAACAGAATTTTAATTTTCATTGCTTTCTCATGCACTATATTTCAAAATATATAGTTAGGGCAGACACCCTTCCCACTAAGCCAGTACAGCTGGTTTAGTCCAGCACTCTCCAGTTAATCAGGACATGGCTGCTTCTAAAGCTACCTGTGCTTCTTGACAGCATCAAGGGCACAGGAATGGGTCTCTTCAGCTCTGCAAGCTGGTATGTGTCTTTCATATGGGGATCTCTCAGGTTGAAGAGAGACATGCTGTACTCCTCTGAAGAGAATAAAACCAGAGGAAAAAGGACACCGCTTTGAAGAAGAAACAATACAATGCCTTGCATAGCACAGAGAAAGGATGAGGTAGAGCTGGCTGTCAAGCCACAAACCACATTTGCTGAAAGTGCATTCAGCCACTTTTTATAAATTAAACTGAGAACCTAAGTGAACTGCTCCAGCAAAACTGAAACTGACAGCCCATATGCTGTGAAGAGTGCAAAAATAAGACCAAATATGGCTCAAGTGTTGACAAGTATTTTTAAAATTCTATTATGAACAATCAAGAGATGAAGGGAAGTGTTGGCACTGAATCAAGTTTATAAAAAGAATTATAACTGCATTTCAAAATGATCAAAGATGTAGTAGAAATAATTTTGTAAGTGACACAGAAACAAGTAAGCCCAAGGTCTACATGTAGTACCAAACAAATAACTCGTCAGATACATACACACATGCATGTATTTAATATTCACATTTACAGATATCTCCTTTTTTGTCACAATAATTTAAGCAAAAGCTAAAAATTATACTTTGATGTAAGAAATCCGAAGCACATCTCAAAGCTTTTCACTTTAAAGAATCAGAATTTTTAAAATTTCAAAAAGATACTGCTAGAGACTTGGTTTGTCATCTTACAAACACATTCATCTTGGAATATAAGCAGAAGCTTCCTAATTTTTCAGCTGTAAGAAAAGTCCCTATTGCCTATGCCTTTCTCCTTTCAGCAGGTAACGGCTGCATCCAACAACAAAGGTGATACTTTGACCTCTTCCTAACTGAGTCCTGGTGCTCATGTGTAAGGAAGTAGAAAGTACAGGCAATAGACTTGTCTTTCTGAACAAGTTTAGTTGGTTAGGTTTTTTTAACTCCAAAATATTAAGTCAATATTCGCATGTGCCAGTCAGCAGGCACAGAGTAACAGCTTTTTGCATCTTGTAGGTTTACCTTATCTCTATTCGCCATAGTTTTTATTATTTTAATAAATGATAGAATTAACAAGATATTTCAGAGCACCTACTAACTTGCAACAATCTTTCTGTGGTGAGATAAGTGATTTTTCTCAAGAGCAGAAACATAAAGGGCCATCAAGATGCTTAGAAGGATGGAGCACCTCTCCTGTGAGGAAAGGCTGAGAGAATTGGGATTGTTCAGGCTGGAGAAGAGAAGGTTTCAGGGTGACCCAATTGCAGCCTTCCAGTACCTGACGGGAACCTACAAGAAAGATGGAAAAAGACCTTTTAAAAGGCCAAGGAGGAATGTTTTTAAACGGAGAGTAGGTTTAGATTTAGATCTTAGGAAGAAATTCTTTGCTGTGAGGGTGGTGAGACACTGGCACAGGTTGCTCAGAGAAGCTGTGGATGCCCCATCCCTGGAAGTGTTTAAGGCCAAGCTGGATGGGGCTCTGAGCAACCTGGTCTATTGGCAGGTGTCCACGTCCATGGCAGGGGAGTTTGAACCAGATGATCTTTAAAGGTGCTTTTCAACCCAAACCATTCTGTGATTCTATGACAAGGTCCTTGGGAACCAGCCACAGCTGGCCCTAGGTGGCATTGCTTGAGCAAGGGGGTTGGACCAGGTGACCTCCAGAGATCCCTTCCAGCCTCAACCATTCTGTGATTCTGTGAAAAAAGCACTATACAGACAGCAAACAGCCCTAAGAGACACCTCATGATCCCTTCATTCTAACTTAGTGCTGGAAAAAACAGTGCCAGTGAAATGGAATGATTTCTCACCTTTTACATTACAGCCTAGTCTTCCTAACACCTGAGCTATTTCCCCACGCTGTTTTAGATCCCACTTCTGCTACGACCTTACCCCTGTCGGGTTCTACAGTGAATCCTCACACAGTCATTAATGCAGAGTGCAACTACTGCTGCATCAGACAAGGTTACCATCACTCTTTTCTAGAGGTCAAATCCCTGGGCTTTGAGTGAATGGTCTTCTCTTGACCCTGAGGCAAGTATATGCAAGGTCTAAGTCTTAATGACTCCTGGAAGGGAAAAGCTAAACAACCCAATTAACAGAGGAAATAACATGGATATGTGCTGGCTGAACTTCCAGTCTTATGACAAAACCAGCAAAAAAGGCAAGCAAATAATAGCAACAGATACTTCTAGCTTTATACCACATAACCACTCTTGTCATCAGAGCATATATTCCTGGAACCAAATACATCCAGGTCTAAAACTCAAGTCCATTCCAGGAAAGATACAAAGTAACCATAGTTTAGCAGAGGACTAACACGGGCGTAGCCTCTGACATACTTTCAACAGGGCTAAACTTACTCCTCTGGTGCTCGTGTTTTATACCTGTGAAGGCCCAGACTGCCTCTGCATGTTACTTTCCAGCACCAGTACAGCACCACTGAAAGAACTCTTCGTTCATAAAGTGAAGCTGTAGCTCCAATTAGTGCTACAAGAAGTATCTGAACCATGGACAAAAAGGATAGAGCCTGCAAGTAGAGGTTTATTACAGCATTAATCCACAGATCATGTTATTCATTGGCTGAGAGATCACAAGGATCAATTTAATCTGCAGAATTTTATGCATACTTAGAGTTCTTATGAAGTTTAAAACACAGTCCTTCTACTGCATCCTACAGCCAGAAGGTATTTAAAAATTCTGGCTGTCAATTGTTAAAAGTCATCCGAAAGATCTTTTGTCATCGTTGCATGATAATATCTTTTTTTAAGCTACTCAAAAGTAAATGCCCTCTTTTTTTACACTATTCTGCATCAAGATTCATTCCCCTAAAGCAAAGACATTTAGAATTAACAGGTATATTCTGTATCTTCAGAGCTGCCAACAAAAACATCCAATAGAAAATTTGCACCATTGCTCATTTTGTTCCTCTGGAAAGTCAAAGCAGCGGCCAGTGCCACAAAACCATAAAACAAATAACTTTACATGCTGCCCAAGACCTCAATACATTCAAGGAAGATGCTTTATATATGCAAATGACACCAAATTGGAGCAGAATTAGGTCCCAAATCTGAGGGGAGATAAAGGACAAAATTACCTTCAGAGTTCTCCCACCCGTCTGCTTCTTTCCTCCTCCTTTTGAGTTTTCTTTTTTCAATACTACAGTCAGAAGGACTATATAAAGTGTCTAAGAAAGATGTCAGTGAGCAAGGGGAGGTAATGCACAAACATTAGATAAGTACAAGATATTAAGGAATACAAATTGATCTGGGAGCCTCTACTCAGTATGGCTCCACTGAAAACATCAGGTAGTACCTAAACCTTTCATCTTACATGAATTCAAGGGTTTCCCTAACAATTCTCTGAATTGCTGGGTGTTTTTTTTGCTAGAAATTGGACAGCAGTATCCAGCAAATCAGTAATATTTTCTAACAGGATGAAAATGAGAGTCCTTTAATTTCTTTTAATTTTCTACTTGGTGTCACCTTAAACACAACTTTAGTTTTCTCTTTAGCTGTTTCCAAGCTCAGGCTTATCAACTTCACACTACAGCTATTCTCTTTTTTTTTTTTTTGAGAAACAACCACCGCAGCCAACTTATCCAGGAACTAAACATCAGCTGGTAAACAGGTAATACCTAAAGCAGGAACAATTCCTTTGCTGCATGAAATATTTGCAGAATGACTGATAATAGGAACTACAGTTCCAAAGACACCAAGTTCTCTAGAGTTGACAGCCTACTGCCATCACCAAAGCTGAGTTAAATATTTGCAGTGCTACATGAGTAAAACTAAAGTTACTTAAACAATATGAATCACACTGGTGGAACAAAAGAAGGGATTAGAGAGTCTTACAGGAGATGAGGAAGGGAGGGAGCAGGGAAGGAATAGTATTTCAGAGCTTTTTAAAAATCTCAGAAATGTGCAATTGCCATCTTGAAGACAATGTATGACTACAATTCTAGCTGTAGCATAAAGCTTCAGAAGAGGAGACCTAAGTGATGTCTGTCTGGTTTTCTCCATTCTAGGGTCAAAGGCTCTCCACAGAAAGATAACCAAGAACTGAGGGGAGGAAAAAAAGCAGAATGGAATATTTTTAATGATATATTCTGCTTGTGAAAGCTGTATATCAGAAGAACCTTCTCGCTTTAAGAACTTACCTTCTATCCCTTGTAAAAGGGCAACTCAGCACAATTGAAACAATTCTGAGATTTTTAAGCTTTTAATATTTTTTCTTTCTAATCACTGCTAGCTCCAAAAGTAAAAAAGAAAAAATGCTAAAAAAGGAAGGTCTCCAAAAGAACTTACTGAAAAAAACCCTCTCTCTTCAAAGAACATTGGCATTTTCCTTATGATGAGCCTTCGCACTTGTCCCACTGCCACATATACAGCACCTGCAAACCACGGCTGCCCAACTACACTCAGTGCTTCTGATTCCACCCCAAGGATCTCGTGTGGTATCAGATGTTCCATAAGTCTGACTCTGCAGTTCACCAGCAAGGACCAAACCTGAAAGACTTCAGGAGAACATGTCAGGCAGACAGCAGATCCAGCTGCTGGCTGAAATAATAGTGTCCTACCCCTCCATCACTTACCACGTGCTCCTATCACACTGCAACAGCCCTGCTCTCTGCCTGAGAAAGTTCCAGTGCATGTCAGATCCCACACTGAGCAATCAGATTGTGGCAGCAGTGCATTTGCACACATGTTTACTATCATTCAGTATGAATTAATAGCCATAAAACTTCTGTTGCATCAATTAACTATTGTCCCCGAAGCAGTGCAATTTCGAGTTAGAGATAACCAACATATAATAACTTTCCATTCCTCATCTTCTATACACACAACTGCCAAGGCTTTCATTTCCTTCAAGAAGGAATTATCAAGCTGTATGACTCATTCTGTGCATATATAAATATACATCTAATTATAACAAGATTTCAGCCTGACCTGTCTCTTAGAAATTCAGATAAACCTGTTTAACTGAGTTCAACAAACAATTCAAGATCTGCAAGAAGGTATTAAGTGGCTTTTACATGCTAGACTTCATGCTGGTACGTTATCTGCTTCAGTATAATAGCACAGGCCTATAAAACCAACAACACACAAATAAATTTGTTTGCCTCCTGTCTAAAATGGATGTTTGCTCATGCAGGCTTTCCATGGGAAATGTGTATGGGATAAAATAATACATAATTGCTATTGAGCCACGGCTGTTCCCCACTGGCTCAGGCCCCATGTCCCCTGAGCACACGCGGGCTGTCTGCTCGCCTGGCAGCAGCTCCGATCTGGCCTCTGGATGCTCAGCACCATCCCATGCCGACACCAGAGACTCTACTACTACGCAAGTTTCTCCAAGACTTAGGATACTGCTGTGTGCCAGGAAATGGAAGTGGAGAGAGTTGTCAGATTAGGAAAGTGGCTGGAAAACACAGAGAGGCTTGAGGGAAAGGCTGAAATTAGTTTGGAAAGGCATGTGAGTACAGCAGGGAGCACTGCAGATTCCTGTAGCTAAAGAAACAAACCAGCAGCTTCATATTAGAGCTGAATGCTAAGAAAAGAATACCCAGTTTCTGATTTTAGAGAAATCAAGCATGGCAAATCTGTGCTCATGAGCTCAACATTAGTGAGGCAGTCTAATGCCTGGCAGCTCATCTGGGTGATACACCTATTAAAGCATTTACTTTGCTTTCCTTAAATGTTTCTTAACTTAGTGCTTGCAGGGATAGAGGTCCTTGGCAGCCTAAGCTGTTCTGTCAATCTAAGGATATAGAATTACTTAAGAATATGCATATGCCATAGCTTCTGGCTTGAGAACTTCAAAAACAATATTGGATTATCAAAACTGATAAGACTGGATTCAGAACAAGGCCAAAGTCCTAGTGCAGTCTATAATTAAACAATTCCATTCTTATTTTGAAAAAAACAAACCAAAACAAACACAAACTGCCTCTTGCTCAAGAGTTTTAGAAACAAAAGCCACTTGAGAGAGGAAAATTAAAACAACACAAAACGCTGCCAAAAGGGAAAATCCCAAGGCATACATAGGATCAACACCTTCCTCAAGCAAAAAACCTGTTCTGCATGATCCACTCCTGTGTTTAAGCCTCCTGTGTCTGTAAACATGCAAAAAAAGAAATGCTTCAAACTCTGTCCTCCAGTAACAAAGTGCTGCATATTACTAACGTAGCCCCTTAACAGGTTTACAAAATCCTCAAGGCTCTTCTAACACCATTCGTGGTTGCCCTGCCTGTTAATAGCACAAGTTGTCTAAATCCAGTCACCGAACATTGGGCACAAGTTTTCAACTTCTCCTGTTATGGAAACAAATACATATATAAAATAAACATGATTTCCCATCATGCTACCCTCAGACATAAGCTGTAAGTGATGCTCTATTCCTCTTACATAGGCATATCATCAACCGTACTCTCAAAATACAGGAGGGGATAATTAAGCTCCTTACAGAACAGGTCCAGCACAGGCGAGCGCGAGAGGATTCTCCCTGCAGTGACTCAGACACCTATTGACCAATGGGCCTCTGAATCAACAGTTTCATCTCCAAAGAAGTGAAACCCTGGCAGAAGTTCTGAGCACTTGTAGTGCCAGGCTGGTGTCAATTATGCTGAACACTGGAAGCAAAGAGACCACCTTTCTGGACCACAAGCTGAAAAAAGCCACGAGACAGTGGCTGATTTGTTTATCCTCCTGGGCTATATTTGAACTGGTGATTCACCATGTCTGTCTTACTAATAACTCCTTCAGCTTGTCATTTCAGCCCCCTCCTCCAGCCTCCAGAAGTCTTCAGAATTCAGCTATTACTCTACACACACTTGAAGACGAAAAATGTCACTACTGTTGCTAGAAAAGACGATTAATTACACCACTTGAACATACACAGTTTTTAACTTTTAAAAGCTCTCTAAAATCCAAGAATAGCTATGGTACTGGGCAATTGTGTGTGGATTCCCTACAATATCAATTTCTGTCATGAATTTTCCTACTGAAGACATTAAATGCCCACCTTTGTCCACAGAAGAAAAGCAGTAATCACTAATTATACTTTTATAATATGTCACTGAGGTTATTCTGTTTCTCAAAATGTTGCAGCAAACTTCTACAGTCTAAAACTTTTCTTTTGCTTCATCTGAAGACGCTTCAGGAATCTCTTCCGTTATTCTGAATTATAACTATAAAAAGCTATCCTTTGAAGTCTTTCTTAGATTTATTTGCTTGCCAAGAACTCAAAAATAGCTGAACAAAGCAGCAGCTACAAAGTTAGCTCACTATGAGGAAGCATCTGTGCTGTTTTCATTTTCTTGGCTTTTTGGGTGGGGAGGGTTACTTAAATGGTAAGCAACTGCTGTGAAGGAAGGGAAAAAAAACAACCAAACAAAAAAAACCCCACATTGAGCAAAATCTTCCAAGTTTTAGTACGATAAAGCATTATGAAGCTCCACCTCTTCTATGATAATGTTTAGTGAGTAGAATGGCTCAAAACCTCCCTGTTTTAATTGATCGGATATCCAAAAGAAATCAGCAATAATGTTAGCAAAGCCTGCCTGAAGAACTTGATCAGCCATCTTAGAAATGTTTCCTTTACTGAGCACAGGGAAGGAAAAAAAAAAACACAAAACCAACCCAGAAAAAAAAAATCAAATAAATTGTCCCTCTCATAGCAAAGTGCTCACATACACGCTGTATCTTGAAATTTCTGGAAGTGTCTTTACCTTTGCTCCACTAGAAATACAGACACCGAACCACAGTGCATCACCCCAATAGCAATTAGAATGAGAACTGCAAAACTGTCACCCCAGAAGGTGAAGAAACTCACTGCCCACATATGTGCATCTTTGCCTCAGAGTTGCATATGTAAGTTACAGAAAGTGATGGTGACACATATCCTGCTAACTGGCATACGGCTCCCCCGTCTCCTCATTTTACAGCAGTTCTTGGCAAGCACACCATACCAGGAACCTGCTTAAATTGCTAATTAGTAACAGACTTTTCTTTGGGAAGGTGGGAAGGGGTTAATCTTTTAATTGAGCAGCTCCTACAAAACAGAAGTAAATAAGAAACATTAACTTTACAAACCATTAGTTTCCTTTCAGTCTGTACTCAAACTAGTACAACAAGCAAAGCATTTTATTGATTTTCACTCAAAACGGGCAACACTATTCCTAAGAAGAGAATACTCTCTTCTTGTTTTTCCTGAGCAGTTTGCAGGGGGATTAAACACACAACCCAATAAAGCTGGGTGGGAACTCATATGAATGGAAACTTCAGCGTCACATTTGATACCTAGATCTTGGCCAGGGTACATGGGCAATCGAATAATTCCTTTTTATGGGACTCAGATTAAGCTGTAGTATGGAATTGGTAGGGACTGAATACAATACCATGATCCAGCTGAAATGTTATTGATTCACTTGCAAAAAGTACAACTAGAGTATAAATAAGAGTTAAATACAATGCAATGTCATTGAAACAAACAATATCTAGCGGCAGCTCAATGGTAATGCACATCTCTCATTTAGAACATTATCAGTGAAGTTTTATATTCTTACTGTGATTTTTTTTTCACCCCAATAAGTGCTTCTGAGGAGAAAAGACATTCAAGGGCTGTGAGTGGAGTTCTGAGGACTGATTCTGCAGTCTTCCCTTAGCATAGCAAATAGCAAGTGATTCACTCACTAGTCACCATAAAAGAAACTTCACTCAAGGTGAATAGCAGTTGCAGAATCTGCCCTGAGAACTGAATATTTCATATTCAGTATGTATATTATGAAATAGTCTTACCTCAGTAAGAGCGTGCAGCTGTCCTTTATGCACACAGACACCCATAAACCTACAAGAAATAAGAAAAGAAAAGTGGTTTGGGCTTTTTTCCCCCCCTCCTTTTTGTTCTTTAAAGAAACTAATATACGATACACCAACAAAAGAGGAAAGAGAAAAAATTCAGCCTCACAGACACTGCATACCTCACCACTGATTATTTAAACATCTCAGCACAAAACAAAATCATGTATCTACATTACAATATAATTTGTATTAGCAGTTCCAAGAGGATACAGGAGACAGCTCAACCTCAAAATGGAAAGTTACTAATTTGACTACAAGCAAAGGCCAGCATATAAAGATTTATGCAGAAAGGAACAGTCTCAGAGTCCTAATTTAAGGAAGTTTAAGCCAAGTCATCCACTGTTGGTCTGCATAAACAGAAAATTACTTCCCTTTGCATTTTGCTGTTTAAGCATGTTTCTTCCCACCCCATTCTTAACCACTCAGGAATACGAGGGCACATATGCAATGTATACTTCCCCTCCCCAAACTCCTCTTTCCAACACTTGGATCGAAGCAAGTTTTGGTAGTATCCAGCATACACACATTCCACAAGTGTTACCTACACTGCATAATTTTCAGATTCCTGCTGTTAATAGTAATGATTGCCACCCTTGGTTTGTCTGGAAAGCAGCAGAATGTGCCATAAACAACTGAAAGCTCATTTTTACCACCATACAAGCTGAATTTAAAAGTGACAAAATGCAAATTAATACTACTCGTAAACATCTCCCATGAGAAAGTTCAGTGAAGCTGAAATTTTAAACACTTTAGAGCCTTCCTTGCACAGTTCAAGTGTTCGTTCTTTATAGATTAACTAATTCTCAGTTTTAGTCTTTAGATTTTGGTCTCAGCAAGCAAAAACAAATTGTCATTTCCATAACGTTCAGAAATTTCCATTTTGCACGTAAGAGGTAGGCACGCATGATCTCATTAAATGTGACAGGAATCTTGTGGACAACAACTCAAAGGAAAAGGACCTTTTATATCCTGAAACACTTCCGAATTTAGAAACAAAATGATGCAAGACATGTAGTGCTAGTTCAGCTAAGCTGCTTTTGAAGAAATGAATGATCCTCACTGTTCTCTTGTCTAACAGCTGACTGGTAAATTACAAGCAGCCAAAGAAAAATAATATAGGTAAGGTCCTTTGCATAAGCTGAGCTGTGGAAATCTGTTTTTATAACCAAAGAAGCAGCAAGACTTGTATTAGAACATCTACTGCCTGCTCTCACCTCAAACAATATTCCCTGAATATGGGAATTTTAATTTGTGAGACACTAAAAATCCAATTCCTCTTGTTTAATGTAGAATCATAGGGCATGATCGGGTACTCAGGGGAAAGGGAAGAAGCTTCTTTTAGATATACCATATACCCAAAACATTGCTGGTTCTGAGTTTCACTTCATACAGCAATGAACATATGAGCAATATTGTAAAGAAGTTGACAAATTAAGCTTCCTGAGATGAAGAAACCCAGACTTCCACAGAGCAGAAATCTATTTCTTAATGCATTCTGAAAGCCTCCAGCACTACCAGGCATGGTGTTAATGGCTTTATTCACAAGCAAAAATGGAAAGCACACGAATCCAATATATTAATTCCTTTATAAGACAACTTTTCAAAGTATTATTTTCTCTATCAATTACATAAAGTTAACCTGCTATGGCAATATTTTCATTCAACAAAAACTGAGATTAAGTAATTAAAAACAATCATGTTTTCATCTATAGATCAACTCTTCCTTTGTAAAGATGTATCACACTACTTATAAATTAAGAATTCATTTTATTTGACTTAATTCCAAAATATAAATGCATTTAAGAATTTATCAAAATTTTGGAAAAATTTAATTTTTTGTCTCATCTTTACCAAACAGGAAAAACATCACTGCAACTTAAAGACTGGTAGAACTTAACGTTTTCTGCCAACCTGTTTTGATCAAGGGAAGTCTCAATGGAAACATATTCATTACCTTTGTGAACCGACACTTAAGGCAGCAAAGACACATTGAATCAAGTTACCAAGAGCAAGAGTTTAAAAATTCTCAAATGCTTAGGATTTCTACTAAGAATCAAAAATCAAAAACAAAGCTCCATATCATGATCTCATGGAGAAAAAGCTGGACAAAAAGTTACATTTATAAACCTCACATATTTAGAAAGTATTACCCAGGAAAAGAGAAACCAGATACACTGATAAAGACAGAATTAATGAGTCTACAAGCAACATACTGAAGCCATTTAAACTTCGTGTGAATGAATCTCAGTTTTCAGGCTCTGGAAAATAGATTGATACAACAGACCTGCAGCAATCCAAATTCCTGGAAAACTTCTGCTTAGCTGTTTTATCAAGCAATAATAAGCCACTTGGTTAAGCCAAGAACTGCTACAAAACATTGCTGGAAAGGATTTTCACTCAAAGATAATACACGCAGCTGCTACCGGGAAATACAATTACCAAGCAAGATTTAACATGGTTTCAATTTCTGAGACTGCCCCAGATGAGATTCCAAGTTCTGTGGATAGGAAGCTGACATGCTGGTCCAGCACAGCTGAGATTATTCCTGTTGGCTAGACACACTGTCTCCTGAGCCAAAATGTGCTTGTAGGTGAACTTCAGCAGAATGTCTTGTCAGCCAAAGGTTACACTTCCTATAAGCATTTCTAGTTGGAAGGAGCTCCAATAAGCCAGTCATCCACAAACAGGAGACCATTTGGAGATTTAAGGAAGTTTCTTTTCAAGACAGTGTATCTGGCCTTATCAGCAAGCTGAAACACTTCCAAAATCTGGTTGGAAAAGTTTTCCTAGAAGCTCAAATAGAAAGGATGATACTTGAGTCCACCCAACTAAATACAGTGCAGCACATTTCCACTACCAAATGCATTCGAACAAATGTCAGCAATCTGTACAGATGTTGGAAATCTTGTTTTATAAACAATGAATCTGGAAAACCTGTCCTCCTAAACAAAACCAGGGGAAGTCTGGATATTTCTGAGTCCTTCACAACAGTTACACAGACTACTTTCAGTTCAGTCAGATGGCAAGGGAGAAAATCCTGGACAGAAAAGGGGAGGCTAAATACTGCAGCCTAAGTCTGTACTCTTTGCCTTAATTTATCAAGCAAAACTAATATCCAGATCATACAGCCTCTGTGGCTATCCAGACACTGAACACATGCTTCCAGTTAAAAGAACTTCACTGGGACACATTCCTGTTCTGTGCATAAACCTGGGGCAGTTACAGTTCAACAAAAGAAATCGATGCCCTCCAAAATTTACTGCTTGTATGAGAAAATTCAGCACTTTGATAATATTAAACAAAAGAAACAAACCAAACACACAAAGGCAGAAGTCTCTAGTACAAGCCCACTAACAGAGACAAAAGGTCAGAAGACATGCTTATTTCATTGCACTGACTGCTGGAGAAGGAAGAGACTGAGTAAATATTAAGTCTGCATTAAGGCCCTCCTTAATGGTTTAGGCACCATGCTAAATTAAAAATGTATTTTAAGTTTTCTATACTTGCATTTTGATTCTAGACAGAGGCAAGGCATTTAATCTATCATTTCTGTAACATATTATACACAACACATACAGCCTCTCTTCCGCTGCCTTGTACACTGTATTTCTAAAATATTCCTTTTTGGTAACCACATTACACAAAGAGAAGCAAAAGCCATTTTCTTTTCTGTTAAAACACTGTTCAGTACAGGACAAAGGATTTTAAAAGACAAAATCCATCCTTCTGGCTATTGTAATGAAGTCCATCACAAGCAATTTCACAGAAATGAAGGTTTGAAAGGATAAAACTACATACAAAAAAACCTCTGGTATTGTGTTCCCAAGGTGATAGATTTGTCTCAAAGGGGATGAAATAAAATTCTCCTTGAAAGGAGTTCATGGAATATGCACACAGTGTGCTTATTTGTGTGCCTGCACACACAAGAAGGTGGATTTAATCAATGAGTCAATCTGCCTGCACGCTCACAGCCAAACACGCAGCAATACCTCCAAGTGCTCCCACGAGAACACTTAAGACATGAGCTAAGACTTTCTGTGTACAGAATGTTTTAAATTAAGTCCCCAAGGTACAGATCAAATAAAGAAATGCTTTTTCATGCAAACAATAGTGATATTAAAGACTGAAATTCTACCTCAAAATTGAAGATACGCTAATTTAAGAGAAAGCACAAGAGACGGAGAATCTTTGGTAGCACACCACTTCATTTGTATGAGAAAAACACACCTGTAAGATATTACAAAAAAAAAAAGGTATCATGTCTCTCAGGCTGCAGCCTGAAGGCTCCCAAGCTCAGGACACAAGGATGGAGATTTCTTGAGTCCTTTCCAAACCTATTTTCTTACTTTGATTTGGGTAAAAACTCATGACTACAGCAGCACATCAGCATTCAGAGAAGTAGCAAAATGGTAAAACACATCTACAAGCATACACCAGACCTTTCATAACCACATTACTTGATCTAACCCAACCCTTGCACAGCACTGCACTAATAGGACACAAGCTAATAAGGAAGTGGAGAAATGCTCCAAACCCCTGTTTTCCCTAACCCCAGCAATTACAGTCTTGCCATGTATCAGCCAACCCATATCAAAATGGCTATAGTAAACATCACATGGTACAAATCCCAACCTCAGCTCACTTTTCCACACCTCCTCTCACCATCTGTCTGAGGGAAGATGTGATAAAACCAGCACATCCCACATCCAAGGCAGGAAGAAATGCAGATCAGAGGTAGAAAAGCATTTTAATTCTCCACGTGTAACTGGTATGCAGGAGTGAGATGGAGACAGGAGATGAGATTGATGGTAGAAACAGAAGAAAACACTCCTCAAACACCATTCATCTGCTTCTGCCCTGTCCACTCCTAAAATGTCCCTAACCTGGGCCCTTGGGAAAAGCCAGCAAACCAAAAAGATAAGCAGCTCTCATACATAGTTTGTTATAAACACCAGACAGTGACTGAACAAAAAGTTACTACATTGTAGTTAACACCTTCTCTGCCTCTAGAATCATATCTGCTAGCTGAAATAGGAAACAAGAGGAAGGGAGACAAAAAACCTCCCAAATCCCCTATTTTTTACCATCATGCCTGCGTAGCTGCAAGAGCTGGAGTCTTCTATTCTAAAATATCCTTAACAGACTGAAAAAGAAATTCCATTTTTTGCCAAAATAAATCCTCTAATAGAGGACAGTCTCTCATTTTCTTCATGGAAAATACATTAGAAACTTATATATACACATATATTTGACCACTGGAATCTTTATGATCCTACCATGGGGACGGTAGACTTACTGGGGACTTGGTAAGTGAAAACTAAGCTCTTCACTTACATCTCTCTTCTAATCAAGATGGATCTATATAGCTGCCCAAGAGCAGAATTTGAGTGCAGAAATACTGAAATGAGTGTGGAGATTTAAAGTTAGCCTTTCACTCCACGGCGAATAAAGCTTTTAAAGCCTAAATACCCAGATCAGTACTTCAAGTAAAACAAACTCACCAAGAGAAACTGAAACACCTTGACCCAATTTCATCTCCTCAAGATGTACAGAAGTGTCAGTAAGGTAAAAACACACGCCTGCCTTCAGGTAATCTCTACCGAGCTAAGGAATGGAAGGAGGTCAGCAACTACTGGCAAACTCACACTCCAGAACAGTGACCAGAGTCAGGATAAAAATTTCAAAAGGCACCTGTAATTCTGAAAAGGAGTTGATATGGACAGCACAGAAGCAAAAGCAGTTTCAAATAGTCAGCAATATTTATTAGTCACATCAGTGTAACCAATGGCAAAAATACCAAAATCTTCACAATAACATCTTGAAGTTAACTGTGGGCACATCGGAATTGACAGCTTGTAAAAAGTTGCTATATATTTTAAAGCACTGGCAAAGGGAGGGTTTTTTAATTGCCCAAAGGATAATGATGATCCTGGGCTACCAAATGCACTACGAGGAAGAACTTCTTCTCCCTTCCATAACACTTAAATATATAAACTACAGAAGAGCTCTTGGACAAAAACACGGATTCAATAACAAATTTGAGGTATTACGCATCAGCATGTTCAAAAACACAACCACGCTCCCAGCATAAGGAAGATTTTAGTGTACTAAAACAAATGCCTCATTGCTGAATCTGACATTTGCTTTCTAAAACATTAACTTGCTATGCTGCACATGTTGAAATGGTTTGAGAGCAGATTTTGGAGGCTGTAAAGCCAGTATTTATCCAGTTTCATAATTTTACAAGCCATTTGATAGCAGAGCACCTCACTGCCCTCACTTGCTTCAATTAACCACTGCACAACATGATCTCAACATTTCAGCCTAAGAATCCATTACTATCCTTACTGGCTAACAACAGGAAGGAAAGACTTTGCTTACAGTGTAAGTTAACAGCACATAGTCCCAGAGCTCAGAAATATATTACATAAAAATCAGAGGACATCTTCAAGACATGTGGAGGAGATCCAGTCACTAATCAATAGAGAAGTGAACTTGATGCTAGTGATGAAACACCTTACTCAGTAATACAGAAGAACTTCAAAGGAAAGAAATTAAGTGAAGAAAATATTTAACAGCAAACTGAGATAGCTCATAGCCCCTGTAAAAGTGATATACTAGAACTTCTTGGAAGTGGATGCTCCCTTTAAATACTAATACAAGCTTAGAATTTCCAAAAATAATCCCAGAAAAATGTTTCAGTGGGAACATGTTGCTGTAGAACATTTTCCTAAAGACTTCTCAGCAATACAACTCCAGCTACTCTTATCCGACAGCACAATGTTGTCAAACAAGCAACACAACCTCTCACCACTTTAAGCACAAATTACTATTAATTATTTTTTTTATGTGTTTCTAAAGTGGGAAACAGGTTGTTTTACAAGACTAGTAGAAACACCAATGATTTTATATGTTTATGAAACCTAAATAGAGAGGCTTGCATGTGTATGTTCATATAAAGGTATATACTGACACATAGGCAGGTGACATTTAAGAGGGGCAAAATCTTCTCCCAGACATAAAGGGATTGGAAACACTGCAGTAAAATTTAAACAAAAACTTAAATGACACAAAATTAACACACAAAACCATCGAGTTATCTGCTACACAGAAAAGTAGTAGTTTTTACCGTGTATTATAATTCAATGAAAAAACACTAAAACTAAATACTGTTTTCTCATTTGCATTTCCTGTAGGAATATCTTTGCTCCTGGTAGCAAGGGGACTTACCTAACAGATAAGAAAAAGGCAGTATTTTTTACCAGAGAGGCTACTTTTGAAGAAGCCTCAAATCAAGCAATTCATAAATCAAATGCAGTTCATCCTTCTAAACAAACTGTGCAAAGATAGACCATTTCAATTTAAGTAATTTATTTCTGATATATTCACTCATAACTGCTTACACGAGCACACAAAGAAAAAGATTTCTCTGTCAATCCTGGGTAATAACTGGAAGAACAAATGAAATTCCTTTTCTGCTTCATACATAAATCAATACATTATTGTTCTTCCTTCAGGACCATCTGTGTAACACTGCTGACTTCAAATTATTCATAGGCTTGAAGGCCAGAGGGGACCATACATCACAAATATGATCTCTTTTACATCACAAGACACCTAAATTTCAGCAATTACTCAGGACTGAGCACAGTAATTTTTGCTCTCAGCAACACCTCTGTAATTCCATTCAAGAGGGGGCAGGGTTACATTTAGGTACAACCGAATGCTTTTGGCCTGTCAAGATATCCCTTTCCTACTTTCCCTCATCCCAACACAAATTAAATTTTTCATTTTGAACAGAGCTGAAGAGCCAGCTTTTTTAAAAATAAGATTTACCAACCACACAAAGTTGATAAAGAAACTGATGAAGTATACTGAGTTGATGATTCTGACAATGCCAATCTTATTTTGGAAAGTTACTCTTTCCACAAACCTTACAAAAAAAGCAGCTTTATCAGACCCCAGGGTCATACGCTACTTATCAAAGGATTCAGAAAAAAGGAAATGAGGGAAAAGACATGGGGGATAGATCTAAGAAACAATTAATGATCCTGAAATCTAAACAACCAGATAGATTATACAATTTAAATTAAAGTAAACAAACAAACAAACAGAAGGAGGAGTTGCTTAGAATGCACCTCACCTTGGAGCAGAGAAAACAGACTAAGAATTGTAATTAGGGACAGATTACTACGACACTTGAATAAATATATTGTGATAAAACCAACACAGTTCACTATGAGTAAGAATTCTTTAAGTTCACAGGTTTTTGAGGTTTTAAGAAAAAGAATAATAGAAAACAGACATGAATTTATGGAATGCTCCCTACAGATATTTCAAATGCTTCTGACACGTGTCCTCATAAAAACTGAAGGAAACACACAGGATAATATTGTTACAAATCAGTTGATGAAGACTGAGATAGGATTTCAAGGATCAGAAAAATCAGTCATAAAGGATTTTAGGAATCAGTATTATGTCTGTACTATGTAACAGAATGGTGAAGAAAAGGAAATTAAGTAACAGAGCTTAAAAGAGCTGAGATCAGAAATGGATCCCAGGTGTGCAATAGCAGCTTAGGAGAACTGGTCATTTGGTGCACTGTCATCACATCTTTAAATTTCATAATGTTACGGCTTCAGCCAATTATGTTAATTGCTTGTCACATCACCATAGAAGAAAAACCAAGACTAAAGTGGTTCAAGAAATAACAAGATACACATTGGAATATCTTAGATTTGCATGCAGTAATCTAATGCAAAGCAAGAACTACCCTTTTCCTTCCAGGAGCATACAAATTAGATTAGTTCAACTCTAGCTTCTTTTCTTCAGTCCTTCTTGCCCCACCTTGCAATAGAGCAATAAGAAAATGCTAAAACCTAGGAAGCAGACCTAAGAATAAAAAACAGCTATGGCACTTTGCATTGTTTAATTGTAAGATTAGTAACCATAAGTTAGTTGAATAGTGTTAAATTTGCAATAATTTAAATTCACAAAAAGAACCCAAATTTAACTCTTCATATCACTTTATTGATGCATCAGAAATTTAAAATGTGAGCACTTGTTTTTCTCTGACATAAGTTACTCATTACTGGCAAATTCCAGATACCAAAACCATGCCCATGTTTGAGTTTTTTTCTCTTAAGTCTTTTCTTCTTCCTCCCATTCATCTATTAAATTAGCAATTGATCCTAACACATTCACAACAGATAGATCTACAGATCTACAACAAAAATAAATAAATAAAAATTGGAAAGAAGAGAGCTCTACTAAAGACAACCTATCTCTATACAATTCAGAAAAAAGCCAGTGTACCTTAAGATGTTTGGATGTGAGAGTCTATTCATAAGTTGAACCTCTTTCAGCATGTTTGCTCTGTTGCTGTTCAGTGTGTTCATCTTCAAAGCCATTACCTGGTCTGAAGTTCTGTGCCTTACCTATTGGATAGAAGCAAAAAATGGTAAGGATATGAAATGCAAGACTGAAGAACCAGTATTGTTGTAGTGCCATGCAGAGATCCTTCATGACAAAAGTGATCTATACACCAGTTTCTGTAGTCTTTATCATAGACATGACTTTCTATAAGCATACTATGCAAATATAAAATGGCATTTTGCTCTTCTCTTGCAACTCATGATGACAGAAAGCTTGAGAAGCTGAAAAAACCCCAGCTATCAGCTTCTTAGTACAAGTGAAGGAAGCCATCTGTTTGTCCACAGAGAAAAAGCTTCCCACTCCAAAACCTATGAAACTTATCTCTATTCCACCCACAAATTTTTTTCCCCCTGCAGTGGTTGCTGTCATTGTTCACAGAATGTGTTACGTGAGGATCTTTTGCTTACAGCTATGGAGCAGATTTTGGAGGTACTCAGTGTTTACTTCTGAAAATAGACTATGATCCAGCTTCCACATCCAGGGGACTGAAAGCATTCCTGCCAACCCCTGCTACAAAGCGGAGAGGTTCCTGCACAGGGCATCACCTCACTCAGGGTGTCAGTAGTGGCTGTAGAGCGTCAGCAGGAAAAACAGGATTTCTCTGGCAACTGCGCAGCACCAGCACCTCGTTCAGTGTGACTTTCCCCGGTCAGAAACGCAGGACTGTGGCCATTTTTAAATTGGTACTCAAACTAGCCCATCTGCCAAGTGTTACAAAGATATTTGCTACTATTAGAAAGGAGCTGTCACAATAGTGTACGGCTTGCCAATCCTTTGAATTTCCTTGCAGTTGGGCATTCCCACACACACACACTGGTAGTATTCATGGAAACTATGTTCCCATTTTCTTCCTACATCAGTACCTGCAGCTCACAAATAGAAAACATGTACTTCTCAAAACACTGAATTACCCTCATGGCAAATTCATTCATGTTTATGGAGATTAGCTTAGGAAAGTCTGTGTTCCAGGAATTTAAGACTCATTATCTTTCTAATTTAAAACTGAAATCAACATTATGACGTAGGTACATACAAACTACCTATATTTTAAACAATAGCAGCCTGTCTGCTTTTATTCCAGAAGACTGTTCTTTTTTTCCAGCAAAAGGCTCCTTTAGCTCTGATATATTAACTACAGAAAGAACAACTGAACCCATGATAAGCAGATGCAAGAAGAAAATAGGGTATGGATTTTGAAGGTAAGGCTCCCTGGTAGCTCTCAGGCAGCAAGTGATACCCATTTTCAAGTTTTATTTGCACACCACTACCTGCAAGAACAAGCAGCATATTTCAGCTAAAAATTCTCATCTAGACACAAAGCCCATGAATTCAGCACAGGGATGTACTGGGAGCAAAGGGTGTCATGTTTCAGGTGTGTGTCTGGTTTAATGCTTCTAAGTTGCCTCTTCCCATCCTAGTTTCAAGTATAGGGTAGCACTGGAAACAACCCAGGTGAGCGTGGTAAACAACATCGAGGCACTGAGTAGAAAAATAGCCCTCAGATGCTTTTCCTCCTGCTTCCCCCCCGCTTATGTACATGAGCTCCTCAGATGCCTCACCTACAGTCACCCAGTAATCCCAGTGCAAGAAGGATCAGGGAAAGGGGGTGGAGAAGGATACAGAAACCAGCACTGAGTAGAAACCAACAGCAAGTTCACAAGCATGGGACTCCTCCTTTCTGTGGTAATATTGGTTTTAAAATAAAACTGGCCAAACTACAGCTTTAGTGCATTACAACAAGATAATCTAGAATCATTCTCAACACAACCCGTCTTGCCTGTTTGGTATGCTTATTGGTTGTAAGCAGGATGATTGCATGTTAAGTCGATGAGGTTTATTGTTACTTGCCAGGTTTCTTGTGTCAGTTGTGTACTTTCATTAATTTTTAATTTTACCCAGCCAATTTGAATGAAGAAACTAAGTTGGACAGGTCAATGTCTACATAGAGACTTTTAAAATATATTTCAGTTATACATTCGTTTTACTAGGAGTAATGCCTTGCGTGAAGAGAAAAAAATTTAAAATGCATTCATAGATTTACGAACAGAAAACTTCAACCATGTAAATTTAAATTAAGAAAAAAAGGACTATGCTTTGAACCTATACACAGCAGCAGCTAAATCAACACACTTCCTCTCAGAGGAAGGTTAGGAATCTTGGGTGTTGTGGTGGAGTAATTTGGGGTTTTCAGGGAACAGGAAGGGATTTGAAGTAACTTAATTCCTATAGTCAGAAATGCTCTCAACAGAACTTCCTCAGAAATGAGCTTTCCACTGACACAGAAGCTTCAAGGTCTGCCAAAAAGAAATGAACAGAGGTAGAAGGTGATCAGGAACTCAGATGGAGTGTGGTCTTATACAGTATTTGCCTTCTCATTAACCCTGTCAGCTATCTCTTAATTTCTTGCCCATTTCCATAATTCACTCAGTTTCATGCCAAAATTTTCTGCTCTTTTGCCTCAACTCTGAGGTAAAAGAAAAATTTATCACAGGACCCTTTTCCTTGTTCAGACTGCTCTTCTTAAGCTAAGGAAACCTCAGAAAAGAAGCTGGGTAACTTTTTGGGTCCCTGTGTCCTGCATGCTTCCTGGATATTCAGGTCTGATACGCAGCAAGAAGCGCTCAACACCTGCTTCTCAAAGGTTTGACTGGCCACAGCACCAACTGCACATTCAGAGAAAACTGAGCTGCTTTTGCAAAGACAAAACTTTTCATCCTCTGTTTTAGGCTATCCTGCAGTCTTTTCAGTCTTGACAAGGTTCAGTGGCAAGGTCAGTAGGTTTTTCTTCTGTTTGTTTTATAAAATCACTTTCCCCATGCTTGGAAATTTCTCGAGTTTCTTACACATAGAGCAGCGTATTCTGTCCAATTAACTGGTCTCTAAACAGCACCCAGCACGGCACTATGCTTTGTTTCACTTAAAGAGACACAGTAAGGTAACACCAGCAATTTTATTTGAAATTCTGTATACTGTTCTGATGTTGGAGGATGTATTCCTGCAAGACCTGACAGAACGGCAAAATTCCTAATCAAACAAAAGGAGAGATAGGGGAAAAGGGACTCTTCCTCTCTCCCTAGCTATCCTTTAAGCAAGGAGAAAGAAGCAGAACTGGAGGTGAGAGGTCATCTTTCTCAAGAGGACAATACTCAATATTCTGAATAAAATAAAGTATCAGTTTATAAATTACGGAGCACAATGCTAATCATTTGGAATATACCTAAGACTAACCATATTCTCTCCTCTGAAGCACAACTGGCAAAGAGCATTTCTATGGCAAGAGCAAATCGACCACAAGGAACTGACAGGTTCTGTCTTTAAGGTCTCAGTCAAACTCTGAATCATCAACATGGGAGGAACTGTCAGCTCTGCCCTCTGTGCCTACTTACTCATCAGTCATACCCTAGACAAAAATTGCGTCTATCCTGGCATCCTCTGCCAAAGCCCTGCAAAACTATTCAGTTTTAATCCCTCTTCTCCTTTCAGGCCACCTCTGTGCCATAAAAACATGGAAGTGATATTTCAACCACCTGACTCCAGAAGGAAAACGAGTAAATATTTTGGCAATACTGCTGATCCAATTTAACAAGGCAGTGTGCCTCAGGCATATGCCTGTATACTCAACATAAACAGGGCTTCACTCATGCAATTCAAACCTCTCACTGATGCAAGTTGCAGATTGCTGTGAAGCTTTAAAAGTTGTTGACATTATTATTAATTAGAGCCTCTTGCATATCAGACCAAATAACCTTTTAGCAATGTCTGGATCATGGCGTCTCTGCTTAGAAACATTCTGATAATCCTACAGCTGCTTTGCACACACTTCCAGCTTCTCAGTCTGCTTACCTGTGTGTGTGACTCCATCTCCAAGGTCACAGTAACCAGATATTGCCTCCCTGTTTTATTGCTGACAGGCAGTTAAACCGTCCCTTTGCACTCTGCTTCTCCTAGGACCAAAGCACTTTGGACTTTGACCTGGCTGTGGTTACCTGCGTGGCCTGTCTGCTCACATCAGACCCTGTTCTGATCCTTAGCCCTCTCTTTAGAAGAAACTGGGAAGTAGAGGAAGTAACGGATACAGGTAAAGAAATAGTGATGCATTTAAAGGAAATCTCATAATAGTGATGGAGCAGGGCTCACATTCCAGAGAAGTAGTCACTGTATAAAGTTCAGGAGGGTTATCATGCAAAAATTGGTGGGTTTAATGTTCAGCTTGCTGCTTAGCTGTAAAGTTCTTTATTATTAAAAAAATTAAATATAATTTAGATTATTATTTATTCATTACGTCATACAGGTCTGTCACAGCTCTCTGAAAATCCAAACATTTATATTACTTCCACTTCCTGCTGGACTGAAGGGAGGGATTTTTAAGCAGTAGCTGAAATCTAGCCTGATTTCATCTTTCACAAGGTCTTTTTGATCTGTATTCACCATACCTTTCCAGGTGGCCCTGGAATAAACATCTGAAGAAGATTTCCTAATACTGATATTATAAATCTGCCCACACAGTTTTCAGCTGTGCTCCTAATTTTTCACTGCATTTTCATTATTTTCCAAATCATCATTATATAGCTGGAAGTATTTTGTCACAGTTGTCTTCCAAAACCTCATTTAACTGCTTTCCAGTTTTTCCTTACCTTCTCCTCTTCTGGCATCCAGCCTCACTGCTTAAATACATTTACAGATCTTTACTTATACAGCCTACTCCATAAAAACATGCTGCTGTTCTAGCACAAACACCAATTTTTTGTTCATTCTTTTACACACCTTGGTCTTCATTTGGTCATTTCACCTTCACCTTTGCTGCCACGTGTCCAAAGCACCATTCTAAAAGCAGTCCCCTCTAGTTCAAGTATTTGACCTTCCTTGAGTTTGCTTCTCTGTCTTCATCTGATTTATAAGTATTTTCTCTTTGATAACAAGAGACGAAAACATTCCCTTAGCTACCATTCTAGGCCATTTGCACTAAGTATGTTACACAGTTTCATTCTGATTGACTGAGTTAACAAAGCTTGTGAGACATGTGAGATGATAGAAGTAATCACTGCTAAAGAAGAAAGGCTTCATCATAAGAGTGCATACTAAAGGACAGATAAAAAGTCTTTCACAGGGAAAGAGACCAGCAATTTGGCTCTGATACAAAACTTCTCTCAAAAACAGACTACTTCCTTGCTGTGACAGCAGAAGAAATCTTAAAAAAGAAAAAATAGGGTCAGCTGTATTTTATCCAAGTCTCACAGTCAAGCCACCAAGTCATCACACTTACAGGGACATATTTTCATGCCTCAAGGATGAATGTGTTAGAAGAATGCCTTGACTCTAAGGCTGATTGAAAAAAGCTCCCTTTAGCAAAGGAGATAAACCCATTCTTCAGCTCAGATCACACTGCTTATAAGTCTGTAATCTGAAATGGTTTTCTTAACATTAAAATGTACCCACTGTCAGATACACATATTCATAGTAGTGATGCCTATATCAAGTCAGAAATTCTGTATCACTAGGAAAATTTGCACTGACAAATAGGAGCTGAAAGAAATAGACCAGTCCAGATAATACTAAGCTGCTATGTTGATGCCAGAGAGTCAGATGGGTCGTGGCTGTTTTCAGAGTAGTAATACAGAATGTCACTATACTCTAACTTCTTGCAGCAAGAGAGAGACCTGCCAAATGCAACAAAACTTTGCCAAACAAAACTAGTCAGCATGTGTTACAAGAGCTTTAGCACAGGTTCAGAAGATCTACAGAAACTAGGCACAAAATAAACCCCAAAACCTTTCAAAAGCCTGGCAGTAATTGTGACTCTACTAATGCCTAATACTAAAAAGAATTGAGACAAATACACAGGAAAAGCTGGAGACTTTACTGTTTTCCCTTTAGCACAAAAGCTTGGTATTAGTCAAACAAAAGTCCTAATTTGACAACTTTAGTAACTTCCAGCATCACCAATTCAGCAAAGAAATAAGTTCAATTACTAGAGAATATTCCACACCTACAGTCAAACAAATTCTCCAATATTTTTTCCAAATAAAGTGAATTTCTAATTAGTAAGACAGCAGTGCCATTGATACTTTGTAAATCCACTTATGTGCCAAAAAACCCTCAATTTTTCTTTTGTATTTTGTTTTTCTTCATTGCCCACTGTAATGTAGAACCAGGGCCCAAAATAGAGCACCTTTTTATTTTAAACAAACCATTTATTGATAGGAATCTGTGCACATATCTTTGCCATTAACTTGATCTCAATCAAGCCATAAAGGCAAAAAGAGACTACAGTCTTATTTTGAGAGAAAGCACAAATTCATCAGAGGACTATTGTTCCACAGTTTGAGATGAGAAATAAACAGGCACAGCCCAGGGTGGGGAAGCTGACTGATTTTGTAGCCAGTTCAGCAAAATTGTAACCATATAAACTTTCCTCTGCAATCCAGCACATGGAACATGGACACTGGGTGAGCACTGTTTTACCATGACCTCAGTAAACAGCTCAGACACGTACTTTATACCTGAGTAATATCATAGTCAGGAAAGTATAAGAAATATTGAGTTTGAAGTACAGGACTGGGAGCTTATTCTTAATTTTCAGTGTTAGCTATCCTCAGCTCACTGAGCAGCCCTGAGCACGCTACTTCCTTTCCTTTGTTACCTCTCTAACTGCTGTATAAAATGGAGGTGATATTATCTACCTGCCGGAAAACTGGAAGATTGACATCTGCAAATGACTGACGTAACATCCAAAGAGAATACATAATCAGATACTGTATCTGTGTTCCTATTTTCCCATTGAATTTTTAATACTGATGGTTAAATATTTCCTATGTTACTATGGGTTTATCCTGTATGAAAGATAATGATACTTACATAATCTGCAGACGTTTTTGAAGTAAAACAATACTTTGGACTGAGTTTTCCTGACACAGAAATTTTATTTTCTATCTCTTACAGTATATGAACAGTTTGGCACTGAGCACGCAGTATCCCCACTACACCAATAATGTCATCATTGGTATTCAAACACATTTGTGGGGTTTGTTTTCAAAATCTGTATGGGAGCCTTGACAGAAAGTTCTGTTTGGGACAGAAATAATTTCCTTATATTTCCTTTATAAATCTTTCAAATAAACATTACCATGCATGAGTAAGGAAGTCTGTCCCACCTTTCAGAACAGAGCCCACTGACATACAACTATCGCTGTTATAACCACAGCACTTAGAACTTGACCACAACCACAAATAAAAAGAGAGCAGGGAGCAGGAAGAAGCCACATTTTGCTTACTTGAAGATACTTCAGCTTTTATAAATCTATACAATTAATAACCTTCAGGTTACAGCCAAAATCAAAAATTCCAAGTAATTTCTTATTATTTAAGCCTTCATGAAACTGCTTTTCTTGAGAATTCGGTTCTCCTTCTTACACAAGTAGCTAATTAAATATGCCATGCAATTTCTTACGTCTCATCATCGCCTGTAAGCGCCAGGAAGCACAAGAATTGGATTTGCAGGACGTAATTGCAGGCGGCTCATGTGAAAGTTACAAAGCAACACCAGCGAGTCAGTGTTAGACACATTGTCAGCTCCGGATTAGTTAACAAAGCAACACTGTCTCGGTATCGATCACTCCAGCGGACGTTTCGGAGCTCTGTCCTCTCCCCAACCCCTAAAGCCACCAGACCATCAAACAGAGGCCCCCGCCCTGCAGAGCTGCTGCCAGCGCAAAGGGCCCTGCAGCCACCCCAGGGCACTCCCAGGCTGTGCCAAGCACAGCGAGGGTCAACAGCCGTGGCGACTCCCAGGCACAGGAAGCACATGGACAGGAGAAGAGGTTCCTACAGCTCGGATACAGCCCCAGCATCTACTGGGAAGAAGTAGCTCTGGATCACTTGCATATAGAATACCAACAACTGCAGCAGGAAAGATTAAATGAAGCCCTGTCACACAGGCTTTGGAGCTCCTTTCTCTAATCACTTCCAATGGCGGTTAAGGAGCTATGGAGAAGCATTCCCCATGGACCTGAGAATACAAGCATCTTTTTTGTTAGTGCCATCAACAGTAATTTGCAGTTCTCACTTTTACATTTCATATTAGGCAGTAACACACATGCGTTCGTGTGTATTAACATCACAGACATTCCCCAGGCACAGGCAGTGAAATCCATCACTGAAATATATTAAACTTTCCCCTGCTGCCAATACCAGTGAATAAATGTCCAGAGAGGTGCCTCAGAGGTGTCTCACAAAGATTTTAAGTGATGCACTCTTGTTCTCTAGGCGCAGTCATGTTAATACTGGACATATGCCAGCACAGTTATTTGAAGAACAGTAAATCAGCACCTGTCTCTCAGTATCAGCTATGAATGAGCTTACACAAATGTGCATGTTTGCCAGCTGGCAAAACACAGAAAATCCCAGAGCTGCCAACCCAGCACATCTCCATCCAGAACAGAAAACTAAACAGATCTCATTTAACCGTGCTTGAGAAATTATTATGGAAAACAAGACAAAAAGCACACAAACATTTCAGTGCCAAGGGAACCTTGCCACCTGTTTCGCCCTGGGAAAACTGCACAATGATACTCAGATTGGCACAACTTTTCCTACAGAAGAAAATCAAAGGCCCAAAGGACTCTGAACTACAACAGTCACTGTACTAAACGCAAAATCCAAAGGGGGGTTATCTCCTATTGCAAGGTACTTGTTACAGTATCAGTGTCTTTCTTACTGTTGACAGAATTTGTGAGCGTTCTCTCTATTTGTGAGGACAACAAAGACTTACCTTGGACATGCCATGTATCAGCTGTTCAGCAAGGCTGAGGAGAGGCCAAGTTTGCAAACAGGTGAAAAATACATTTCAAAATTGACAATTTTACATTAAAGTATGTTCCTTTTTTTTTGACTGAGTATTCTTTAACATCAAGTTTGTTTCAGTGATTTTTGTTCTGGCTTTTTAGCCATCAAACAAATCGTTCATTTTCAGGGTAGTTCTATCATATTTTCTAAATATTTCTTTCTTCAACAGAGAAGCTGTCTGACCCAACCAGAGAAAGTGAAACCTAGTGAAAGAACTGTTTCATCCTGTTTTAATCTGTGTTACTCAGTGGAGTTCTAGACTTTACTGTAGTGATGCCAAGCAGGACTGTAGGAAGAAGCATTGTGGAAGTATAGTTCTGAAAATTTTCTTAAAATATTTCAACACCACTACAAAAGACAAGGCTTTCATTACATCTGCTGCCTGGTGATAGCTTTTGATTTCATCCCAGTGTTTCCTCAGCTGATGTTTTAAGATGATTATAACATGCATATCTTAAGACTTTACCCAGAAAATAAATTAATAAAAACCAGAACTTGTTTCAGATAGCAAATATTAATTAGCCCTCCATTCTACCCTGTATTTCAAATCATTTTCAATTCTGCTAAAAGTAAGAGTGCTCTACATTTCAGATATATCCAAATGTCATTAAAATTCAGAATTGCTAAGTGGGGAGAAAGCGAGTATTTTGCCCTGATGGTGCAATCCATAAAGACTAACAACACAGATGAGGTTTTTAATTCCTATATTAATGATCCGTTGGAGTACGGCCTATTTATTACTACTTCTCCCCGTAGCCTATGCCCTATAAAAGCATTTGCTAATTAAGTGACAAGGACTAGGATGACAGCAGCTTGGCACCTCAATAGTAAAAAAAAAAACATTAGCAAGAGGAAGACAACTGTCTGGTTAAGCGGTTACCATACAAATCATCCTAGCAGTTGGGAGAAGGGCTCCAAACGACCGATACTTCACACATCAGTGTGAGAAAAATCAAACTCACAAGAGTTCTACTTTGACTGAGAAAGCACCAGCACCCTCAGCATTTATGCCTCAGTTCCACAATGGTGCCTCTTCCTACTCCTGACAAGAACCAGAATAGAAAGAAACAGATTAGAATCACCTCTAACACGGCTCCAGAGCTTGAAGTGAAGTTTCAGAGTTATTCTAGGCTCCTTGGCTAGATCACATAATATAGTGACTGTATTCCCAAGCAATTAGTAGCTTATTTTAACATTGCAACTTCACAGAAGAGACCTTTAGCCTCCAATACCTTACTTCCGTCACCTTGAGCAAGGTGAGTTTCCTTCACTAGTCAAAAGGAAAAGATTTTCAGCTGAAAATTCAATCCTATAAAAAAATTAGGCCAAAAGGCAAACATGGACAAGAAGAGTTGCTGTCTGTTTCTCTAATTGGCATCATATCACACAGGGAGGGCAGGGACAAGAACAATGGCTCTACACCTGAGTGAGGGAAGACAGGCCCGGGTCAAATGGGTGTCACTTTTCAGTCACAAAGCATATTCCCCATGCCTACAAGATCAACTATTATATCTGCATAACCAAAACGTAGGATAATCCACTTACTCATTCCCTACTCCTTTTCCACTCTAAAAGGATGGCTTCTGCCACTATTTGTCATAAGCAGACCTGGAAGTATCTCATTTCACCTGATGTAGCAACAGCAGTTTCAAGAGGAAAAGAACCCACACATCAGTTAAAAAAAAAATCCTATTGTCTAGACCATTACTTTCCAAAATTGGTGGTCTTAAACTGCTGGAAGCTGTAACTTTCTCAACACCTTGCCAAGCTTAATCAAGAACATCCTAAAAAAAATAAAGATGGCCACAAATATCACAAATAAAGCAACAGGAGAGGGAAAATTTTTGGTTGGTAAGGTAGGTCCCACAGACGCCTAATTTTTTTAAATAAGCACAATTCTTATTACAGCTTGTAGCCATTGGGCTTTATCATGCCTTTCTCATTACACTGAAGAGCACCTTCAAACAACTACTTCCTTGTTGTAAGGCTGTTTATGCACTGTAATGACAATTTTTATACAGCAAAAACATTAAGACTGAAGTCATCCACTGAATCACTTCTCTAGTTATTAAACTAATTTTTATTGTTTCTTTGTTCTCATGTGTTAACACCAAGTGCCACAGTTCTCCAACTTCAAGAAGAAAAGTCAAATATCCAGTATTGAAAAAGTACTTAAAGCCTACAACTTGAAAGTTTCCTACAAATACTTCATAGAATAACTAAAATAAAGTATCTTTTAAGCCTATCCAATAGTATCACAAATACCATGGATACTGTGTGATCTCACCTCTAATGTTTTACAAAGTTTTTGAAGAACACTTATGTGTTCAGACACTTAGGTTCAGGCCTCTGATCAGGCTGCTAATTCCAGAGGCAAATAATATCCTTTTCCAGGGCAAACCTTTCACTAAATGTCCAAAATAGCACATGAAAAAGTGAGAGAACTTTGAAACTGAAGACATAAGGACAAAGAAAAAGCATGAGAAAGATTTGAGATTTCCAGTGAAATTTTACATTATCAATGCTGCTCTCAGAATATTTCTAACCTGAATACCAGAAAAATCTATGCATTATGCAGAAAGATGTTTTAATTGTGCTTCAAATTTCTAAATTGTCAGTGTTACTATTTTGTTCCTTAAGACAAAGTGACAATCATTCTAGATAGAGAAGGTATGAGGAAAGCATTTATTGATGATGGAAAGCAATTCTCCCAGATGCTTTCTCAATTCCTCAATAAATTTGTACCATCCCTTTTCCAGGAGCTTCTGCCTTCCAGCTCAACCAGGTGAAGGGACTAACCACGCACATCATCTTCACAGGAAGTCAGAGTACCCTGATCTACTGTTGGAGGCTTTTCAGTCCAGTGTGGTTATGATACAACCACTCCTCTCTCGCTCAACAAAATTGATTTTTCAGAGATACAAACTCCTGGGTACCTCCCACTGCAGTCATCTCGACTATCAGCTTTAAAGAATAGGTTAAGGAGTTGTCCACACACAATGACATATAAAGCTGCTCATGCCCTGCAACAAAAGGATTAAGAGCAAGATGACAAGAAGCCTTTTCCCACTCTATGCTTTTTGACTCCACAAATCTATAAAGCAAAGAAAAACAAAGATTTAAAGTGAGCTAGGAAGGCCTAGACAGCAATAAAAACGCCAAACCCTGATGTTAAGCAAAACGTGCAGAAAGCAATTATGCCTACTGGGGAAGAATTAGTTTCCAGGAAAAAAATTAGTGCGATTATTTGCAGTACAGTACTAATGCCAAGAGGAGAACTCTTGTTACTGCCTTATAAATCTGGGGACATGATACACACACAGTGTTAACCGTGTTAACCAGTGTTAAGCTGGTTCCAGCAACTCTAAATCTCATGTACAACAGTTACCATAAAAAAAACCACCTACACACAATCAGCCTTCCTATCTTCCTCTACACAAGCATTCCGCCCAATTAAGTGACTTTATGGTGGTGTTAATGTCACCTTGAAGAATGCAATGTTGGCCTAAAGTCTGGTGACAAAGCAATGAAACTGTTTATAAGCAAAAGCCAAAGATGTACTGAGTCAAATTCATCTTAGTTTGGTATTAACAAAAAAATAAAACACTGACGACAGGAAGGAAGTTATGTCAGGAGTTTCAAAATAATAATCAAAAGGGTATGATAGAATTAAGAAAAGCTTGCCTCCAGTTGAAATACCCAGATTCTCCTTGATTTATGCCAACAATTAACCCCTTCTTCCTTGAAAGAATTCAGCAGGGAAGGTACTGGCTTGACAGTCTTGAAGACTGACATCCCATTTATGCAGCAAACAGGCACACACAGAGGAGAGTAAGAACTCGCTCGAAGAGCCCCAGGAGAGTGCTGAGGCCCTGTCCTGCAGGTGGGAGCTCCAAACCAATTCTGTTCTTGGCCATCCTGCAAAGACCAGCAATAATGCACAGACTCGCATTTAGATTTAAAACACATTGACAGTTCAAATATTGCAGTGCCTGTTTATCTGATAAAACCCAAGTTAATAAAGATTCCAGTCCAGGGAAGTGTTGTCTGTAAACTCTGAGACACTGTTTCCAACCCTTCTCCAGTGGGATTTTGCTGAGCGTGGGCTGAAAACCAAGCAGCAGGTCCCTTGCCTTTTTTCCTGTACCTTTTCCATGTTCTTTTTGCAGTCATACTCTCCTTTTAATATGAACTGTCATTCCCTTCCTGCATGCTCATTTTTACAACTGCTCAAATATCTGCTTCCCTCCTTCCACACACTCACAGACGTGTTACTCTTCCGACTAAATGCCACAGTATTTGAACCCTGTCAGTAATGAGTTGGTAGTAGAGTCAATAAGCAAATAGGAAGGACCAGCTGTAGAAACAACTCAAACTGGGAGGTTCTATCTATAAAAGGATCATTTAAAAATAATAAATTATAGCCTGGATACATCAAAGAAGGCTGTAGAATCTTTTATAATGGAAGTTTAAAGGACAAGCCAAAACTAGCTGCCAAGAACAGAGCAGAAATACTTATGCCTGTCTTAGCTAAGGATACTGTAGTAATTCTTACAACATCCCTGCCTAGATTTCCATTAATTTTCAATTTAGGTGATAAGATTGATTAAGCAAAACGTATACATGTTTTGAAAGAGCAATATACAGAGATTTCTGTAAGGCATCTGACTTCGTGCCACAACTGACTACAACCAGGTTACAGACTGGCCAGTGACAGCTGAAGATACACTTGGACGTGATAAAGCAGGGTAAAACAGGGGAGTCTCCTCAGGGAGCTTCCTGAGGAACTAAGCAAGGTCTCCTCTCAATATTCTGCACTGCCTTCCTCCTGATGGAAGCTGCCACTCAGAACAATCTGAAACTTCTAAATTCAGAGCATTACCCTGTTCATGTTATTTCACTAATTAGTGAAGGCCACTTCATATCTTAAATCTGAGCAAAAATCAACATACCCAAATGAAAACTTTCATTACAAACAAGGATTGAAGGCTACAGAACAGGAGCTCCACACCCATTTAAATATAAGGTACTAATGTGCCATGATAGCAACAAGTGATGTGCACCATAAGAGTGTGACACAAAGCTGAAGGATGGTTTCAACATGCCATTGTTGAGAAAACTAGGGCATGGTATTGTCTTTGAGATCTTCAATTCAGAATTGAATTAAAAAAACAGCAAGGGAGGTATACCTGTGCTGTATTTGGTGTCAATATATGCTCTAGACAAAGTTACAGTTACAGTAAAATTCAAAGACCTTAGATGATGTGGCAGTGTGTGTCAATGACCTAGTAACTCTTCCAAGCCTTAACTGTTTGAGAAGTTCATAATGCCTCTAATTTTAGACAGAGTTCAACTGTGAGACATAATAGGCAAAGTATAACATGACACAGGTACTCATGCCCTCTAAGACAGATGCTCTTTTTTTTGGTCAAGTGACCTCTCATGACTTTTGGGTCTGAAATCTCATGAGTTAATCCCTCACTTACTCTACTGTTCAGTTCCTACTCCGCACCGTTATTCTAGTTAGCAACTCCTGTCAAACCTAGGTCAGAGGCAACAGAAGAAAGTGACATTAAACATTTCTGCACTAGAATCCTCAAGGCCTGAAAAATTACAGACAAACACAAAGAGTTTGTCTGTAATTAATTAATCTGAATGGTAATGAAGTCATAAAGCGCAAAAAAAAAACCCCCAAACTTCCCATTGAGTCACTTTGGGAAAGCCAGATCAGTAATATCTCTTAAACCTCCCACAGTCTAGAACAAGACGTTTCAGAGATCAAGCCCACCAGCATGACAATGTGCCCATGAGACATAATATCATAAATGATACACTATCTATTACTATTTATGATTTGTATGTTTAGAGGTAACAGAGCTACCAGTGTTATCCTAAGTGCATTACAAGTACTTGATAAGAGTTATATACGTGTTCTTCACAGTACCTCTGAGCACAACTCCAGCTTCATTTCTCCTTTCACATTAGACAGCTGGATGCTGCTTATCTTTAAACACCCCCATGACATTAAATAAATATGAGAAACAGGATCCTAGCCTCAGGTACAAGGTATGTATTTGGACAGGCACACCTTTCCTGATCAGTCAGCACTTTCAAAAGTCAGAGAACATAAATTTGACCACACAAATAAAGACTAACAACTAATTAATGAATTGAGGACCACCACTCCAGGGTATTCAAATAGGAGGCCTCACAGTATAAGCATACACAGCACAAATACCCTGAGGATACTGACCCTTTTACACCCACCATCCACCTTGTTAAGTCATCCAAAAGTATGATGCCCTCTCTTTGTATTTACACTCAGCCTTGTACAATTCCATATTGGATCAATGACTCCAGTTTTCATGCATACACAACTAATAAACCGCAAAAAGTCCATTTTTAACACTGGAATGTCACAAGTATTTCCAATCTCTCTCAAAAGTTCAGCTACAGAATGCAGAGACAAAAAGCACACCTGAAGGAAATTCACAGCAACTTGAATACTTAGTACTGGCTTTGAACCTGAAGGTAAACGTGAATAGAAGATCATCCCGGATTTTAGTCTGACTGCTGTTCCAAAACATACATTTTATAATTAATAGTATCTATTTCCTAATACAATACTTAATTTCAGTATAATGATTGAATTTCCCCCACAATTCCTTACAGCTTCATCAGCTGGTTTTCCCAACTAGAATTTTAAGGGTTTGGGATCATGGCTGGGCACTGTTCATTTATACAAACAGTGTCTGCCTAGCTCAATCTTAAAAGCAAACCTCAGGGTGCTGCACTTGCCTTTGAAATTTAGAGCAGGCACTAGTCAGTCAGCTGCTTCAAACTAGATTGCTGATATTCTGACAAAGTTCAGTTTTTCTAAACTAGCTTCTATAACATCTAGTATTCAGGTGAACATGAATTTGAAGTGTCATAGTGATGGCTAAGAAAATCGAAATGCTAGTTTAATATGCTGTTCTGAATAAACCACAAATTTTATTATGTTTATGAACGAAGGTACACTAGAAACATCAAAAGATCATTCATAGCATATATGACCATTAACATACACATCTGAGCTGTAACATACTCCTATTCACAAGTTAAGAGAAGGCAACTTCTATCTACCACAATAGACTGTATTTTAAAAAAAGTTTCCACAGAAGAGGATGGAGGGGAAGAAATCACTGAAAAAATTGTCAGCTACATAGCAAAACCAAAATCCCAAACCTTTAAAACAGTCCAAGCATTCTTTGCTAAATCACTTGAGTGAACCCAGTGTATGATACAAAACAATAAACAAATACGTTATTGAAAAAGCTCTGGAGACATGGTGGGTTTTGAGACACCTTTGATGATTTAGAGGGAAGGCTTCATTGCTCTTGTAAAATTACTTACACAGTAAGTTTAGAACTATCCTGGATTTTTCCCAACTTCAACCATTTAGCTGTGAGCCTGCAGATCAGACTGAAATTTAACTGTGTCAAGCCACGAGGCTCCCCTTACTGGAAGCACATCAAGGTTCTCACATGAAATCTGATCATCAGCACAGCAGGATTAATGACAGAGGTGGTCAGGCTGATAAAGCGGCACAACAGAAACCTGCTTAAATGAGTCTGGAACTGCATCTACGATAAAGTTGTAATGCATTCTCACCCCTTCGCACCAGAGCTGCAGAGAGACTCTGGTCGAAACTGATGCAAAAGAAGAGACTTTATCACTCAGTGTCTGCCTGCAGGGGGACTGTGGTTGTTTCTGGGAAAACAGACACCAGACACTCGGACTAGCTCCATCGCTCCCACGCTAATGCCACCAACTCTATCCAACACCTTGGGATGTCTAGTTTAGCTCACTGCAAAGGAGAATAGCAGGGGAAGGTTTTTAAAGAATTAGAGGACTTGTTTCTGCACACAAAAATAAACTGGATCCCAGGGATTTCTCTCAATCAACAAATTCCCAAATTAATCAATTACTATGCATGCTGGAAATTAATCTTGACTTTTAGCTACCTTTTTCCCTCCACCTGAATTCTGAAATTCTCAGAAGTAAACCAAGGTCTGTTATTTCCTAGTTACTTAGACACGACCCAAGTCTACCCATACCTTTATACATGTCACAGCAGCTTCACTACAGAAGCTGTAAAGATGAATTCCGGTAACATACAGAACTTTAAAACATTTAACATTAGGAAATGTCTTGACACAAAAACAGTTGCTACAAAATGCATTACAGAAAGTTTTCCAAACAGGGAAATAAGACAAAAAACCAACCAAACAAAAAACACCAAACAAACCCTTGTTTTCAACCGTTACAAAAGCAGGCTTTATAAAGAAATCTCCTGTACAAAGTCTCCTACACACTCCAAATAAAGTTCTTCATGTCTACCCATTCGAAAGAATTAAAAACTTGTGCTAGTGAAAACTAAAATTTCATACATCTAGCTGAACAGAAAAACTTCCGTGGAGTGACTTGCCTTTACACAAGAGGAGATATATACATGAAGATCTGAATGCCTCTGGGTATTAAAGCAATATAAAAATAAATTCCATTTTCTAATGCAGGTATCTATTTACAGCAATAAAACTGGATAAAAGGTTTTTTGGTTTAACTTCAAGAAAAAAAACATATGAATTGTCATGGAATGGACATAATATACTGCAAGACAGATTTCTGGCATTTCACTGAAATGGAAATAATGTGGTCAGTAACTTCATGTAAAGTCAGGAACTAGAACAAGGAAACAAATTATTTTTTCAATGCCTGAAATCCTGAAAGTCAACTCAGTGTCCTGTCCCTCTACAATAAACCTTAACAGAACAGTCACAGCAGCAGAAACACTACCAGCACTATAAAACTGGGTTTGACAAGTTGCTTTAAAAAGATCTTCTCCATGTCGCACATTCATAGCAGCAAGCCACTGACAACATCAGATTTTCTCATTCACATTATTTACTTCAAACCAATCTCTGATCATTGGAGTTAGAAGTGTGGCATAAGCAGCAAAGGAAACAGAGAAGAGCAGTTAACTGTACTGCGATTTCAGCGCAATAAAGTCTGTGGTTCCAAATTCAGCAACCATGTATGGAACTCCTTAACACATGCATCTGAGTGTTGTGAGGCAAAGACTACCAAAGGAATGTGTACCATCCCACAAAACCAATAAAGCAGCTAAATTAAAGACATTTACACTTACACATGGGAGAACCAATAGCCATCAGTGTTTAACACTACATGAATGCAAAAATACATGGCAGAAGTCAAAAAATAAACCAATTATTTCTAGCTTTTTCTCTTTCTCCCAAATAGCTCTGCAACTCCTCAAATAAATTATAAGTGACAAAAAAACAGCTGGAAGAGTGATAGAAGAAATATTTGGGGCCTGAAAGTTCTTCACCACTCACTCATCCTGAGTGAAGCAAATACAAGGATTATCCTTTGACTTCAGTGGAAAGTACTTTGGCCAACACTCTCATACATTCTCATCATCAAACATGAAGCAATCAACATGGAGAGGAAAAAGCTAAACACACACCTTGAACACCTCAGAGAAGAAACCAGAGCCAATTTTCTCACACGTGAAGTCATCAAGACGGGTAAGTCTGGAAAAGGCACTTATCAGGGCTCTGTAGGAAGAGGTACAAACTCTTCCCATCTGGGATGCAGTCCCTTCTCCAGTGCCACCATCAAAGTCTTCAGCGCGCTCCAGGCGTGGTGGAAATCCTGCTATTGAATTCCGCTTACTTCGGTCCATTTTGAAAACAAGATTTTATTTCACTACGGGAGGACTTCTCAAATCTTAGGTAATTTGCTGTCTTCTCTACCCTTGTTGGATCCTAAAACACAAGAAATTGAGATGACCATTATTGTGAAGATATTTAATAAGTTCGATAGGACTTCAACAAAGATTGTACCAGCTGAAGAGAACAGGAAAAGAAAGAAGATATCCAAGCAGGGGCACAAAAACCAAAGAACTAAAACAAACCACCACACACCAACAGTAAAGACAGCAACGTAATGAACTTTTCCTTTAGGTTCATGGAAATACCCTATGCTCTGGCTATTCTGAGAACAGGCTTGGAACTCAAAATTTAACTGGTAACAAACAACTTTCATTCCCTTCCCCCCAGCCCTTTCTTTTCTAACTTAAGTTCTGGTTGCTAAAGCAAGCAACCAAGCAGAAGGAAACCCACAAAATGTAACATTTTACTCTACTTCAGTTGCAGTTGGTGACCAGTCTACTGCTACAGCAAGAAACAATTTCACTTTCGGAAGTGAACAAGGGATCCCCAACTACAAAAAAATATAGATCGATTTTCAGTTGACATAAGGAAAGTTATTAGCTTGAAGCATCAAAACCTTGTTTTTAAAGCTTCCACTTATGAGTGTTCCAAGACCAATTCCTTACCTGGTAGGAACACAAGGTTATATCCACTGAACACCTAGCCCTCAAATTTATGAAAACACCTACAATCCTGCTACAAAAGCAAAGTATTCTCACAACAATCTGCCAGACAAATTTTCCACACAAAGATATTTTTAAAGCTGTATTAATTTCAATTCCACTGGAAACACAGGAAACAAGCTACATTTGCCAAGCAGGAGAAAAGGAAAAAAAAGGGAGGGGGACCAACATTTTTTTTTCTTTTTAAGAGGCTGATGAAGTAATCAGGATGACTCTGGAGCCCATCAAATTCAGCTTGGACTGGCAAACTTGACAGGTGGCCTACTTATTTTTTTTGTTTAAACCTTAAACTTAGGAGGTTATTCATCTTTTCCAAACTTCACTGTTCATTTGCAGCAATTTAGTGAGCACCTACAAAGCCTGAACAAAGTGAACAGTCACAAAGAGGATAAATTTCCTTTTTTTTTTTCCCTAGGGTGAATGAAAAACTAGAGGGAAGGAAACAATAAAATAATTTTTTAAAAGGTGGACAAAATAACCACAGAGCAGGCAATTACCCTTCTATTTACAAAGACGTACAGAACCTGAACAGTACACTAAATTTGAAAAGCATCTCAAAAACAGAGGCACACCAGCCGTCCTCTGAAAACACAGCAGTGCTGCTGTACCCACGTTTTGCATGCAGTGTATCTTTTAGAGATGCTCTGTGCCAACACATCAGGCAAACACACAGTCCTTCCCCGCTCTCAGAAATAAGCTCCGTTGAACTGCCTGGAATTAATTTGAGGTTGTCTGCTCCAGAAAAGAAGGGTGTTTATTTCAAATATCTTAACACCTCTCTAAATGAATGTCAGTGGGTATAAGAGACTCTTACCAGGGCCTGATTATGAAAATTTAATCTCTATCAAATCCCACATCATGGTTTTCCTACAGGATTTTGTATGCAGACTCCCACATGCCTGATCTTACTGCACTTTTCAGATGATAGTGGCCAACTGGCACACAGGAGACCAGGATCCAGTTTCTGATTTCATATTCTTGACTCAGGAGCCTTGAGGGTCTGGAAAAGGCACAGAAGCACCACAGGAAGATAAAGCCTGTTACATGCCCTCGACGGAGAAAAATAGCCCAGAGAACCTCCTCAGCTATAGACAAGATGCCTAGGAGTTTCCAAGGCCTGCTTAAATAATTCCTTTTGATCTGAAAAGGACAAGCTATCTTTTGGTTACTTTTCAAGGAGATAAAGAAAGAACTGTCTATGGAAGGAGAACAGACAGAGGAAACCATGGTATTAACAATTAATTTTTTGGATCAGGAGATGCTATCTTTGAAGACTGACCAGAAAACCTACTGTAACTGAAGAAACCATTTTTTAGAACTTACTTCCATCAGAGTAGCACCCATATTCACCAGACACTTTCCATGGAAGGAGGCAAGCATTTGCCCCCAGAAATGCTCAACCTGACAAGCCAGTATCACAAGACACCATAGGATCACCACTCCACAGAAAGTGGAATTTGCAGAACCCACCAATAAATCCAGTGAAACAACACATCCACACTGCAACCCAGCAAACTAAAGACTATAAGTTCTCAGGCAAAGCAAGATAAAATATGAAAAAACAAAATAGGAAAGACTGCTGTTGTTTCAACTAAAGGAAGATAGAGCAAGTTAGATAAGCAGTATTAAACAGGAGGAAAACCCTAAATCTCTTAAGTATCCAGATACCATTAACAAAAGATGGCCTCAACACAGTTTCTACGTCTATTTAACAATCCAAAAAATCTCCCTCACACATATACACATCCTTTTGATTGAAATCACATGGTGAACTTTGCAAAACTCTGTACAAATTCCACAGTGAGAGAAGAGATTCAATGTACTTCACAAAAAATAAACCCCAAAAGGTTTTGCCATCTGGATTCCCAAGTAATCCATTTCTTCATTTTTGCCTGCTAGAGTTTACCTTTCCAGACAGCTACACAAAATCCTTGGAAATTATTAGGATACAGATCCATTGTCTTGCCCAGGATTACATACACAGAATTAGAGAAAAATTTCAAGTGGGCACAATTCCAAGTGGGCCTCCTGTCATTTTGGCCAATTACAGTAATGATCACATTCTCAATGAAATCAACCAAGGTTTAATTGACTGTCAAGTCAGTCTGAGGTACTTTAATTTACTACCTTGTGTGGTTAATTAAAGTGCACTGAACAGAATCCAAGACTATCCTGTAAATCCTGTAACCAACTAAAAGGTTGTTGGGTGTTTTTTTTATATTAAGGTTCAGCTTAAAATCTTTTAAGCTGTGCTCAACAGACAGTTAAAACACACTATACACTAGAAAAAAAAAATTCCTAATAAATTCTCAACTTTCAGAACAACTTTTCTGACACCCTTATACAAGAAAAATGCACCCCACTCTGCCAAGACCAAAGTAACTCTGAAATTCACCTCTCAAAATGCATATTTGCCCTATTCAGACATTTCTTACATTTCTAAAAAGCACAGTTTCAGAACGTTTCATGCCCTACCACATTTTAATTTCTTGGCTTACCAAAACACACCTTGAAGGAAAAAAATATCCATATTAATATTATATTAAGCTCAGTTTCTTCACTGCATTAATGCATTGATTTTTTAATCATAGAAATTACTATAAATACAACTACTCTCAGCATTAATTTGGTTAATTAGAGATTTACCTTTCAAAACCAGTGCCTGAGCCTGCAATTATTTAAAGATTGAAACCCCACAAACAAAACAGCACAAATCAAGTTATACCCTAAACATCAGTGTCAAACTAACAGGTAGCATATATTAGCCAGTAATCAACATTTTATACTTCATAGGTATAAAAATGGGCTCCTCAACTTCAGGAGCATCCCTTTAATGCCTCAGAGTATAAAACAAGATCCTTCAAAAAACATTTCAACTCATTACTAAGAGGTTTTCTGTCCCCACTATCTTTATAAGTATGTGCATATTTGCACTCAAATGTCAAACTCACAATTTCCTAAAAGATGGCCCTAATAACAACAACCATTTTTAGACACACAAACCGTCGCCAGGCATTCAGCCTGGAAAGCAATAAATCTGGTGGACGCATGTTATTAATTCGAAAAGGTTTTCTGAAGAACAAGATGCCAAAGCTTTGACAAAAGTCATCTGCCAAGAGTTAACTATTTAAACTTGTAGTCTGATGAAGTTTCAACAGCCAGCACTACAAAAACAGAAAGGAATTAAAGGAATTATGCTGGCAAGTGTCACTCAACAAAATAATAACTTGAGAGGGAAGAAGACTTCACTGTAGTACTGTGCAAATTTCAGAAGGGCTTCAAAGAAATGTAAAGAACAAAATTTTCCAAAGACTGAATTGACTGAGATCCTTAGCCTGGAGGGAAAAAAAAAACAAAACAAGGACAAAATGTTATCAAATTAAACACAAGAAATTAAACTGAACAGGTAAAGAGAACCAGGCACTCAACAGTTTTGTTCTCAGCTGCTGTCACCTGCTTCCCTAACAGAGGAAAGTTTCTTGGTTTGTCCGTAACTTAGCTTCTTGTCCTTGAGAGGAAGACCATAGCAAATATTTACAGATGAGGTAGCTACAAATACCAGTGCTTGGGCTATGTTTGGCCCAGCTTATCCTGAACCCGAAGTCTTTTTTGACTACTTTATGGGACAAGTCTTTAGGTTCAGTTTAGAGTCTTAGTTACAACACTGCATTTGAACATGAAAATCCCAATATTTTCTATTTTCACTTACATAACATTTTGCTTTAATTTCATCTCCCCTGTACAGGATAATTCCCAGCTCTAGCCAGTACTGTCATAGCATAAGCTTGCTGCAAATTAGGACTGACATTCCTCAGAAGAGACCTGCATTAGCCCAACTACACCACTCCAGAAACTGGAAGTCTGCTGAACTGCATCATGGTTTTATAATGCAAACAAACCTCCACGAGAGGCTAAGCTGAAATAAATAGTTCATTTATTTTGTGACTGTAGCCAAGTTTGAAACGAGTAAGAGAGACCAGCTCTTGCAGAGCTCAAGACTCAGGGCCAAGGTTGTCGGTTTAAATGTATTTTCATCAGGCATAGGCATAAATTCTAGCGCATATTTAGAAGGCAAATACAACTGAAGGAGAATATTAAAAATGCACAAACAAACAGAAAACCACTTGATCCTTATGCTCACAGTGTAATTGCCAGCATTTTCTAGGGTCCAATTACAACACAAAACTAAAGCTCTACCAAGGACCTTGCAACAATCCCTTCCTCTCCTAGCCTGGATTCAGTCACTCCAATCCACAGTGCAGACAGGCTCTAGCCTGGTTACAGAGCATCGTTAGAGTTAAATAACCACTCAAGTAGATCATGTACAAGACACAGCTGCTGCTTCAAACGGATAATTTTAATACATTATGTTTGCTTAACAAAACAGAGCTCGGTAGAGACTCTGAGAAGCTGCTCATGCCTTCCAGGTGTCAGCAGGCTGACATTTGCTGAGCTCTTAACAAAAAGAAAGGGAATCAAAGCCTTCTAATACCAACAGGTATTGTAACATCTCAATCTAGGAACTTCCCCCCAAGCCTCTCTGCTGGGTTTGTGATGAGGGCTGACAGCTCTATTAGCACTGGGGGTTTCACATGAGACTGGAAGCAACTTTTGTTGTTTCAACGCAACCAGTGAAACAATCCAGAAGAGCAAAGCAAAGAGAACATGAATGCCTGAAAGAGGGATGAAGACAAAGTAAACAGGCTGAATTTCATACCTGACTGACATCTCTTGGACACAATCTTATAGTTATGCATCATCACACAAGGCAGTCAACATTTGTATTTTCCAGCTGAAAGTATCATCTCCACAAATATTTAAGACACGTTCTGTAGTCTACCCTTACTAAGCACAAGCCTGTGTTACTGGTTTCACCTTACAGTGAAACACCAAGTGCCTCGTTTACCGCAGGTAGCGGCTGCACACACGGAACAGTAACACAGTCTTCACTAATTCATGAATTTTTGAAGTGAGAACAGGGCCTCCCAAACCCATCGTTCTTAAGGTACTGCAGACAATGATGTCTGCTGGTCTTTACAAACCAATCTGAAGCTCCCTGTACAATGGAAAACACGTAACTCGTAGTCTGAGAGCCACGGACCTGGACTATACAAGGTCAGCCTTCAAAAGCAAAGTTATCTCAACCGACTCCACTCCTGGCTGCAAAAGCTGTTACATTTCTCCAGTGCAACCAACAGGACAATCACACCAGAAAGTGGCTTAGCCACTACCAGCAATGTGTTCAACTTAACAAAAAGTGACAGGATCATACGAAAAGAAGCTTACAATCTAAGTCAGAAAGAAGACTTGGCAACAGACAACAGATGGAGCCAGTGTGATACAGTTGCTGATTATTAGATGGACTTACTGATGAACACACAGCTCCAAATGAATATGTTAGGGAACTAATAAGCAGAAAAAGGGCTTTAAGAAAAAAATATCAACGCTGACCTTTTTTTGATCTTGCCCAGCAGAGCTCTTATTTCTGTGCCAGTTTGCAAGATGCCACGCTGCAAGGACACAATAAAGAGCTTTGCCATTGTGCAAATGCATGGTTGTCTGCTACAGGAAGAATACAGAAAGGGAACCTATGATGCAAGTGAACCACAAGCTTCATTCTTTTCTGCAGCAGGCACAGAAGCAACAGTCCCCTCCTTTAACCCTGCATTTCTTTCATGAGTCTGTGGAACTATTTGCATAAAGGATTACAATGGCAAAAGCAAATATCTGGAATTAGAGGGTATAACTAGGTTACAGGAGGCCTGTGCCACCAGAGCAGCTCCTTTGAACTAACTCTGTCCTTCCACAGTCACAAAAATATTAAGAACTGAAGCAAGGATTGCTCTGTAGGCCCTAATTCCTGCTTGGTCCCACTGCCAGTTATTTATCCTAATGAAAAGCCACAAAACACGTCAAAGCAAAAAACACAGGAGAGCACACACTTGCCACCAGGTATAAGGGAACACCTCTGCCTTCAGTTTAAACCACTCGTTTTGCATAAAAGTTTTACACAAACCAAAACGGACAATGGACTTACTCAGCCATGTCTACAGCTGAACACTGCAAGAATCAGAAAATGACATTTTTATTGGCATGCAACAATAATTTCCAAGGATGATGACTAAATGGAAAGGTTTATGACTAGTCCACAGGGCATGTCAGAGTTTCTCATAAAAAATCTTATCTTAGGTTGCAAATTCCACTGCCTAATTAAGTCCATGGAACTGTAAGTCTGTTGATTTTGCAGACAATATGCTAGAACTCTGATCTCTACTAAAAAAAAAAAAAAATCAGTTGAAGCACAAAGGCTTCTCAAACTAGCCTAAATGTTAGCTGTTGCTTTCCTTAGAGGAGGAAACAGAAAGGTTCAAATAAAATTCAATTCAGTACTCTTCAAATTCAATTCATTACTCTCGAAATTGTAGCTTTCAACTATTACAGCACCACTTACAGGAACACCCAAGTGGAAAGTCCCCCGTACTTGAAGCAAAAACCCTTCCGACCCTCCAAGGAATACAACATTAAGAGTGACCATCTACATTTATATAGCACGTCTCACCTGGAGGCCATAAAGCAAACATATATGCACATACACTTGAACACTCGAGCCTGTCATCAACGTGTGATTCACGTATTCTTACAGGGTAGCACTTAAACAGCAAAACCCGAGCCAAGCCCTCACACCGCTTGGCACAGCGAACATTTCCAAGGCAATCCTGGCCGGGCGAAGATCCGCGCCGGGCGCTGCCAGACCCTCGCCCCCGGATCAGAGCGCGGCTTTCCCGCGGCGCCCGCCGCCCCTCACCTGCCGCCGCCGGGGCGGACGCGGCCCCTCCGCGCACCTGCTCCCCGGAACGCCCCGCTCACCTCACCGCAGCGAGACCCCTCCGCCGGCAGGGAGCCCCTGCCCCGGAGCGGCCCCGCTCC
>VZTG01003896.1:215905-286071 GCA_013397845.1 Melanocharis versteri
GGGAGCAGCGCTCCGGGCCTGCCCCCCGAACTCGGGCGAAATGCCCGCGGCCCCGGGCGCCGTCGCCCCGACGGACGCGCAGGTGAGGTGGCCCAAGGATGCTCGGGGGGGTCCCGGGGGAGCCCCACGCTCCGGGCAGCAGCGCGGCCGCCGGTCCCGGCCTTGCCCATACAAGGCAGCTGCCGGCAGCGCTGCTCCCGCCGGCGGAGCCACCCGGGCTCACCTCCCGCCCGGCGCCCGGCGGGATCCCGAGGGGATGCGCGGGGAGGGGAGCAACGATCCTGGAGGCGCTCGCCCTCCGTCTTCCAGCCCTGCGAGCCTCCTGCCTCCCACCCTGCAGCTTGCGGGTGCCTACGAGCCGCTGCTGAGCTTCCCCCCCGAGGGAACCCTGGACAAAGCCCGTACTCTGCTGCCTCCCGCAGCACGACGGGACGAGGGCCCTGTGCCTGCGGGGAGAGGGGCAGGACGGATGGACCTTTTCGGGACGGAGGAGCCAGACCCCGGCCCCAGACAGACTTTCCCGGGCTGTATTTGGGCTCTGCTCCACGATTAACACGTCCCCACGTGGGCAGACGCAGTTTGCAGCATGGCGCTGACAGCCCCGTCCACCGACACCACCGAGCTCTGCCGCGTGGCTGGAGTGTGCCCCGAGTCGGGGGGCTGTCACCTTCCCCGTGACCCTGGCAGTGACAAAGGCTCTGTGGCATTCAGGGACTTGCCCGGGGCTCAGGAAGCAAAACGAGTTTCTTCTTTGTGGTTGAGAAAAACCCTTGGCCAGACCGTGGTCAGATCCCAGCACCGTGACGGCAGCAACGGAGACCAAGGGGTGACACACAGAAACTGAGTTTCCAATAACTAATTAGGGCTGGTAAAACCCTAGAATAGATGCCTGTGGGGCTGAGCCCTAGCAGAGAGGGTAGCACTCAGGATGAGGTTTTGGGTGCCGGATGCGGTTTAGCTGGGTTTGAGGCTGTGCTCTGGGAGCAGTCCCAAACCAGCGCCTTTTATGTGGGCAAAGCTGCACTCCCCACACGAGAGTGGCTGTGCTATCATGGGGTGTGGGGAGGTGACGAGCCACTGGCAAAGGAAGGACTCAGGGTTTCCACCGCTGAGAGAAGGAGGAGCTCTGAGCTGCCGGGGACTATTCTGGCCCCGTGTCTCACACTCTGGGCACACTGGGAAACCCCGGGGAGCCCCTTGCCCCAGCTGGCTCATAGGAACCCTCTTGCTGCAAAGTCCAAGGCTCAAACTGCCAGAATGTACCAGAAATTAAGATTGCACTGAGTTTTTCCTGGGATCTTTGTTGCTTAGTGTCCCAGTCCAAGATTCTTCACAGTCTCAGGAAATGGTACCTATGCAGCTGACTTGGCCCTTGCCCTCATAGCTTTTGAATTTGCTAGCTAATCCCAACTGTCGTTGAAAGAGTAAATGTTTTGTGAAAATAGAAAATAGATGGAAGAGATGTCACCGTTAATAAAATGCCCCATAGCAAGCACAACCCTTAATGAGACACCAGAAAATCTCAGCAGGACAGTGGTGGGGGAAAGGGATGGTTTACCCAGAGATTGGCCCCAAAGTCAGCAGTGCCTAGACAAATTTGTCCACAGCTGGGCTTGTCCTAGCTCCAGGAGCTGCTCTCTGCACTGCTCCCAGCACAGATTCCCTTTGCTCCCGCTGCCGGGCAGTGCCTGCTCCCACTCCCCGTCTGAGTTTGCAGCAGGGCCACAGAGGAGCTCAGGCTGCTGTGTCTCCTGTGCGCTGCCCACCCCGGCCTCTCAATGCAGCCTTTCTTCACTGCCTGCGGAAATCCACTTCCTCCAGCACCATCAGCCTTACAAATAAAACCCTGAGTAATTTTGGTCTGGGCATTTTTCTGCCTCTCCCTCCTGTGCCGAGCTGCCTCGCAAGCAGTGAGAACGGCGCAGGGCTGGGAGCAGCACGAGCACATAAAGCCCCGTCTGTCGGCACCGCTGGGGCCGCACACGGGTGGGCTGTGTGTCCGCTTCAGGGTCCCACTGACGGTTTGCCATGATTTTTTTCCCTTTGTTTGCCCAGGGCGAGGAGGAGTGGATGGACTCAGCCCCACTCTGACAGGACGAGTCCATCTCTGCTGCGCCCAGAATTGAGCCACAGCTTGGTCCTCTCCTCAGGGTGGTACCTCCAGCTGTGTGACCCTGCACCCCCAGCCCGACCTTTCATGTCATGCCATCAGTCTTTGATGCCATTTCTACACATGCTTTTCCCTCAACCCCGGAAACAAGGTGGGCCTTGGCTCCCTGCTGCCCTTCCAAGAAGGCTTAACTTGCTGGGCAGAGGCAAAGCACTCACCTCCTTCAGCTGCCTTGGCCCCATCCCTCCAGACAAAGGGCAGCAGGGATGATCCAAAGCAGAGGCCCCTGTCCCTCCTTCCTTTCCACCAAGACTCTCTGGGTGGGCAGACGCCGTTCCTACTGCAGGGGTTTCCATAGGTCTGTGATCATCCCCACAATGCTTTCTGGGGCAGCTTTCATAAGACTCAGAACCACTGAGGTCTGGGGTCACATCCTGAGCCCTGTAGGGCTGCTCAGGGCAGAATGCATCCTCCAAGCCTCACAGCCCATGGAACCAGCAGTTATACAGCTAGAAGGACCTGGGGGCTGCTCAGGGCTGGGCAGGCTTCCTGATGTCTGGACTTCCCCCAGTTCATGCCACGCTGCACTGGAGAGTAGGCTCCCTGCCGACATGGGGCTGCTATTAAGGCAACTGGCTAATTAATTTCTCCTAATGACGTTGATGCTTTCTCCACTGCAGCTGTGACTCTTGAGGTAAGCAGGGCCAGGCTGTCTGATGCCAGAGCTCCCTGCTGTTGCTGTATTACTGGGGTTACACAACCCCAGAGAAGGGCAGGCTTCCCAGGCCGTGCATGCCATGGGCGTGCCCAGCAGCCTCTGGGCAAAGGGGTCTTCACCACAGCTCAGTCCCCTACCAAGGAACAAAACCAAACAGCATGGGAGTCTCCCAGGCACCTTCCTGCCAAGCAAGGTGCTCCACAGCTGTGTGTGGCCCATGGCAAATAACTGGCTGCTCTGACAGTGGTAGCTGAGCAAGGCAGCCTGCTCTCCCTTTTCCCTGCCACAGGAATTTGGGACAAGCCTCCTCACCCCTAAAGGAGGGCTCAGTGATAGAGCTTCCTGCAAACCTGTAGGAAAGAAGTTTTTTGCATCTCTCTCTCCCCTGGCTGGGTGAGGAGGGTCTCACATGGCAGGGCGAGGCAGAGCCTGACACCCAGGGGTGCTGTGTCCTGCAGGTAGCGATTGGGCTGGTGCTGCCCCACCACTGTGTGCTCTGGGCATGTCTGTGCTGTTTTATGGGTTTTCTTTGTACTGAAGTCCCTGTGCTTGGCATTTATGGTGCTATTTCCAGGGCTGCTCATCCCTGTTCCTGCAACTCTTGCTCTGCCATGCCACTGTTGGCTGGTTGTTCTGGTCCCCAATGCAGTGCCTGCCATCTGTCGAGGTGGTAGCACTGCCTCCCCTTTTTGTTTCCCGGTGGTTCAAGCCTGTGGCCCGGTATCCACAAATGCCCTGAGGAGGCATCTTCCTGCCTGCCCGGGCAGGTTGGGTGCTGGGCTGTCCCTCCCCAGTGCCACACTCGCTCAGCACCCCGTATCTAATCTGCCCCCGTCTCGTGCTCTGCTCGTGGCCACCTGCCTTCTCAGTCAGGAGACCTGGTTTCTATTCCTGTCCCTTACCTCAGCCCTTGCTCTGCAGCGTGCCTGGCCTGGCAGCTCTCCAGGGCTGGACTGGGTGCTCAGCACCCCCAGTTCAGCACCCCCAGTTTTGCTGCCTGCACAGCAGCTCGCAGAGGCCACGAGGGGTGCAGTGAATTAACCTGCTGCCATGAAGAGCTTCGCTGTGGTCTCCGAGCAGGCTGCAAGGTCGGATCCATGCCTACACCTCCTGCCTGGACTCCTCGCAGCAGACGGAGTCTGTTCAGCCTCTCTCAGCCAGGATGGAGATGGGAACAGGCCGGGCATCAGCCCTGGCAGGGAGAGCACTGGAGCCTGCAGCAAATGCAGCCATCTGGCATCCTGCCTCCATCGAGGTCCTACAAGGTATCCAACTGGAGCTGAGTTTACAAAGCAGTTGCCCCTTGTACCGGATCCTGTCTCTGAGCTCGCTTCATCACAATGAGGGTGTTTGCTCTACAGCATCCCTGAGTTCATCTGGCACCTTCCTGAAGGGCTCCAGAAATCTCTTCTGCTGCTTGTTGTTTGGTTTTTTTTATTTTATTTTATTTTATTCCAGGAAAAGAGATCAGGCTCAGCTAGTATCTAATCAGCAGCTATTCCGGTTCTGCTTTTAAATGAAATGAAGAGCCTTGGTTTTAAATCCCACTATATGGTTTTATTTGCATTTATACTCAAGCTCCTTTTCCTTGAAGAGATTGTCTAATTACCGTTGGTTGGTAACCATAAAATGTAATAACTGGCAACAAAAGATAATTTCTACACTTAATGGAGTAGGTTGCAAAGCAATAAGATATAACTGCTTTGATACATACAGGTTACAGTTTATGCTGTTACTTTTTAAACATTGTATTTTTCCATTTTACTACTTGTTTGCGAATGGAGCTGTTACACTTAAATGGAAATTGAATTCATTTAGTGCACCAAAATAGCATTGTAGAAGGGTTTGGGTGCCTTTTCAATGAATCAGAGCAGTGGTTGGACATGCACCGTGTAGGAAGCTGATTTAAGTGAGGGGCTATCTTCAGACAGTGACAGCCTGTGCAGGAGGATACATCCACACCAGGGAGTCCTGTTCCCACGGGCACTTTCTCTGAAATCCTGGGTGAATCCTTCTCATCTTTGTGCTTAGCTCTCACCTGGGACTCTGCACCTTTTCCAGTGGTGGCTGCAGCCTGCACCCTGCTGCCCTGCTCTCCCTCAGTCCCCAGGAGCCAGCCTGCCATGGGCTTCCTCACCTTTATCGCACCCGAAGAGGGATTTTAAAAATTGTTCAAGTCTATGGATTGGAACTGGGTTGGTGTCGCCGGTACGGACTCGGCCNCTCAGGCTGCTGTTTCTGTCAGACAGAAAGGAGGGCACAGAGGATGCTGCTGAGAGGCAGGGGTGTCGTGGCAGAAGCTCATTGATGGGCTTGTCCAGTTGAGGCTCTGCTCTCTGTCATTGTTTTATTCTGAGAAACAAATAGATGGTGGGGTGGCTGCTGTGGCAGAGGATGGAGACTGCGGTCCCTGCTCTGAGTGCCTACCCTGACACAGCAGTGACTCTCTGTGCTGCTTGTGCAAACCTTCCTCAGCCCCTTGCTTGGCCCCAGCCCTGAATCTTGGGCAGGGAGCACAAGGCAAGAACGGCCCTGTCTCCTGCAGAGCTGGCTTCCTTCGCTCCTCTATGTTACAGCATAATTTTACCGTGGCTGTTCTGGAGCTGGTGGGAGCTCGGGTTGATACACGGAAGTCCCTCAATGTTGTCAGACAGTGCTGGAGAGGGGTCGAAGCTGTGGGCTGATGTTCAGAGCCCTCCCTTCCCTCAAGGAGCTGGGAGTGTTTCCCACCCTTGTCCAAGGCAGGGGCTGCTTCTTGGTTGGCTGCATCTCTCCTCCCCTGGGACCACTCTCTTCCTTTGCCCCTCTTGTTTCCCAGACAGAGGTCACTGCAGTCAGCACAGTCTGATGGGAGCTGCTGCTCCAAATCCACCAGCCCTGCCCCGGTGTGGTCTGGGATCTCTGGTTCTCACCACGCACAGCCTGAGCCTGGAGGTCAGCACAGACACGGGGCAGCAGTGGGGCTGTAGCCAGGGGACCAGCTCTGCTTCAGCAGGCACCTCAGTGTAACCAAAGCAAGCTCAGCCTTGGTTCCCTGTCAGGGAAACAGAGATATTCTTATGGTCAGAGATCTTGCTTACAGATCCTGGTACAGCCACAGCTGCTTTGCTATGGATCCAAGGGCGAGTGCACCTTTACCAGCTGTCCTGGGGTGCTGCAACCATCAGGTCTTGGAGAATCACAGAAAAGGTGAAGCATTCACACTAACTCTTTCCATTTGCATCTGAAACAAGAAGGACATGGTTCCCTCTTGTCTCCTGAAGCTGGTGAGGGCGATGCCTTAGGCAGTACAGCCATGGCTTTCCTGGCATGTGGTGCAGGAAGCAGAGCTTCTCCAGGAAGACGCCAGAGGAGCGAGCTCTGACCTGCGTCTCTACAGGTAACCGATAAACAGCTAAAACCATCGGCACCCGGCGACTGGAACAGCAACAACAGCGCTGGAGCTGAGGATTTTCCGACCTGTTAGGTACCAAGCTCCAGAGCGGACCAGGAGCTGGACCCCTGAGGATGCCAGCCCGTGCGGGGTTTGCTGGGTCTCCCCCAGCACGGGCAACTGCAGCAGTGCTCTGCTCTCCCCTCTGTACTGCGGGGTTTGCACCGGGTTTCGTTTGCGTGCCAATAGGTTGCCCTTTTGGATGGATGATAAAACTGGCAAACAAAGCTGTGGCATTGCTGCAAGGCCCTTTGGAGGAGTGTTTTTATTTAAAACTGAAGTAAAACTCAGCGCTTGTACCTTTAACACCTACAGCTCACAAGCACCAAGTTGCACCTCTGGGGGATTTCCCCAGGTGCTTTGCTTGGCGACTGTGTGCTGGCTTTGGATGTGCCCTTACCCCTTAGGAGCTGACAGATGGGTGATGGGAATCTTTTGTCTGCCTGTCCCCGGGTGATCAGGATTTACTCAGTCCTTTGTTCCCTTGGCCACTTTAAGGCTCTTGCATTCTCTATCTTCCCACCATCATCTTTTAATGTCTTGAATCTTTGTGTTAGTCTGGATTAGGCTCTCCTTTTTTTCAGGCTCTCCTTTGTTTCCTTGATCTGGGTGTGCTCCGATGTGCTGGGCTGGATGACTTGCTAATTGAGGTACCATCAACACTTGCCATACTCAAAGCGAGTCCCTTGTTCCTCACCTGCCAATTTAAAATCTCTTCTGCAATTCTCTACAAACCAGGTTTTACACACCACCGTGCTGTGCTACACCAGAGCCAGAGCGGCCCATCCACCCGGGAACCATTTTCTTTTGCAGTGACGGACACCAGATAATTTTGTGGGAAGAAGCCAAATGGCTTCTTGGAGAGAAGAGCTTAGGGAAATGCCAGTCCCACCAGCTCTCCCTCTTGCAGACAGCAGGACGCTGTGCGTGCAGCGGGGTGAGGGGAGCTGCTTGTCCCCACAAGCCCTCTTGTCCCACAGCGCCTCGTGGCAGGGGTGCAGTTCCTGGCACTGTGGGGAGGTGTCCTGGTGTGTAGGGCCCAGACTCATCTGCCTTCCCTCTGACTTTCCTTTTGTGCATAAAATCACCCATTTTCTCCCAAAGTTCAGAAGTTCAGGCTATCTGGGTTCTGCAGACCCACCAGACGTTCAGACTGTCTGGGCTCTGCAATAGCCTTTGCACGGACCCATTTGTCTATCACCTTAAAGTTCAGGAGTTCAAACTGTAGTCAGACTGTCTGGGTTCTGTAACGAACTCTGTGCCTTGAGGTTGGTAGAGACATTAAGACCCATTTCTCCTAAAGACCCTCACCCATCGAGCTACTTGTAAAGATATTAGTACCCATCTTGCCTATCACTTTTGTAGTCAGAAACTGGCATGATGGTTTCAGAGTTGCTCAGGCCTTTGTGCAAGACAGCTCTCGCAAATCTTTCCTCTGCATGACTCAAGTCATGACTTGCCACCCCGTGACAGGCTGTCCCGGGCACAGGCCAGCTATTCAGAGCAGCACATAGCCAGGCTTGCCACTGGCCGGGCACCTGGCCACCACCTTTCCTGTTTACCCCACGGTGACTGCACGGCTCTCTGTCTCTGGCTGCGTAGGAGCAGGTAGTTGGGTGTTTACTGAGCAAGCATCCGCCAGTGCCCAGCCAGCATCCGGAGCTGGTGGGATCCCATCCCGTGCTGAATAGCAGTGCTGGGTTTAGGGCTGGAAATTGTCACATGAAGAGCTGTGCTTTTTGGTACCTGATCCCAGGAAGCGCAGCGCTCAGCTCTTTTTCTTCCAGGTGTTGCTGGTGTAAGTGTATCCTACACCTGAGCTCCATTGCAGAGCAGCTTGCTTTATTTGGAGGCACCTTTTGGCCACACACAGCTGGATCCACGTGAGGCCAAAGGAGCATCACTTAGGCCTTTGGTCTTCATGTTTAAGTTGCCCCAGCTGGGGTTCCCTGTGAGAGCTTGTTCTCTGAATGTGCCGAGGAGGGTTGTGCATCCCTGCGGGAGCCCTCCTGGGACTGGGGCCCCAGGCTGGGGAAGCACAGCTCCATCAGGCTGCTCCAGGGTTTTGAATTCTCCAGCTGGTCAGGGTACTGCAAAGGTCTTGAGAGAGCGATGTATTGTGTCTTTTTTTAGGGCCTGTTAAGTGCTGTAGCTGGAGAAGAGCTCTGATAACTCTATCTGTTCTGAAGAGCTTTTAAAAACTGCTGAAATTTCCCCAAAACAGTATAAGAAAGGCCTGCTTTGCTAGTGGATGCATGTTTCTTGCTGACACCATCCACTTTGGATGCTTCTTCACTGTGGAGAGAAGGGGCATGATGATGGATTTGCTTCAATACCTTTATTTTTTTTCTGTAATTAGCTCACCAGTCCTCTGTGGCTTGGATAGAAACTTGGACAGAAATTGTCAAAATATTGACTATGAGATGTGTTTAAATGGGAGAGTCCATCCTGATGTGGCTACATTTCTCTGTTTTCTTCCTGTTTATACCCTGAAAAACCCTCACAGGATTTATGTTTATGAACAGGCAGTGTAAGAGCCTCGTGGTTTTCCTCCTCCCGCATGCTGTCACACTGTGTAGCAGCTGTGGATCTGGGGGGATCCTTGCCTGCTGCAGGTTCCCTTCAGGGAAGCTGGCTCTTTTTGCTGCAGTGGGAGGCTGAGTAGCTCCCCATTTCTATGACAACAGTTGTACTTCATGGTGGTGATGTGTTCATAAATAGCTCAGGAAGGCGGCTCCCAAAGCGCACCCCCAGCCCTGTTAGCTGTAGTACTCCTGCTACCCATTTCACCTTTGCCTCTAGCAGAATCCCACACTACTACTAAGGTGACTCACAATATATGCTTTACCTTGGCCATCCACAGTCTTTTTAAATACCACTTTTCTCCACTTCATTGGACCAGGGGAGCTAGAGAGTCTACATCCACATTTTCCTCATTTGTGTTTTTTCAGCATCACTTTTGACTCTTTCTCAATGAACCAAAGAAGACTGATATAAATTTCTTACAGAATCCGGTCTCAGGTGATACTTTTAACAAACCCAAGCTCTCTAAAAAAGTTTAAAAGTTGCGCCAGGATAGAGGGATTGGTAGTACTGACCCTAGAGAACAACAGCACAGGACTTGAGGGAGAGGAGGGTAAAGAAAAAGTCCCCTAGAATGGGTCCCTGCCTCAAAAACCAGGAGGACAGAGGAGCTGTTTCAATCCCTTCCCAAGTGTGAACCTGTGCTGGATTTGGAAATAAGGGGGTAAAGAAGTTCAGTTTCTGTCTTTCCCTCTGCATCTCCTCTCACTGTGGGATCTCTGACAAACTTCTCTGTTCCATAGGAGGGGGTCAGAAGACAGCAGAGGCCTTGGTGTCACCATCACCTTTTCCTAGCACAGCTCAAACCTCGCATCAGCCAAGGGACGCCTCTGACTTCAGTCCAGTGATTACTGCCATTCCTCAGATGAGCCTGGAGAAAAATTTGACTGCTGCAACACTCAGTGCCACTGGGGCCCACACTACAGAGGTGGAGGATGCCTTCATCCCCACCACCCCAATGGCAGACTCCAAGGCAGAGGGACTGCAGGCTTCTACCACTGCCAGTCCTGGGGACATCACAGTTACACATGCTGAGCACAACAACGTGAGCTTGTCAGTTAACAGCAGCACTGAAATCCCCTCCCCTACCTTGACTGCCAGCACTCTGGAAGAAAAACAGCCTAGCCATGAAGCCACAGAGCCTTTCAGCACAACTGAAGAAACGGATGATGCCAGCAGTACAACCCCCACGCCTCCTCTGAACACTGTGCCAGGTGAGGTTTTGCCTTTACTGCCTGTGCACAAAGTCCTGCCTCAAGGATGCATAACCTGGAAACAGCTGAGCACTCTCCTGGTAACTGGAGAGAGGGAGAAGAAGGGAATGAGACACTAAGCAGAGCCAGTTCAGTGCAACTTGTTTGCAGAGGTGCTAGTTCAGCATCCTCTTTGCAACCCCATTAATTTTGGTATTAATTGTGCTGGCTGCTTTCTGATGAGCACATCGATTGTGTGCAGTGACATCCTTTATATATCTAATCTGAAACAAAATGCTTTAGCAGCGCTGCACAGCTGGGCCTTTCTGGCACCAGGGCTGGGGGCTCAATGGGAGCCTTCCTGGGGAAGCACACCCTCCCTTAACACAAAACATGGAGATGGGCAAGCACAAATGACAGCTCATCCATCCCTGGGCAACCACAGGAAACCCTGCCCTGCCTTCATATGTCTCTGGGCAGCATGGGGACTGGCTATAGGGTCTGCAATCCCAATTTTGCCCACCTTTGGCCCTGCCAGGCTGTCACACAGCTAATGCAAGGCAGATACTGATTGATCACTGATTTTCATGGTGTTCATGCATTGTTTTCCCTGGCTTGTGTCACATGGTTCTCCTGGTCTGTGACACACCAGCACAGCCTCAGTCCCTGGGCAGCCCCCTTTGTGCTCCCTCTAAGGAGGGATGAGAGGCCTTTCCCAGTGTCTTGCGCTGGAATGATCCCCAGCTGTGTGTAGAGTTGTTTAAGCTTGTCTGCTTGTCCTTCGTCCCCAAGGACAGGCCTTGTGGGCCCAGCTGAGGTTGGCTGACATTGCTGATTGGCACATATGAAAACTGAGAGGACTTTCTAAGCGCTGTGGGTTGTAGTGTGGCTCAGCTGTGGCTGCGCTCAAGGTTCTGCTTGTTTTCCAAAGGACGGAGAATAAGCTGCTATTCCTATAGTCCCAGCAGTCTTCCTTACAGTCTTGCTTCCATCTTGTCCAGTCCCACAGAACAGTGTGCTTGCACTGGATCCTTTGAAATAACTGCTTGTTCCTATTTTTCAGCAACAACTAACAGCTCTCAGTCGGGGCTTTTTGATGGGCAGACCCTGGGGCCCACAGAAGCAAGGTCTGAAACCAAGCCAGGAACGAGCCCTGTGGGTGCCACAGAGGAGAGCATTGTGGAGCCCAGAACTTCCTCTACTCCCATCTCCACTGTACGGAGCACATCCCTTGCTACTGCCTCCAGTACTGTGACGGTGACACCCCTTGTGACCAGCTCCACATCTGCCAGCACAGCTGCCATCCCCACCAGCACACCTACACTGGCACAGTCATTGGAGCCCAGGCATGAGAAGGCTTCTGTGTTGGATGTTGGTGATGATGACAATTCAGGTAAATGCTCTGCTTTTAATGGGCTGCCCAGGGAGGTGGTGGAGTCACCGTCCCTGGAGGTGTTTAAGGAAAGACTGGATGTGGCACTCAGTGCCATAGTCTGGTTGACAAGGTGGTGTCCAGTCATAGGTTGGATTGATAATAGCAGAGGTCTTTTCCAACCTAAGAGGTTCTGTAATTGTTTTGTACCTGTTCTCACAAAACATGGCAAAGGGCTGGAGCTACCTCAAATAGCCTCTTGGTTGTACTGAGCAGAACCAGGAAAGACAAAGCTTTGCTGTTCCAGGCCTTGAAGGCTTTCCTTTGGCCTCATTCCCTTGGTCTCCTTGCAGAGCTACCCAATTTGGCTGGTGCAACGAGGGCTGATCCCTTGGTAATCACTGTGATCTCCGTCTTCATTGTCATGGTGGGCATTCTGGGCCTGGTGGGCTTCTTGAGATACCGCCAGCACAACAACCGCATGGAGTTCCGGCGCCTGCAGGATCTGCCCATGGTGAGTTGAGCCTCCAGCCCAGCCTGATGTGGGCTGGCTTGCTTTGCAGTTCTCCTTCTACTACATTAGCAATGCTTTGGGTATTTGCAGCAGCACCAATGCTGATCACACACTCCTGTTCCTCCTTAGGTCCCTCTCCTTCCATCCAGGGTTTGAATCAAGACAGCAAGTCTCAAGGCTGGGCACTAAAGAAGCTCTCTGCCTTCCCCTCACTCTGCAGGGGAATGCTGAGAGGTTAAATAGAGGAAGGAGAGCTCCATCCAAACTTGTCCTGAAATGACACCTTCCTAACCTCTCCTCCTGTTTTCTGATATATTTGCTTTGTGACTATGACAAAGCAGATTTTATGTTCTGTTCCAGGGAGGTTGTCTGTCTGTCTGTCTGTGTGTGTGCGTTTGACCCTTTGGGAATATAAAAATATATGAGGGTTCCAGAATCAGGACTAGCTCTGGGGGAGCTGCAAATAACTCCCTGCGCTTTCTGGGACAGAGGAGTATTGCAGCTAGCAAGCAAGCTGATGTTGTTTCAAGCTGAGTGGAGTTTCCAACAGCCAGAGCTTTCTGCATCCCTGCAGCAGGCAGGCAGTTCCTGCACACACCTCTTCTCTCCAAATGCTGCAGCAGGAGGGAGACTGACAGTCCAAAGATCTAGGAACTGCACAGTGACAGCCTTTAGGTGGATGGCTGGGCAGATGGCCACACTGTGATGGTGTGGCTGAGCAGGCTGTGCTGCCTGCACAGCAGTCTCCCAGGCTGGGACCATGATGCCATAGTGCAGACATCTCATTAAAGCAACCTCTTCTCTGCTTCTAGGATGACATGATGGAGGACACCCCTCTCTCCCTCTACAGCTACTAGGCAACCAGGCTGTCCACTGCCCAGAGGAAAAGGCCTTGAGGACTTGGTCCCAGACGATCTGCTGAGGAATGGGGGGCTGTGATTTGCACACAACTGAAAGATCCTTTTCAGATGGTTTTTGGGTTTAGACATTTTAAATAGTTCAGTGTTGAAGTTTCTATGCTGCGAATCAGAGCCCAAGTCTGGTCCTTTTCTCCAGGCTCTCTTCAAAACAATGCCCTGAAGAGGTGTCTCCTCCTTTTAGTGTGGCAACCAATTAGCCAAGACAGCCTTTGCCATGGTGTTCTGCATGGATCTCTTCTGTTCATCTTGGTGGCTGCTGCTTTTAAAGGAGGTGGGCAAGTGATCCAGACTAGGGCTCTTAACACTGGTGGTGTCAGCACAGTGCTAGCAAAGCAGACTGCTGTTTTCTGAGGAAGCCAAGGATGTGGAAATCAGTTCTCTTGGGCTCCCTCTTGTTCTGTATTTTTAAGGTTGTTTGTTTTGGGGGTTTTCTTGCACTTTTTTTGTTCCTATCTCAGCTTTAGTCCCAGGATTGGCATTGCCCATCCTGAAACACCTACCAGGAGGATAAAAGACTACTCTGCTTCCTTCCTATGTGCATACCTTTTCTCTTTAACCAGGGAAAACAGTTTTGTGGCCACTGGAGAAGTGCCCCTGCTACTTGATGTTGCTTTGAAGTTGTTGGGAGGAAAATGAACATAATGGTAGCTTAACAGAGCTTGATAGGACTCAGTCTATTGCCAATTAGACACACTAATTTAGTCTCATGAAAATTAGGAAACCGTGTCTCCTACACTTGATGCTTTCGGCATATGTGTAAACTCCTTTCCAAAGCTCAGCAAATGCTTTAGTCCGTTTCCCTGCCTGGACTAACACAAGCCTTTCCTCAGGTACCTCCCATTTTGCTTCTAGCATCTGGTTGCTGGAAGTTGTTGTACAGAACTGGTACTTCACTCTCCCTCCTGTGCTATGCAAGGTCAAAGCTCCTCTACTCTCTGATGTTGGTCTTTTGAGCCAGTTGGTGTCTTGTCATGAGGACAGATTCTGGATGTAGGTGCCTTCCTCCCCTTCCCTTTCTTGGTGTTAGGCTGATTAGATTCTGCACTTTTGCCTCAAAATATCACTGCTGTAGACTGCATCCAAGGCTCTTGAGGCCTCCCAAGGAAACTCACAGACCAGAGACTCTGAGTGTAAATCAGAGGATCTTTTGGTGCCCTTGCCTCAGAAAAGCCAGAGTGTGTGTGACATGACAGTCTTCATGTAATTACACCTGCTCCTGTTTTCTAACTCACATTTGACTGCAGGTAAATGGAAACACATGCCTTCTCTAGAGTGATTGATTTTTGACTAAGCCAGTTGCTCCCTCAGGATACAGCAAGGGCTAGAGATTATCTGCCGCATTGCTCTTACAAGCCTCAGTTTCTCCTCTCCTTTCAGTAGCAACATCACTGCACCCCATAAAGGACAGATACCAGGCCCCACTTGCAGAAGTACTTTGTTTTTCCCAGTGCTGTTCTCCATTGTTGTAGCAGGGAAAGGGGAATTTCCCCATCAGCTGAGCTCAAGTTACCTGGAAAGCCCAAAGATGGAGCAGAACCGGTCTGGGTCAAATAGATGAACTGGGTAAGGCAGCAGTTCCTCCTCCCTGTGTTGCTGCTTCCAGAGTGGCTGACAAATGGCTGCAGTGCAGTTGGGGTTCAGCTGTTGGCTTTGGCCTTCCACCTGTGTATCGATGCCCAGTAAAATAGGGAGAGGTTGGTTCTCTCCTGTGATTGCATGAGAACTAAAGAGCAATTGTCACAACTCCAAAGCTTTTGTATCAAGCATTGTCTGCACAGAGCAATCTCCCTAGCTACAGACTTGTTTCCCCTGCCGGAGGGCAGGGTGCTACTGGTTTTCGGCACAAAGTTGGCAAGTTAGTGGTGGAAAATAGAACTCCATCCTGGCTGGAACTGGTGCAGGCTGGCATATCTGGGAAGTGTGTCTGCACACAATCAAATGGGCAGGGGCTGGTTGTTCTGGTTTCCCATGCATCGCTGTCCAGGGGAAAGGGGTGAGGAAGAAAACTCGCCCAACACCAAAGTGCAACTTTCTTTGTAAAATATGTTGATAGTGGATTTTTTTTTCTGCAATAAAGTTACAAATGCCAAAAGTGTCTCAGCCTTCAGATTTTCATTGCAAACATCTAACTGAAAAGCTTTTCTAGATCACAATGAATCCTGTGATAGATAAACAGCAGCAGTTTGGGGCACAAAGACTCACAGAGTTGATTACTAGAAAATACCAGACAGCTATGAACCGTAGCTCTGACAGTTCAGAAGGACACCACCCCCTGCCTGTGTTCCTTCTTGTCAGGGTCATTCCTGGTCTGGGTTGACTGAGATTAAATTGTGTACAGTTAAATCAGATGAAATCTGTCTTAGAGAACCACACTAGACCAAATAATCTAATCTACACCTTCAGACTCCCTTTCTTTGCCTCTGATTGAAGATATTCTCATGTTGTCAACTGTAACCCCAAACCTTATTTATAGGAATATCCTGAAAGCCACCCTAATCCAAACTTAAGGAGCATCATTTGTCATGCTTCTTTCTATAGTACAGCAGACAAAGCAAATTGAAAGGCACATACTTATTTTTGTTTGGCTTTATAGCTGCCTTGAACTCTTCCCTTCAGAGCTCAGACCTGCAGGGAGGTAAGTGCTCAAAAGCCCAGCTTCTGCCACAGACCTGGTAAGAGTCTCTCCTAAGATAATAGTCTCTCCTAGCTGTTGGAATACTTCGGCAAAATCAGTCAGCTCATGTCACAGACTGTTTGTACTAAAGATTTTCTATTGCAAAAGCAAAATGTGGTGAGTGAAACTACTTGGTAATTGGGCTTATACTGCTTTCTAAAGAGTTCCCACAACAAATCTAGAAAAGCAAATCCTTGGAAGATCTAGAGCAAGGGGAAAGCAAACAAAGACTTTGTAGCCTAGCAAAGTGCTTGCTGAGTAATCTGAAGACATGAGGGTGAACTCTAAACCCTGCAGAGATTTCAGTCCTGTCCCAACACACAACCATACAAAACAGAATAACTAAGTTAACAGAACAAACATGCCACAACTAAGCCAGTCTTCTCAGGTCTGAAGTCAGCATTATTCTGGTGGTTTACGTTGGAGTTTTCTCTGTTCTGCCTTTTTACCACCAAACCCACTCAGAGCTGATTCATTTTCTGCAGAACACATTGCTCAGCTGCCTTGTTGGAGAGGTAGCCCAGAGCAGGGCTGTGTTAGCTGGAGAGGCAGCAGCAGGACAGGCTTGTGCAGGCAGCCACCCCTGGGACACATGAAGCTCTGTGTCTTTGCTCAGCCGAATTCTGACCTTCCAGCCAGATGATGCAGCCTCTGAGGTGGCCAGGTTTGGAGGGGGACCGTGGGCCAGTTGTGTGGGCTTCACCTCTCCTGTGCAGCAAAGAGAACTGACAGAACCAGAAACCAACTGTTGCCAACTTCTGCATTTCTCCTTGAACATAGCTGCTGCCTCTGATGGGGTTTAGTTTTAATGCTTCCTAGGCTAAGGCACAATTACTAATTAGCAAGGGACCAAGAATCAACCAAATCACCTAGGTTTAAAGTTAAATAGAAGGGAAAGAAACCCAGGTAAAAGAAAAGCAGAGTTTGAGACCCATCTGCCTCCTCTGCCCTCCCCTCCTCCTCTCTCCAGACTCATGTTTTGGAGGGAAGGGGATTTGAGAAGCTGAAGAGTGACAGTCCTAGAGCTGCTGTGCCATGGGCAGGGCTACCTGTGCTTTGTGCCATTTCTCTGCCCACTCGCTTGTCCTTCATGTCTCAGTGTCTGTATTTTAGCCTTAGACACTGTATTTAACCATCATGTCACACTGCAAGTCTGTAAATAAGGCTACAGAAGGTGTTCAGAGGCAGAGAAACTGCCACGAGGGGCACTGGAGTGGACAAGGCAGTGTGTGGGTCTTGTAAGACCAGCCATCCCATAAGGCTTTCCCATGGATGATAGTCTCCTGTGCTTGCTACCACTTAAAGCAGAATGAAAAAGGCATTCCACTGATCCAGGGAGCAGGAGTGCAGAAGCAAGCCAGGGAGGCAGAGCAGTAGATTTTCAGTAATGAAGGCTATGAAATGATGCAGAACCTGGAAGCTTTTTCTAGCCAGTGTTCTTCTTATACTCAGGGGAGAACAGAAATGCCTCTTGTCATTTCCCAGGCATCTGTGAGGCAAACAGGAGGCTGCACACCTCCGCATTATTTATACTTAGTTTTCTATAACTACATCAAATCAGTATAAATGGGGATTTGTCATGGGGGAAGAGGGGCAGTTTTTCTAAGTGTACTTCCTGAGCCTCTGCCCATGATGTTCCCGTGTACTTGCTACCTCTGCTTCATACTTCACTGCATAGCAGAAGTGAGACAGGAATCTTATTTCCAATATTCCCTTCCATCCCCCACAAAGAAAACAGAAATTATGCAGTTACTGTCCATAAAACAGCCAAATTTTCAGTCCTACTGATACATACCTAAGTGATAAGCAAAGCTGGAAGACCATGACTGCAAATATAAAAGTCTCCCAGCAGTTTCCCAAAATTGTTTGTGGTTTGGTTTGTTTTAATCTCCCAGAACTTTGTAACATAACAATGGGCTTCAAACTTCCCCACCCAAACATATTTGAATGAAGACTCTTCCTCACTTTAATGCTACAGGGGTCATGTTTCCTCACAGATCTGAGAAAAATCAACCTTCATCCAGAGCACAACTTCAAAAGAATCTCAGAAATAAAGCACTTAGAACCTCCCAGAAGAGGACCTTCTAATTGTGCCTGGTGATAGAGAGCTTGTGAACTAGATCCCCCCTTCCAGAGTTAATTCTGCAACATTAGTAAGATTTTATAAGAAATCATTAACTATTACAAAAAGGAAGTATAGATAGGTTGACAAATTTGTGCATTTTAAATACAAAGGGATCAATTTATTCATCTGCTTGACAGCCTGTACAGTCTTCCTTGAGCTTGTTCCCACTTCCTGTCCAATAAGTGTACTTGAAAGACATACTCAACACAGGTCTGCTTCACATGGCCCAGCAGTTTAACAATGGTTAGCCTCAGTTCCTCTCTAATATTTTTTCCATTCAATGACCCATCAGCCAAATAACCCCCTGAACCACAAAACCAGCTTGATCTTGATCAGACTGACAGTGCTCACAGCTGCAAGAAAACAAGTACTTGTTTGTTCCTACTGTTCAGCTCCCTCTCTGTTTACAGGTAGACCAGATTCCCCACCCGCAGTTCAAATAAAGAGCTAAGTAAGTTACCAGAGGTATCCTCCCAGTCATAAAACAGGTCTCCCTGTGATGAACTGCCCAGAATTAATATATCCCTGCAGCAGAAGCCTTTTGCTAGCTCTCTTTGAACTACAATGGAACATCTGTTGACAATCTCCCGCAGGGTAACTTCTCTCCTCCCCTGTTTTAATCCTCTCTCTCTTTCAGAAGTACACATCAGTTGCCACAGGACGACTCTTACAAGTATTGGAGTGTTTCCTTTCACTGGTCTTTCTTGGGACCAGTAGGGAGAGAGATGATCAGTCAGCCCTGTTCAGTATTTTCTTAAAGTTTTGCTGTTATGTCCAGACTCCTGAAGCTTTCGATGCTGAATTACAGGTTGTGCTTGGACTAAGACAAGATTCATGGGTTCTTCAACATGACTTTCAGCCAGATTTAGACACTCATTTGATTCTGACTGAGTTTTACTGGGGACAACTGCAAAATTAGCTAAGTGTTCCTTTGTGCTAATCCTGGCTATGCCTTCTGATCACACAGGCAAATAAACACGCTAACATGATCATTGCTTCAATTTCCCTTCTGATAAGCTTAGGGACAGGATGAGAAATTTTGCCCACTTTTTCAAAAGAAGGATCTCAATATCTTTAGGTAGAAGGCAACTGTGGACAAAACTATTTGTGGCTGTCTAGCAGAAAGGGAACCTGCTTTCGCAAAGGGCTTAGAGAAGCACTGGGAAAAGAGCTCCCTTTATTTTACAGAATCTAAGCAGGTGTCATTAATTCACCTCTTCCCTTCTCCTTCAACAGACAGCAATTATAAAATTAAGTTATCTCAGAGGGAAATGGAATAAAAAAATTCAAACAACATAAGGAAATTTCACAGGGCCCTTTTTTGCCACTGTGGCACTCCATCCTCATAAAACAAACCAGCAACCTCCCCTTTATGAGCGTCATGGAATTTTCTGTTCAAATAACAAGATTTCTCCACCTGTTTTATGCCACACAAGAGGAAGCAATTTGCCAGCACTTGTCAAGTCAGCTGCTCCATATTGAGTCTTGACAGGGTAAATCTTTGGTCATTCTATATCTGTTCTGTTCTCGCTGTGCATAGTCTCCCTAAAAGGAACAATCCAAGCCCAGCTCTACATCTCAGAGCTTTAGCTAACCAACAGTTCGAGCACAATCCACCATAACTCAAAACTTACAGTATAACTGGGAGAAAAAAACCTAAACATTTGAAGGCATTAGTATAGAAAACACACTAAATTCTCTCCGTTTGTTGTGGTCCACTGAGTGAGAGCTCAGAGGACGGGATCATACATCCCATCCCATGGGAGAGGGCTGCAGTGGAGGACTGCAGCTAGGAATTCTCTGACCTTGGAGGAACACCCCCATTGCAGCCAAGCACCACAGCATCTCTCCCTGTGCAAGTCAGCTGGCAGCTGCCAAAGCTGATTGACAAATCACAAATCAGGCGCTGCACCAGTGTCTGTCTCCTGCAGTGAAAGTGCAGAACACACAGCGTGGTAGAAGGGTAGAAGGGGCAAGTCTGAGCAAAGGGGCATGAGATGGCAAACAACAGCTCAGGTCTGAGGCAGAGTGTGGGACTGGGCAGGTCTGTGAATGATTTATCAGAATGGCTGTTTCCCTTCCTGGAGTTGCCTCCCTTGGGCCAGCCCCACACCTCACAGCTTCCACTTGTGGGAAATCCAGGGAACAAACAAGTCAAGAAGAGTTTCACCGCCCAGGGAAGCCAACATCCTTTCCATTTTTCAGTTGTTCCTAACAGAAAAGAGTGCATCTTTTAGTTAACATTAAAGGTCATGCAGCTCTAGCCCAGGCAGGTCACTGCTGAGATCATCACTCCAGCTATTTTGAGCCACTTCTCCAGCACTGCTTTCCGCCAGTTCAAAACACAGCCTGGAGACATGTGTACAATCTACACCAAAAGACCAAAGAATTATCCTTCCCCAGCCTTCTACCCCTTATGCCAGACCTGAGAACAACACCAGTCTATGTCTATCCCCTCCAGCACTGCTGGTTCAGTGTGGTCTGCAATCATTTCAAACCCTATTAAAAACATCCTCATTCATCTCCTACTGAAACAGAAATGCCAACGAGCATCCTCACAAGCTATGTAAGCTCAAATAAAAACAGGTGCCCATGGTTCCAAGTGTCCTACACTAGCAAGCTGCCAACACAGTTACTGGGTGCCCCTGCCATAACCCCTGCAAAGTTTCTGATGCTACTATGATACTATGATATTTGCTACTAATCCTACAGGTAATAGTACAGCAACAGGTAACTAGCTGCTTATTATTAAATGAGGGGGTTTGCTTGAACATTTGATCAGTAAAACTCTATATGAGTCCCCACCTGGCATGTGCCTCAGAATAAATGTTCGAGAAAAGCTTAACCCTTTGATGGGACAGGCAGGGTCTTCAGGCATTTCCCTAACAGCAACCTGACATGTTACAACTGCATCTACAAAGCAGTTAATTGTAGCAGGTTTGCTAGTAAAGTCTGAATCAGCAGGATTAGTAAATTGGAAAAACAGCACACAGGGCAGTTTAATATGCCTTACAGCCTCCATTCACAAGAATCTAAAGCATCTTACCAAAGTAGGGCATGAATTTTTTTCTTTTAAAGGAACATTAGCCCTTTGTTCCTGATTTCTTTTAATGCTAAGTGTTAATGCAAACACAAGGGGGTTTTATATCCTAAAAGCAAGGCATAAATCCAAAAGGATGAAGAGGCTGAGAGGCAAACCTTGAAGTAAGCAATTTTCACCTTCTCATTGGCTGTGTGTCAGCACCAAAACAAAAATGGAGCCACATTAAAAAATGGTATCTTGGCACTGTCAGAGGAAGTGATAAATATCATAATTGGCCCTCACATGCAGCTTTTCATTACCCTGACACTACTCGGGGAGGGAGGATGAAAGAACAGACAGGCACACACATGTTACCTCTGTCCTGGCATAGCAATACTGCTCTCAGAACGAAGTTTTAAATCTGGCTCAAGTGCTAGGCCACTACTCTGAACTGCACTGTCTTCCTGCCTTTAGGCGCCTAATACTCAGCCATACCAGTAAAACTGGGCCCAGCAAGAGCCTTTCATCCTTATGACCTCTGGAACGCTCTGAACATAGAGCTTTGTCATCCACATTACCGCAGAAAACCCTTCCAGGTTCCTAAGATCCTGAGGGTGCAGGATCCAGCCACACTTACCTTCAGGCACCTCAATCTCTGCGGCACTGGAAAGCTCATTGGAGCTGAAGTGTCTGGGATGGGAACCTCAGCCAAAGATGGAGAAAACCACTCTGCCTTTCTCAGCAAGTTCTTGCTTCTCTCTAAAAGAAATGAAAAAAGCAGCAGATTAGGCCAAAAGTTCAAGGATAAACTTTCTGAGCTAAGCATCCTCTGTCTACCTTATGTGACACCTGTTACATGTGGAGAAACTGCTGTTGTTCCAATTTAATAGCATTTTCTTATTCTTACACGGGTACAAGCAGTGGCACAAAGGCAGCAGAAAACAGGTTCCATGGCAGGCAAGAAAACATATTGGCAAAAATGTTCAGGCATTGGATTTCGCCTGTCTGTGGCACCAACAGCTCCGCATCATTCAGGTTTAAAACACAAAGAATCAGCCACCTCATTTCTGCTCCAAGCCACAGTCACAATGCCAAACCCTTCCCATACAGGGGTCAGTTTGTGTTGGAAAGGGACAACAGGACACCTGACCTGACCGTGAGACCTCTAAACCAGAGGCTGGAAAACCATATCCCAGACTGTTAGTAACGTTGGAGGAAGTGTGAAATCGTTCCTATGATCTCTTCTTTCCCTGCAGGTGCCATGGACGTTACTTCCTTCCAGAAGAGCCTTTTCACTTGATCTTTCAGATCAGAGACTTAGATCTGATGGAAGGGTAGCCCTGACAGTCCCTTAGGCTTAGCAACACCTACTGGAACAGTTACTGGGGGTGGGGATGGGGTGGGTACCACTTTGATGGGGTTTCCAACAGTCATGCCCCATGCAGCAGAAGGCAGCTCTGCTGAGCAATTCGGTTGTGTTTTCAGAGATGAACGGTCTGGCAGCAGAACCTCTGCCTCCCCACCTAGCCCCGATCACATTGTCCTCTCAGTTGTGCCAGCACAATTTTTTTCCTGCAGCAGCACTGTGAACCACACCACTTCAGGGGAAGAAAAGAAAAAAAAAAAACCAACAAAAAAGCCCAAACAATGACGCATTTGTTAGAACCAGCTCGGCTCCCTGATCGGATTTACAGCACACCAACAACTGCAGCGGCAGAAATTCGGGAGGCAATGTGCTGTGAGGCCACGGCAGGAAAACGCAGAGAGATTGGAACATTTTAAGCTGATGTTGACAGCACAGACAACATCTGATGAAATCAGAGCTTAACAGGTGGGACAGTGACCTAATAAGGGAAGGCATTAGGCTTTTTTAGAAATAAATGGGGAATTAATATTTAATTACAGGAGAACTGCAATGAAGTTCCATTGTTGAAAACATCTCGCCAAGTTGATACAATATTTTTTATCAAAGAAAACCTAATAATGAATCTACATTAACCTCTCGACTCAGTGTTCACCAGTACTTTCCCACTAATAAAAATAGACATTTATATGCTTGTGGTCAAGAGCTAGAAAGATCAGAAAAACAGACAAGGAATTAAGATGTCCTTTAACTCCATTTCAGCTACCAAATTGCCATGAGCGTTCAAACAGTTTGTGTGAGTCTCTCTCTCTCACATTAGGTTCCTACCTAATGCAGAGCAATTGTTCTTTACCAGGGTCAAAAAAAGGTTTCAAGAGCTGTGGATGGAAAGCAGAAGGAAAATCCCTTCTGTTACAATCAGTACAACATTGTGTCTTTGTCATTTACTGTTGTGGAGAACAATGAGAACTAATGATCCTTTTTGTATAAATGCTTCATGATGACACCAAATCACACTGTATCCCATGTGACATCAGCATTAGCCTGAGGGGGAGGAATGAGAGCGTTGTATTTTTCCTGACAATAGAAAAAACCACAAAACCATACCTGGGACACAGACACGTCACAGACATATTGCTGCCTTCCCCCAGGGAAGTGAACCATATTCTCTGGATGCTGTTTTACTGCAGCACAGAGCCGTCGGGGTGGGGGGAGAGAGTGCTGGAAACAGTGACATGAATTCTCAGCCAGACCTGTGACAGTTCGGACATCTGGCAGCTGTCCGAGGGCAGCTGGGGTTGGACAGAGGATACAATTGAAACAGAGCCAGAAAGATCTAAGGATCCTCAACAAGGAAGCTGAGATGTCACTCATTTCTCTCCAGGGAGCAGGTCAGAGCCCTCGGGTAGGGGTGGGGGAGAGCAAGGGCCAAGCTAGTGGAGGTTTGAGGCACAAACAAAGCCAGTTCCCACCAGCCGAGCTCGGGGAGAAAGGAATGTGAGGGATGGGGAAACTGGGAAGGAATTAGAGCTCAGGCATTTCAAATGAGCACCTCTTCTGAAACGCACCAATTATTTCAGTCATTGTGGTAAAATGCAAGTAAAGTACTGTCCAAATAACAAACAGGAGACTGCCCTGACACAGGGCCTGGGTAGGAGACAGCAACACTCCTGATGAAACAAGGCAGATGAGGTGGCTCAGGGAAGAGCTCCAAGGACAGCTGTGAAGGGAACAGCAGGTACCCATTCTCCATGCCCACGTGGAATGAGCAGATGATGCCAACCCTCAGGATACAAACGTTTCAGTAACAGAGGCTGCCATTTAGAATCATAGAATATCCTTTGTTGGAAGGGACACACAAGGATGGTCGAGTTCAACTCCTGGGTCTGCATAGGATAGCCCCAAAAAACACCTGTGTGTCTGAGAGCGTTGTCCAAACCAACTCTGGCAGGCCCAGTGCTGTCACCCCTTCCCTGGGGGTGACCTTCATGAGCTGCCTCAAAAGGATTGAACACCCTGCCTGCACTCAGCCAGAGACCAGCTCCAGGAGAGGGCAGACACTGAAGCCATACCTGCCTCAAGCTTTGCCAGTTCAGGTCTTAAACAGAAGGCCCCACCTCACAAAGCTGGCAAATCTGTTACCTTCTGCATCAGTAAAGCCAGAGCCACACATGGAAATGAACTGTGCTCCACAGGCAGGTACAAAGGACAGCTGGCAGAAGAGAACAGCAGGAGGAGAGCTCAGTCCCCAGCATCTCTGAGCTTTACAACCCAGCGCCTGTGGAAGCAATTGCCACAGCAAGAGCTGTCCTGCAGAGCTCCGAGCAGCCGCCAGCCAGCAGCACCCTCCTGTGACACATTCCTGCAGCTCCCAGGCAGCTGATTCCCTTCCAACGCAGGAGCTGCACTTGTCCCTGCAGCATATGCGGCATACGTGGACCTGGGCATCCCCAAATTCCCTGAAGGGGTATCCCCTCCACCTGATGTGGCCCAGCCTCTGTCAGGTGCTTCACACTTCCATCCTGAGTTTGTACAAACTGTTAAGATTGTGCTCTGCTAGACTGAGCTTTGTGGTTGCTCAGCAGATCTAGCACCTGAGAGAGAGGGGACAACCACTTCCAAGCGTTTTCCAGAGGCAACTTCTGATCCAGCACAGCATTAGACCCTTCAGAAAAATCTCAGAACTGAGGAAAAGAAGGGAGCTGGACATATACCACCAGTGGCAAACACCTCATATTTCCAGCCCTAAAGATGCAAAGCCCTTTCTGCCTTGTATCCAACTCTTTCTACTCGCTTGTTGAGCAGGGAGATGGAGCTACCTTGTGCCAGGCTACGCTCACAGCCTGCTGTTTCTTCAACAGGACTTCAGAAACCTAGACGAGAAGCAATCCATGTAAGAAGCTCCTGCAGCTATCAGTGCTTTGGTTCCACTGCCTTTACTTTCACTACTTCCTAGCTTATGGATCTGCTCCTGCTGGAGCTCTTTCTCCTGTTTTAGTCAATTCACAGACCGAGATATTCAATGATATGAGCAGATGGGCAGAAACAGATTTTGTATGAGGCTTACTTATAATTTAGTCCAGGAAAGAACATAGTTAGTGGTCTGGTTCAACTTCACAAGCTGGAAATACAAGGGAATCTGGAAAGAACAAACTGTAACTCTAAACATGACTGATGGGATCCTTCTGCCCTCCAAATACAGAAGGCATGGGTACAATAAAGAGGAACTTGGAGTACTAGAAGCTACAAGGAAACTCCGCAAAGCAATAAGTTTGCATATCGGAGGTAGTTCTGTCCCCAGTAACTTGCAAATTTGGTGTCCTGAACTTCATAAAACCCAGGACTACAAGCTGGAGAACGTTGCACAAGTACTATAAAGATTATGATAAGCAGCCATAAAGATTAGGGTATGGAGATCCAAACGTGAGGCTTGGTCGCCACTACGGCAAGTGCATTGCTGAGGGAATAGGGAAGCTGCAAAGAACGGGGAAGTTCTTTTCAGACGGGAAAGGAGAAAGGATTGCGAGCACAGAGGCCTCACTGTTTCCGTGAGCAGCACCCCTCACAGGGACAGGTGGGACTTTACCACAGAGTGAGAAAATACGAGGACAAGAAAACACGCCTAATCCCTGGCGGTGTGAGAGGACGGGAACAAGGCCGGGAAGCGCGAGCCGACCCCGGCTGGACTGGGCTGGCTGAGCATGGTGGGACATGGAGTCCCCTCCAGGGAGGCCGGCGCGGAAGGGAGGGCGCCGCGCACTACAACTCCCGGGGTGCTTTGCACGCCGCGCCGTCTCCTAGGAGACGCGGGGATGCGCGCCGGGGGGTCCCGCCGGGCCGGAANACACATCTGGCGCAGCGGACGGCAAAGTCCTCTAGGCAAGCTTAAATTTTAATCTGAGCGTGGGAGCACCTGTCTGTGGAAGTGCTGGCCACCTCATCCGCTCCCAAATGGCCTCTGACCCCTGTTGTGCGCAGGGAAGGGGCCCCCCTGCAGCCTCTGCCACTGTCCCCTGTTCACCTGTAAACGCAGGGGCTCCCTTTTTGGCCGCCCCAGGGCAATCTGCAATAAATTAATCTGCAATATCACATGCAAATCAGTCTGCAATAAACATGCCCTTCCCTTGGGGAGTGTTGTATCTGTCACCTGAAATGTTTTTATTTCCTGCTATGATCTTGTTTGCATAAAATACAAGGCAATCAGGTGGTGAGAGAAGTAATGAGAGAAGTGCCTTCAGAACTTGGAAAATTTAATGCTGCTTGCCTAAAACACATTCGCAGAATTCAGGGCAGAACTCGGATAAAAAGACTGTAGCTACCAGAGAGGAAACCTTTTAGCCCTGTAGCTCTCTCCAGCTTTCATTCTGATATAGCCATCCCTGGTGCACTGACTGATGCTCACTGGGAAACCAGCAAACCTTAGATTCACATCTCTCTAATTCCTTGTAACGTCTCAATTCAGCACTTTAAGAGCCACGAAACTGATTCAACTTAGAGGTTCGTACTAGAATGTAAACTTTATAGTGAATCTAGTTTTTGTTCTGTGTTTCCTGATGGGCAGTCTGGCAGCCACTGCCAGCTGCAGAGTCACTTTCAGAGTCATTTCACTGATTATTTAGAATAACCAGTACGTTTCATTTTCAGACTCTATGTTCATTACTTGGTGTCTCTCTGACTGTTAGACCTGACCTTTGTAGCACCCTGGGAGAGTGGGAGTTGTCATAACCTATGGAAAGACTGATGTTACTGTGCAGGGCATTAGGAGTGGAGTGCAGGGGGTTTGGGCCATTTCCTCCTGCACTTGGCAGTTGCAGGTCTGAGCCCTGCCCTCCTGGTCACGCTTCCTGCTGCCCTGCCTTGATCTCTCATTTCTGGGCTGTGTTCTGACATGTCCAGCCCTGTAATCAAATATCCAAATGTGGCTGTGTCATCATCCACGTGCTACTGGTAACGTTTTTGGGGGGTTTTAGCACTGCCAGGAGCTTCACATCCTTCATTCCACGCAAGTGTTTCCTGCAGAAGTAAAACATGCAACTTGTCACACAAAACAGAAGCACCAGATTCTTTCTGGCTCAAGATAAGAAAAAAAAACTGTAAAAGCTTTATCTGAACCAAACCATCTGATTTGCATTGGCAAGACTGATTGCTCATACTTCCCTCTGGGTTTCTGAGCAGAGCTGGATAAAGGGCAGACTGGAGCTGAATGCCGTGTGTGATTCTTATCTCACAGCTCACAGCACAGCTTCCCCAAACTGAATCCTGGTGTGCAGATACAACTTGGTTTGAAGGGAAGGCCCTGGGCAGGCTGCCCATCTGGGTTGCAAATGAAGGGGGCTACAGTTATTTCCACTTTTTTACATTCCTGTACGACCACTAGAGTGGTGTCTGTGTTCTAATGGGAATCTGTGTTTCTTTGCCGAGGTCGGGTGGTACAATGCCGTTCTCCAGCCAGCCTTCCACCTCCCCTACCCAGATGACACACTGGCCTTCGTGGTCCTCAGCACACCCTCGATGTTTGACAAAGCCCTTAAGCCTTTTGTGAACAAAGAACGATTAAAAATAATCAGGGATCCTGTGGATCAGTGTGTTTCCCATCATTTATCACGTGTGAAGGAGGTAAGAAGCCAAAATAACGATTCCATTTAGTGTTGTGGCACATAACCAGGTGGGTTGAGCAGCAGACAAAGCCCTGCAGGCTCCTGTCCTGCTCTTTGGAAGGGTTAAGCATTATTCATGAAGATGGGAGCATCAGCAGGCTGTTGGCTGCTTCACTTGCATGTTCTGCCTCTGGATTACATCCTGCAGCTGAGGGGGAGCTCTACAGGCACAGGCTGAACGCCCACAGTCTCAGACCTGCTGATAGAATTCAGCAGCAGGATGTGGAAGTCTGCAGGTTTCACATGTGCCTGATTTACTGCCATCCAGCAGTTCTGGAGTGGCAAAGGTTTTTCCATGAGCCTGGGCTGATGTTTTCAAATTTTCCCAGAAATTCCCTGACCAGAGGGTGGATGTGATGTTTGATTACGAGATGCTGCCGAGCCGAAAGCCCAAGTTCCTGGCACAGACTGCTGCCCATGTTGCTGGAGCTGCATATTACTACCAAAGGAAGGATGTGAAGCTTGATCCTTGGGGGAAAAAGGTGAGGCAAAAACACAGCCTGAGAAGAACGACTGAAATGCAACCACTGAATTGTACAATGATTGTTTGCTCACTACTCACTAGTTCATCTTGCAGGATATTACAAAGTCCAGAGGACATACAGGTCCATAAAGTGTTTCAGATGGGAATTGGAAGCTTCCAAGATTCTTCGAGGTAGTAGGGAGATGTACATGGAGACAAATATCTTGATCTGTTAAACCTACTTAGATAGAAGAATAAATGGCAGTGTAAAGGAAAACCTGTTGCTTAAAGCATTACAAACTGGGGAAAAAATGCACTGTGGTGAATTTTCAGATTTTCAGAAAGGAACCTCTCCCCACATTCCAGGGAGGTGTGTGTGGGCACAGGAAAATGGGAGTGAAATGCAGTGCTTTGAGCCACAAGCTCAGGAAGGACTTTTCCCTTCTGCTCTGTACAGCACTCCAGGAGAGGGCTAGGAGTGTGAGAAGCATCTGATGCTTTGAATTCTAACCTTTATTAGACACAAAGAGGCAGCCTAGATTTTTTTTTTTTTCTTCCAGAAGATCTTTGGCGTGTGTATCCATCCCAAGTATGGCGGCTGGTTTGCTATCCGGGGTCTCCTCCTCTTCCCAGACATTCAGGTGCCGTTCCTGGAACAGCCCACCCCTGTTGACTGTGTGAGCACGGAGGAGAAAAGGATTGAGTTGCTGGAGCAGTTCAATTTCCACTGGCAGGACGGCCGCTACAGGGACATCATTGAAGTGAAGGAAAGGTACTCGGAGGAGCAAAAAGCCTATTTTGCCACTCCCCCAGCCGAGAGATTCCGGCTTCTGGGGCTCTCACAGGAAGCCCAGAGGATCACATTTCACTGAGTAACCAGCTCCATGGAGGGCAGAGGGCAGCAAAGGGTAACTCATGAGCACCGGCTTTTCCCGGTGCCGAGGAGGAGGAGGAGGAGGATGGTTATGCTGATACAGAGATGGCAAATCCGAGCAGCCTCCATGCAAACATCAGCTTCCCAGAGAGAGGGGACGCTGCTCCGTGGTCTGGGGGGAGGTGGGAGCCGTCCCTTCTGTGCTGCTGCTGATCTGGGGTGTCCCCTGGGGAGTCCAGTAAGATGCTAATTAGCCTTTGGTTGGGAATTGTTCAGACATCCTGGCAACCTTAAAACCCATGCTGCTCATCAGAGAAATCACTTTTGTTCTCAAGAATTTTCTTTACAAATGTTCTGGTTTTATTCTTTGTAAGTGTGAAAAAAAATTCAGTCTTTGTACTACTTAGTTTGATTTTGTCTAAACTTGGGCAGGTACTTTTTTAGATGTAGCCAGCATTTTATTATCCTGTGTCATGACTCTCCCTAGGGAATAGATGTCCAGTCTTTTCAGTCTTGCCTAGGTCACATTTAAGCATTTATCCATTTATAGAGCAGCTGGCTGGAATATTTGGGAAGATGCTGAGTAATGTCCATATGAGTGGAGGTTTTATTCGTGTTAAGATAACTGACTGAAAAAAACAATTCTCATCTTGACAATTTTTCTAAGGTAGACCATGTTTGTGTTTAAAGTATTTTTCAGTGCCAGCACACCCCCCACAGTTTCCTGGTGTGCTTTCAGTGTGAGGAAGATTGTAAACCTGCACACACGTAAAAGCCATGGCACAAAGCCTTGTCACATGCACAGGCAAACAAGCACAGAAGAAAGGAAAATATTAATGACATTCACGTTACTTATATTGCCAGATAAAACATGTTCAGACAGAAACATAACATTTTTTACATGACTTTGTCCTGTTATATTTGTTCAGAGGCTAAAATGGCACTGGAAATCAGGAATTAATTTATATTTGAGCAATTTGAGGCTCAGATCTCCTTAAAATAATATTATACATTAAAATAATATTTAGTGGGAGTTGTTTTACTAGACTGCAGTGCAATACTGCAAGTGGACAAGCACTTTTTTCCTTCTGATGGTATCAGCACGATGATGAAGAAATACTCACTTTGCAGAACTGAGCCCTTTCTTTCTATGTTGGGATTCTTCAAACCTTTTGGAGACTCCAGCACGAAGGTTGCCCTCACAATTGTTCACTGCTCGATACAGTTGCTCATAGTCTATACACTAACTCATTGTAATCCAAATTCAGGATTGCTTCCCTGTAAACAGAGTAGTGAGCATGTGATCACTGGGTTTGTTCACTGCATTTGCTGTTACAAAAAAGTCTTTGTTGCTTTCCATGCTTTGTTCTCCTCTAAGGCAGACACCTGATAGAGGTATTGTGATTTTTAATTTAAGTAAAAGAATGAAATTTGTTTAAAATCTATTCTTTTGTTACAGAATTACTTCTGGTTCAAATTTGTTTGATGTTTCAGAACTTTCCAACTGAACTGTAATTTAACAGGGGCTTGAGCTAGTGGCTCATATTAGTAATGAAGACAAAATACTGATTCTATTAGAAGGATAAATATAGATTGGAATCAGATCTATCTTTTTACATTATAATTTAAGTAAAATATTTTGATTGTTTGGCACTGATTTCTTACAGATATTTTATATTTTGTCTTAATTTATTAAACAGATTACCATGGCCATTGCATTTCAATCTCTGTAATTTATTTCTCTTCAAATGATATTTTGGTTAATAAAATAGACGAAGTTGTAAGTAAACCTCAGTACTGAGTATTTTTATTTAAACAATGCAGTTCTTAACTTGTGGAGAACTCAAGATGTTCAAGCAAGAATCAGTCATGGTGTTTTTAATATCCTGAAAAGAGTGAGCTAAGACACATACAGTCCAGTATCTGAATACTAAGGAAAAAATTGGTTATCTTAGCAGAAGTTGGTAAACTATTATCACAGGCCTATCTGAGATATAAAAAATAAAACATACAGCACATTATGAGTAAGTCCAATAAAGGCTTATGTTTCCCAGGTCATTTCAGCAAGAGCATTTAAAACAGCAAGCACCATGACAGTGTACTTTTCATTTCTTCTTCTGTTCTTACAGTAACAAAAGTTCCAGATGTCCAGTGAGGCATAACTGAGGGACTTTCCCTCAGCAGCATTAATGTAAGACCTGTAAGTACTGGAATTTTTACTGGTTAAAACCTATTAATGAACACTGAATCACAGATCCATGTTCCTTGTGCTTCTGGGAATACAGTTGTGTCAGTCAGAATACAAATATTCAGCAATATCCATTCCTGCTGCAGTGATTTTGGAGTGTCTTGGATTGGGCATTACTTTCTTTCTCTTAGCCAGGTCACTGAGATCCACAGCTGCAGTGAGTAGTTTTCTCCCCTTGCTGCTTGGAGTCTAATGGCCTTTGTCTTATAAAACTGAAGTTTGAGAACCTGTTTGACTTATCTCCTGGGACAAGACCAGACATGGTGCAGAATGGATCCTTGGATCCTGAGGCATTGTGAAGGTGTTCTAAGTTTCAGCACTTGCAAATGTCAAACAAGTAATTGCAAATACTTGGATAGATTTACTAGTTCAAGTATCGCATTTTACATTTTTAGACAAGTTTTTCCTCTAAATCCTTATTTTTAAATATTTATTAAAGACTCTTTTCCTCAGTATAACCACTAGGGTGAGTATTCAAGAGCTGAACAGGAAAAAAAATAAAATAAATAAAAAGCTATTTGAATTTAAATTCAGTTTTAGCAACAAGGTGTTGAGTTTATTTCAAGCTAATAAAATAGTTTATGGAGAATTAACAAATTTGTAATTGTTTCATGCATTTACATTCTTACTCTCCTTCAGTTATGTTTTCCCTTTTTTTACTTCATTAACCTAAAAATAACTGAGATTTTTATAACAATTAACGATTTGACAGACAATATCAACTAAATACAAAGCACAATCTAACCTGGTGACCAGCAGCCATCAGGGTTGTTGCTCAGAAAGAGAAGAACACCTGAGAAAACACTGTTGGGGGGTTTTGGTATCAGTTTAAATCAGTTACATCTCAGTGGTGCAAGAATAAGCACTAAAGTTTCTTTGTAGTATGAAGAAGAGTGTGGCGAACTTAATTCCTGATACTGACTTATCTCCTTCTCCCATAAAAAGAGTGGCTTGTAACAACGCTGTCTTCCTCTAAACTATGGAAAACTAAAGATGTTTTGCTGTATAAATCAGTGCTGGTGTGTCAGACAAAAATAACCAGCCTTGGGAGAGCAGAGAACTCTTCTGGTCGGTTGTTTTGATGGGGGTTTTAAAGTCTGGTTTGGGTCGGGATTTTTGCTATGTTTTTGTTTTGGGGTTTTTTTAGGGCTAGATTGCCCTCCTCTGGATCAGAAGCATAATTTTACTCATTCAGTATAATATTAATGGTCTTTTATTCATTTGTGACCAAAATTATTGTTGGTGTAGCTACTATTTGACATGGTTTCTATTTCTGAAAATGCACATTGACTTGAGTTGAAATTGAATCAAAAAAACTTTGAGTTAAAACTGATGTATTTCTAAAAACAAGATAGTGGCAGCTACTGATCAGTGCCAGTGTGGTTATCAGCACTCTTTGTTAAGCCTCATGCAAAAAGTGTATTTAATAAATTAGCTTTGAATACTGACTTTAGCAGCAGCAGTTCAAAACTCTTCCTCTGAGGGAAGTGGTTTTGCTGTTCACTGCAGCAGAGAAACAGCTGCACCTCTGCAACCTGAACTTACACAGATTTATCTACCAAAACAGACAAATGTATTCATGAGAGGGTTTTTGCTGTTAAGTTGGCTTCCTGTGCTATCACATATCCTGTGACAGATCATCCATCACGTTCCCTTCAGAAAACAGAACAGAGCACTTCCCTTCTAGGTTTTCAAGGAGGAAAGACAGAGCACCAAGGAACACAAATGTGCTTTTCTTTTCCCTCTGTGACAAAAAAACCAAGAGTGATGTTCACATTCCTTAGGAAATATGGTGGGAAACTTGAAAGAATTAAATATTTTGTCATAAAATGAGCAGTAAGATATTTTAGTGGAATGTCTAAAATCTCTCCGGTAATACGCCATAATCTGCAAAATGTCATTATATATGCATACAAGTATTTGAAATGGCTACTAGCATTCATTAATATTACATCTATAATATAATTCTCATCTCATCTTTGTTGATGTTTGTATGTTACTCAGTGAGAAAGCAATTTTACTTTTAATAACTGCTATGTTTTCTTTTCCCCCAAACACTTTAAAAAGTTTCTGAAAATCAAACACCTTTACACAAAGTTGCTTAGGGTTTTTTCCCTCAAGTAAAACAAACCATGGGATAGGAAAATTCCTTTAAGTGGATTACAGAAGGGGTGGAGGGATTTTTCTGTGCTTCTTAAATTTATGCACAATCATTGTTTTTGCTGTGAATGCATAAACCTTCTTATTCCTTTTAAAGGAATTAGTCTTAGGTTTTAATTTCATGTCATAACCTTTCTTCCAGTATTGTTCAGACTAGTCTTCCTGAATCATTCACTGTTGCTTCAGTCTTCCAAAATGTAAAAAACTGCCTTATTTTTGTGAAAAGTGAATTTGATTAAATGCATCAATTTTAGGTTACAATGTTTTAGTAAGTGTAGATTAAAGACTTTTTTCCTTTCTAGACAAGGGATATTGGTTTAATTTGACAGTGCAGATACTTGAAAAATCTGTTGCTGCGGAATATGGAACATAAACCTACTGGGCTCGGTTTCAGAGGACAGTGCAACCTTAATGATTTTACATATATTTAGCTTAGCCACATATCTGTGCTCAAATGGTTTCTTGCACAGAAACATTCTAAATTCAGACACGTGTCCCCATGACATGTACAGAGATTTAAGTTTCAGGTGAAAGAGCCAAATTTCACATTGAAGTCCAAACCTTTCATCACTAGGTGTGGTGAGAATTGCTTCCCACAGGCTCAGCTCTTGTTCAGGAACACTGCAAACAACTCACAGCCTGTTCTCCTGCAGCCACCCAGGGGTGTGCAGCACAGAGCCACTGGTAATGCAGAGTTGTTTGACTGTACATTAAAGGCAAACTCCTGTTTTTTCCTTCCTAAGATTAAAAATAGAGCTACTATGTTCATGAGCAAAAAATGCCTGCTATTTCTTTGATTTCCTAGTTCAGCGTTCATTTTGTACGTACCATTAAATTGTATTTTAAAAAAAGGAGACAGGAACAGCTGTAACACTTTCTGAATTAATTGTCCAAGTGTGCTGCATTCCACTACTCTGCACTTACCTCATTCCACCTTCTGCAAATTAGAACCAAGACATTTCTGGTTTAAGTCCTCTATCTATCTAGCAATATACATCAGAATATACATTTGCAGACTGTCACATAATACTGAACACCAGACCCACTGAAAATTTCAGACTATTAATACAATGTATTTTTCAGACTATTAATAAAATAAACTCTGGTATTTTAACATAATCTTTACGTAACTGTTATTTTGAGGTATAATATTACTAAAAGCTGCTTTCGTGGGGCTTTTGCAAACATACTTTCCTAACCAAAGGACATCATTTTGCAATACCTGTGAGATATAAAACACTTGCTTTTGTTCTTTGAACTGTATTGATTTGTTGGACAATCCAATAACTTACTCAGCAACTGATAGACCCTGCAGCCTCATTATTTCTCATTATCCTACTCTGATTTGCGTGGTAATAAATTAAGCCAATTTCCCAAGCCTGTTTTGCCTGAGACAGTAACTGGTGAGTGATCTCTCCCTGTCCTTACCTCGACTCATGAGCCTTCCACTTTATTTTCTCTGCCCTGTCCAGCTGAGGAGTGGTTACATAAATCCCCAGGAATCACAGCAATCAGCTACAAATTAAGAGATCTAGGATAGAGACACAGTAAGATGTATTTCAGTTTCCCTTCACCTGACTATTCTAAGTTATTCTAAAGAAATAATTGAATAAAGGTTATAGTACATGGAAGAAACCCACCTCAATAAATTACTAAAATAATAAAAAAACTAAATAAATTATAGTTATTTGAATATCATAAAAATTACACCAGTCTAAGATGTCACAATGCAAGGAGTGGAGTATAAGCCCCAGAACACTTACTGGAGATTCCAAGCTACATCTGAATCAATAGAGTTTAAACAAAGAAATGAACTTGAAACCCTTCTCGGTTTGAAGAAGTTTTGTGTTACCCATTTTTTGTGTGTTATGCTCTTGGAAATGTAAGTAATGTAAACATTAAAATGACAGCATAGCAAAAGTTCCCAGGAATGACTCATGTGGCTGAAGAATAAAAAAAAATTGTTTCATTGCACTGATTCCCACTGTCAATCATTTGGTGCAAGCATGTAATACAGTTCCTAATCCGCAGGGATTTTGTTTCTTGCCCGTTTCCAGTTTCCACAGTATCATCACTCACCTGTGACTGTGATGTTTAAGCAGGTACAGTTTGGAGCCTCTCAGTGTGGGAGCTCACGGTGGGCAGCACACACAGGAAATTACAGCGTATGAAGGAAACTCCTCACACCAGAGGAGTGGGATGAAGAAGTGGAGACAAGGGGTGTTTCTACAGGACACTCCTATGCCCAGATGTGCTGTCAGGACAGCTCTGACCTCTCCTCCTGACAGCAGCCACAACGGGACACGGCAGCCCCTGGGGTTGGAGCCACCCTCAGACCCTCACCTTCCTCCCAGGGGCTGGGATGGGCACAAAGATCCCCTTTTTGGAGAGAGGTTCAGGAGCAGAGCATCAGAGAACCCCTTTATCCTCTGTGTCCAGGGGGAGGTGACAGAGCAGCTACGAAATCACTCTACAACCACCTAAAAGGGAGTTGTAGTGAGGTGGGTTCAGTCTCTTCTCCCAGGTAACAAGCAATGAGACAAGATGGAATGACCTCAAGTTGCACCAGGGTAGTTTTGGATTAGACACTAGGAAAGATTTCCTCACTGAAAAGGCATTGAAACAAGCTGCCCAGGGAAGTGGTGTGATTATTATCCAGGAAGTATTAAAAAACCTATGGAGATGTGGCAGTTGGGGACATAGTACCCTCTAAGTAACTGCTGTAATTAATTTTACATTTCAAGGCTAATATAACAACTAAGGTAAATTCTTCATTAGCTTAGCCCTAACTTTACTCCTTTTCACTTGCTAGAAAAGAAAGTTTGGTAACTTCTTGCTCAGCCATGCTCATTTATACTCATTTTACTTTGAACTATATAAATGCTCCTGTCACTTATCAATGCTTTCCTGGGAAGCTGGCCTCATTTGTTATCTTGAGACTTTGGATTTTTTAAAAATTAAGCAAAAGTGATCCAGCTAAACATTACTTTCTCATATCTTCATGGGGATTACCTACTTTAGTAGATATTTAAGTATTTGATACCAAGGCTTCTGCCACATACTTTTTGCAGCTGTACAAAACAAGTATACAACTTTCAAGGCATACAACTTTCACTTCTGAGTGACAGAAGTAGCCCTGGGCCTCATTTGCTGTTGCTGACTTTAAGCAGGATAGAACTTGTTTACGACTTGAGCTAAAGATGGTTACAAAGTCTGGTAAGAGTTTAATCTTTACAGGTACATGAAGATCACAGGACTGTAACTCCCTTACATTGTTAGGCAAGAGTTCATTACCCAGATCCTCAGCTCTGAAGTGCAGCCCTATCACAAGCCACCTTGGACTATGAAGCTACACATCAGTCACAGCTTTGGTGCAACTTAAGGCCAGTCATGTGCTCTGAGTTTTACATAATCAGTTGAAATACAAAGATTAAAGACAAAGCTGAGCACACCTGCGTGCCAGATTTTATAATGCCACCCTTTTGATCTGAATCATATGACTACAAGCTAATGGATAACTGGCATATTATCACCCCCATGACATTTAGTGGGAAAGACTGGGGATGAATGTTGTATATCCAAGGGAGTTTGCTTTCCAGAAAGCCCAGTATTCCACTCCCATAGAGACAGCATTCAAACTCAATGTTGGATTCCCAGGAATGGCATGAACAGTCAGTTTTGACTAAAGTAGATGCCAGAATGACTAAGTTGATGTGGTGCAAGAAAAGGTGCCCCACCTTTATCAGCCACATGCTCCAAGCCACACTACAATGTCCTGAGCTTAAGCCCAACAGCCTGATCCTCCATCTAGCAGCAAAGTCATGAAGAGTGTGAGGAGCACTTTATTCCTGCAACATGAAAACCAAGTCTTTTTCTCTCCATTCTAACGGAGCTGTAGTAAAAGGCCTTTAGGACTCAAGATGTCTACAGAGAGCTTTCAGAAGTGCAGCCTGCACCGCTCCCAGGTCTCCTGATGACCACACACAAGAACAGTAGACAGTGTGCTCTTTTCACAAGTTTAATAGAGTTACAAAAGGATACCACTGCTCTATGTAACACATGGCTAACCACAGACACGGCATTGTCACTAAGGTCAACAGGGCTTGATGTACAGATACTGATGGTTAGGATTTGCTATGAAGGTACTGTCAACAGGACAAACTTTCCTTCAAGTAAAAAAGTTACTGTTTATAACTATAACATGATCCCTTGCCTCAAATGCAATGACTTAATCAAAGTTCAGTAACTGATACTTGCTCTTTATGTAAGGCATACTAACTTCCACTCAGGCTGAATGTTTATTTCTGCTTGGCGAAATACTCTTTGCTTTTCTGAACATCAGGCTTGATTGTGTCACTCCCAGGCTTCCAGCCAGCTGGGCACACTGAAATGATAAGAACATTTAAGTCTTACCAGCTGCTCCTGCAGAACATGTTTTACACAACATTAAAGCAAAGTAGCAACTCAGAACATGTACAGATCTTTGCAACATACAGACAGTGCATTCAGTATCACATTATCCTCTGTTTTTCTTATTTCTATTTGTTTACTGGGCAATAACACGCAAGGAACCAGGTGTCTAGCCAGGCAACAGTGGGTCCTTTACACAAGCACCTCTCCCAGCCCTATTTAAAAGCTTCTGGGAAGTCTGACAGCAAAGGTAACACCAACTCCAGCAGCCCAGGTCAGAAAGGCTCTAACGCCACACTACACTTATCTCCTTGGATCCAGCCAAGTCTGTATTCCCCTTATCTTTAATCCACCCTGGTCCAGCTCTACAGTTGAATGGGGCAGGGGAAAAAGCGTTGAACTGTCACTAGTTCCCCTACATGGCTATCAAAAAGCCACCATGGTGCAGAGGTTGCATGGTCTCAAAGTTGCAGCAGCTCCTTGAGCAGCATTTTTTGGACAGTGTTCCTTCTTTACAGCTGTGGAATGCTGCTGGATGCTTCCTCCACTCAGGACTGGAAATTTTAGCCACAGTACACTCAGCTTATGAGTGTTGCTACACATCTTACTCTGGTCTGCCCTGGTTTGGATGTGACTGCAGAACTAAAGTTCTAAAAGAAAACCTTTTGCCAGGTTTTGACTACTCAAAAGGCACAGTAAACCCCAAAAGGCTTCATTTGCATGACATGTGACTGCTCCATCATCAAATGTTTGGGACTTCTCCTCACATGACATATGTTTATATGCCACAGTGACGAGAGCAGATTATTTTAATAAAACCTGCCACTGATTTACCACTTCTGAAGCACATTAAGTATGACCAGCAGCAACACATGCCATTAGTTAATGACAACTGAAGACTGCTAACACCTGCATAACAATTTTGAGTTTCCATAACTTGGTTCTAACTTTTAATCTGCAGTGCCCTTTTTTTCTTTCACTCCTGCAGAAGAGCTGCCAGTCTCAAACACTTTATTACCCCTGAACTATGGGGACAGAGACCCCCATCCGTTTTCCCCTCACTATATATTGACAGAAAGATCAGCAGACTTTCTGGGAATTTAAGTAGTTTGTCTAACAGGCTGCATAAAACACTACATTAGTACTGATGGTCTCAACCTACCAAATCTGAGAGCAGCATCTAAGTCAAGCTTACCCTTGCAGGCTGAGTTACCACACGTTCTTAATTTCTGTCTCAAGTATTTTCTGTGTCTAAGTGAAAGATACAACTGCTATGTGCTGTTGTTGGACAAGACATCCATCACCAAATTGATTTAAGTGAAATTCAACATGAGCAAGTACTCAATGGACAATTAATTGGAATAGGATAAAGGATTATGGTGTCCTTCAACAGGCAGATTTACAGAACCAGCTGCATTTTAACAGGCACAATTACCTGCTGTGCACAGATTGATACACGTACTTGGTACCTTCCAGCAACCCTTGATTTAACCTGCCCAGTTAATCTGTTCTTTAGAGAAAACATTAAATTAAAAAGCACTCTTACCTTCTCCATGTTTATCTGTAAACTGGAAGGCCTGGACAAGTCTGAGGGTTTCATCAACAGAACGGCCAACAGGAAGATCATTGATTGTAATCTGCCTCAAGATCCCCTTCTCATCAATTATGAACAGACCCCTAAGAATAAACAAAAACCAGCCCTGAAATTAAGCACAGCTTTTGAAAGGCTGATTAGACTGACGTCAGTTTCAAAAACTCAGGTTCAGTATTTGATTACGGCACTGTGCCATCTGATATTACTGTGACCTCTTCCTAGAAACTAACACCTTGCTGTATGCACAGCAATGAAACAGTAGCAGCTGAAAGCCTCACAGGAACTAGCAGGGACAGGAGGCAAGTCAAAGAACTGACACGGGAGAGAAGTGCTTCCTATTTAAGGAAGGTATTAGTAGGAAAAAAAAGGAAGAGAAACCCAAGGAAAAAAACAAATTCAAGGAGAGACATTCTCACATTAAAAAAACCTCACTACACACTGTTCTCAAAAAAGACAACAAGCAACAGCTCATCAGTCCTGACATCAGGCTAAGAGTTCGCAGAAGTTCAGCTCCCTTGGCAACTTTTACGAACAGCTGACTAAAGACTTGGGGTTTAATTAATCTGTACTTTGATTACTAGACTAAATACCTGTAACCACTTTCATTACTATGTAGGTCTTGCATTACCAATGTTTGCAGCTCACCTGCATGAGATCCCTGCTCTGTGCAGCAGGCAGTCAAAGGGAAGCAGAATTTAACTTAAAAGCACAGGAAGCCTAAGCACCACAGAGAACCAGGGAGCATCTCCCCTTGTAGGAGTGTCTGACAGCTTGCAGGAGTTTACACCAAGCCAATAACTTTTGCTGGCTGCAGGTGTTCAAGTGTACACAAGCTCCATGTTCATCTGACACGTCCATGTATTGCAACACAATCAGCTCGTTTACCTCTGGCACATTACCTGTATGCAATACCTTCGTCCTCCTTCAGCACTCCATACTCTCTGGCAATGGCACGTTTTGTGTCAGAAACCAGGGGGATTTTCATAGTGCCCAAACCCCCTTGTTTCTTGGGAGTGTTGATCCTAAAAGGAAGAAGTTTACATGTTAACAATACAGGCATTTCAGAATGAAGGCTCAAGGTACAAGAAGCTGATCCTTTCTGCAATATAACACTCAATCCGCCATGAGGCAACAAAAGAACTGATGCCAATTATGCTCAGTTCTGTTCAGAAGCACCTGGCACTGCCAACACTCACCAAGTGCCTTTGAATACACTCAGGACTCAGTTCCTGCAAGAACTGAGGCCAGGCAGAACAGTCTGTTGGGTTAAAAGGCTGATTCTTACCAGGCAAGATGACAGAAGTGAGAGTCAACAGAAGCTCCAATTACTTCACAGTTGATTTTCTTGAATTCATCAGCTCTGTCACTGTAGGCAATGATTTCAGTTGGACAGACAAAAGTGAAGTCCAGGGGGTAGAAGAAGAACACAACATATTTTCCTAGGAAAGCAGTACAACCAGTTATCTGTTAGTTTTTCATCAAACAAACAAACCCCACCAAAACACCAGAAAAAAATCCCAAACAACAACCTTAAAACCCTACCCAACTGAAGTCCCCAAACCCAGACAGTCAAATTTAACAGGGAATGCTTGTCTCCTGGGTCTTACTTCCATAGGCCTGTCCCAAGTTCAACTCTGGGTATGCTACACCAGAAAACCCCATGGCTGACCCCTAACAGAAATGCCACAAATCTGAAAGGCTTGCAGCCAAGGAGACATTTTAACTGAGTAGGTGAGTAGTCTATACCTACTCATCACACTCATGCAGCCTGCAGCATCATTAGAAATGTATTTCTAAAGCCTTCAATATGAATACTTGATTACTTCAGGCTTTCCCTTTGCTTTTAGTGAAGCTTTTTTTTGGCAAAACAAACATGCTGACAGCACTCTAGAGAAAGGGACCTTGCTGGTTAGATGAAAGAATTTACTTTCCATTGACAAAGATGGGACAGAAGATGTTGCTGTTCCACAGTCTGGAAATGTTACACCAGTCTCAGTATGACACACGGAGCAATGAGCCTGATGCAAGATAACAGTTTAGAGGAGTTTTATGCCCACTGGTAACAGTTATCACAGCTGGAACATTCAGTCATGTTGCTGACAGCCTTCTAAGCATACTCCAGCCACCACTGCACAAGTTCTGATCTTCAGTCCACTGCCAAGTGGTCACTATTATTTCAAAACCAAATCAGCTGTATCTTCAGATACCCTCCAGTCCTTCCTATGGCCAGACTATCTGTGTAATGAGAGAAGCACATGAACTTACCTTTGTAGTCAGAGAGTTTGATGTCTTTGAACTGTCCATCTGGCATTACAGCCGTGGCAGTAAAGTCAGGGGCTGGTTTTCCAATGAAAGCCTTTCCTGAAGACATCTTGATTTAACCTAGGCAGGAGTTAACACCAATGCAGTTTAGACAGTAGTACATTTGCACCCGGAAGTAAGGAGTTATTCAAAGCATCTTATCAATCTAGATTAAACACCAAAGACAGTTTATCAGCACTTGCTCTTGCAACAACGTTTAAGTGTCAAATGAGTTTTGCCACCTGAGTAGTTGAGCCACTATAGAGATTGCCAGCACCTCAAAATGTACGGTTCATGGCCTCCTAAGGATACAGTAATTGTTATCTAACCAGGAACAGCTCAGAGTCTGGGAAAGGGCTAGCCTAGAGCTTTAGTAGTACTCAGAAAACCATCCCATTCCACTTGGTAGAGGAGTAGAAAGTCTGTTTTTTAGAACTTTTAATGAGAAGAACCTTGCTCAATTTCACAAGGGAATTTAAGACCTCAAACTTGATCTTCCTGTTGATTCTGAAAGAAACTAACTTCTGTTAATCCCCAGGGAACACTGCTCTGCATAACTACACTTTAACCTTTTGAACAATTCAACCCTTTTCTATTTGCAACCAGAAAGACTCATCGTATACATGGAAATCACATTCTATGTTAATTACAATTTCACCAAGTCCAAATCAGTACAGCCAGGTTGTTTCCTCTTTAAGTCTACCGAAAAAGAATAAAAGGATACACAAGGATAAGAGAAGTCTACTTCTGCCTATCTGCCCCATAAGTTTGTCATCTGTAATAGACCCTGTGCAGTATTTTTGCTCAGTCTGCGAATGCAGCATAACACTTCCGACTTCCAGAGCATAATCTTTCAAACAGGCAACTCTATAAACCTAATTTCTGCAGATCACAAAATATTCTTAAAAGTTATTTCACTTCATTCTACACACTGCAGCACTGGCTGCCCTGGAGATAAAAAAGCACCTCAAAGGTTAGCATGAGTCTCATGTTGCTAAGGAAAGCCAAGAGCCAAGGATTGTTCCAAGCTGTGCCTGCAAGGCACCAAGTCCGTCCTAAAAAAGGTTGAGAGCACCTCATTTCTTGGCTCCTTCCCCCTTGCCAGCCAGTTTTTTCCCGGAGAACTAGCCCACAAGTCAAACATTTAGCTTTGAATTCACACTCTGACAGTAATGATCCACCTCTCAGTTTTCCTTTTGAGAAGTGCCCACACATTCAGCATTTCTAACTGCCTTGTGCAACAAAGCTCCTTATCCCCATGTTCATCCAAGGATTTTCAGTCTTTAACTGCAGCAGACTGGGAGAGGGCATGGTGACCAGGACTAAAGAGCATTTGCAGGATGCACTGAAGCAGACTGGCAGGAGGACATGGAGAATCCTGGACCCACAAATGCAGCTATGGTTCTGAAAGTGCAATTCTACAAGAGGGACGGGGGAAGAACCATTGCACAGTATTTATTTGAGATGCCTCCAACTAGTGAGTTTTATCTTATAAGCAAGAGCTGCTCGGCCTGGAGTGCATGACCCCACATTTTTATCACTGAATTACATTATTTTCTGTTACCCAAGCTCAAGGTCATCCTTTAGCTCAGTACTATGCCAGTCCTTCTATATTTGTTCCATCAGCAATCCTCTGGAGTATTTCACTAGGTATTCAAGGTCAGACCGTTCTTTGATACTTCCCCTTTCTAAACTACAAGTTATTGCCCCTTTCTCTGGTAACATTAAAATATTTTAATATTTGCAGGAGACCTTGATTGCCTCACACTGCAAGAGAACCATATGCTTTCCTAAGAGCACCCACTGTGAACCCCCAACCCTTCTGCTTTTCCGTGTGGGGTCAGCACGTGTTCTGCTCGGATTTTTAGCCACAGCATTTCCTAACCCGCAGAGGAGCAGACCACGGAATCATCGTTACTTCCTTTCATTCTGGAGGAAAGTAGAATGAGCACCGTAAATCAAATACACTCGAATCCAGCCAGAGTATCTTTGTTGCTCATAGCCGCAGACGGCCTCAATTATCTTCAAACAATTATAATAAGCCAGGCCTGCTCTCCTGAACGAGCGATTTCATACCTTTAGGGTGCCTTGAACAAAAGCGAAAGGCCGTTTCAAAACACACCATCAGCCTCCCACTCTGCCACCTTCAGACTGTCACAAAAATGCGGTCAGGCCACCGCAGCCGCGGTCGGGGCGCGATACCGAACCGCGGGGATCGCGCACGGACCGCAGCACGCGTGATGCCCAAGTGGCTCCGAGGCGACCTCCGAGCCCAGGCCGCCGCTACACCGCTCTGGGACCGGGGCACCCGCCCCCCGCATGTCCCCGAGCCGCATCCAGCGCCCGGGTTTGGGGTCTTTTTAAGGCTTAGAAGCGAGATGCCGCCTCGCTTGTCGGGGGAAGGGGCCGCTCGGCTCCCGGCAGGCGCCCCGCGCTCTCCCCCCGCGGGCCCTCCCCGCGGCTCCTCCCCGCGCAGCGCTGATAAAGGCCGGAGTGTTGGAAGGGCTTATCTGCCCGCTCTCCCCGCCAAAGAAAAACCCAAACATAAACCAGGGAAAACTGAACACAGGGAGCAGGCGGCAGCCGCAGCAGCGCGACCCCTCGGGAGCGGGACGCGGGGAGCAGGGGCTCGCCCTGCGCGCCTCCACCAAGGGCAGATCTGCGCAGAGGGGGAGGGGAAAGCGAACAAAAAACCCACCCAAAGCAGTAACAAAAAACCACAGAAAAATAAAATGAAATAAAGGGGGGGGAAAAGGAAATAAAAGAAGCACTGTGCAAAGCCCCCAGCGACCCTCGCGGCCCTGCACACTCACTCGGAGCGCCGACCCGATCCCGCACACGCAGCAGCAGCACAGCGCAAACTGCGCCAGCCCCGCCGCGCCGCCCCCTTTATAGCAGCGCGGATCTCGCGAGCGGACGCGGCGGCGAAGGGAGGGCGGCAGCGCCTGCAAGGACAGCATGACTTGGCAGATCCGGGGCGTCGGGGCGCGGGGGAACGCAGATCATTCTCTGGAGACAGTCCCGGGAGGTGCCGTGAAAATATCCAGTGCCGCGGTTACAAACGATTGATGGACTTGGTGCAAGAAGCGATTGCATTTTTAGTGCCTTAACTGACCGAGCTATGATTATTTGAAGTCCTCAGAGGGTACGCAGGACTTTGAGGGAGAGTAAGGAATGACTGGCGAGTCATTAATGTGAATTTAGTGGTGGCCATTGACAGGAGTGAAACGAAACCTCCCTCGAATATGTGCAATGTGTGTTCGCAGTGTTACAGAGGTCCGGTGTCCAATCTCCATCCTCTCGCTCTGCACTACCTACTGCTCCTCTCCCTGATACTCGTTTCCAAGGCTTTCATTGATGCTTCTCCATCAATGAGAACACTGATCCAAGTCATGCAAGTCAGCAAAAGGAAGATGAAAACTAAATTTAAAGTCTAATCGTTGAGCTTCAGTGGTAGGATGCAAACCCTTGGAAGATACAGTTACTTCAGGGAGTTTTGCATCTTTCAGGAGTGAAGCTGCTCTGCAGGTTTAACCTCGGTGACTCCTCATAAGCACTGTCTTTGAATCCAAGAGTTAACAAGCAGTGTGGTACTTTTTGAGGGCCAAATTCTGAATTTAGATGTGAAAGCTGTATTAAATAATGAATACTAAAGGCCATTAAGCCATATCAAGGACAAAAATGCTTGCTTTTGTTGAAAGTGATGTGTTCACCAACTGATTTTCACTGTCTGTTTTGCAGTTTACAATTGTGTTTCTTATACCCATTAAAACTTGATTATAAATTGTAATGAGGAGAAACCCACAAAGTATTAACAAACTTTAAATGTTTATAATCAAGATCACTGTGTAGTGTTGCTGGGTGACCATATCCACGTGGTGGTTCACTCAGAGAAGACTCGTTTTGGGACCAGATGAAATTAATCCTTAAATAATGAAAGCAAATAACATGCATGTGTGTACTCAGGAAAAAAATCTGCACTCACTTTTACACAATTAATTTATCTACTTCTATTTCTATTGCTATAGCATGCTTAATTTTTTACAGGAAGAAGCTTGCTACTTTCTTAACATCAGTGTTGTCATGAGAACTGAGGTCTATATATTGAGACATGTATGTACCTCCCCATCACCTCAGGCCAATGAACCTGTAAACAGATTAACCCCTGAAAGGTCAGGTGGTCCTAATCAAAACCTCTAGAACAATGTAGTCCCACTGCTACTCTGGCATATCTACCAATGGACAAAGCAGTAATGACTTTCTCATGGTTTATGATTCCTTTAATGCTTGTTATGCTAATTTCTCATACTTTCAGATGCACAATATACGCAGTATGGTCTGCAGGTTGTTCCAGGTTTGTGCCATAAGCTTTGCCTTTCTATTCATATGTCCGTGGCCTCATTACTTTTGATTAATTTCTGAGCTTGTCTTTCAAGACATCAGGTTTTGGAATAATAAATTGTCAGGGCCACTCCTTGTTCAGAGAGCACCTGGGTTTCTGTAGCCTTTTTCAATCTTTAGATGTAAGATGCTACTTAGATTAAAACAATTATGTTTTCCAGGAAAGACAGGGCATGTCTACCCCTGCAGGTGCTGGAAGGATGGAGTTCTCTCCCCACCTCACCTCCCTGCACAGCAGTGTAACTGTGGTGTCCTGTTCTGCTAAAATAGCTGCCAGACAGGATCAGCTTGTACCTGATTAGCATGGAGCATCAGAGCCCAGTGCAGGCCTCTCTGCACCCATCCACACAGACAGGGACACAATGAGTACTTCATCTATCAACACACAGGAGCTGGCAGGTCCTGCAGTGCCAGAGCAGTGAAACTACCCAAACTGGGAGCTAGCTTTCACATCCATCATTTTGCTCACAGTATCTCCCATGTATCTTGGCTGGGAATTGGCCCCTGATGTGAAAAACAAATGCCCTGCTGTGTGTAAAAAGAAAGACAAAGAAATGGGACCTGTTTCAGAACATTACCACACATTTGGGTTTCCATGCACTTGAGAATGGTTTTGTGTAAGTTTGTCAAAGATCTCCAGAGTAAGATAAACTCAGTTGGAACAGTAATGGATTTGGCAACATTGGGCATGCCCCTGGAGCACACAGCAGAGGCAGTCCCTGCATGCCCTCAAAAGCCAGCGCGTTGGGACACCCCCACACATTCCCTGTGGAATTCATCACTGCTTGTGCCAAAAGCCCACTGAGTCCTGAATATACCAAACCTCCTACGTACACATGGTACTACCACAGGCACAGTCAGAGTCGAGTCCTGGCCATGTGGGGACAATTTAATTTAATGTGTGCAGAAAGTCAGCTGAAAAGTCAACAACGGACAAGTTCCATGGGGCATTTATGCACAAGTAGCTGGTGCACAACCATTTTAATGAAAACCACTGCATATCATTTACTATACAATGCACATATTTGCTTGCCTTGTCTGAATCAAGTGAAGACTGTATTTCTAGGTCAAAATGTCTTACATTAGCTCTTTTCTGCATATCTTTTTTTTTTCAATTAGCAAGCTATTATTGTATGTTTGGATAATCACTGCCTTTTGATGACAAAATATTTTAGCCTTCCTTACCTTTTCTCTTTTACTCCCTATTACATTACTGGAGGTTGAGGTTTGTTGAAGTTTTCACGTGAGATTTATGTAATTCAAACATCTTCTTCTGCTTGAAGATTGTGGATTTTCAAATGGATGTGTGATTGACAGGGTCTCCACAAGAATAACTCAAACTCAGCAGTGATTCCTCCCCCTTTGTTCTTTCATTTCCTACCTTCTGTTACTTATAATTGTTGTCTTGTCCTTGCACTTTTCTTCCACTTTACTTTATTTTGTCAAAACAGGCTGTGCAAAGGAAAAATCTAGCCACATGCATGCCCAAGAGATTAATTGACCTTTGTGCCTTTAAGCCTCCTGAGCAGTTCAAGTCAGAACAGAAAAGATAGAATCTGCAGCAGATTTATCTTTCTGGAAATAAGTAACAGATTCTTCAAAGCCCCACCAGAGGTATCTATTGCCTTATTTCTGATCTAATATTGCTCTAAGTTCTGAATGTTTATAAATTGCTTGTAAAGATGTAAGCCTGGAGTAAAAGTCGAAACTGATTACGTTTTTTTTAGTTGTGTTTAAGACTGGGTGCACAGTTGTTTCTCGATTACAGGCCGAAGTCTGCTCCAGTGGAAGGCTTTGAATTACCAGTAGCAGGGCCGTCCCTGCCCACCAGTGAAAGCACTCAGCTGAATGAGCTTGCTTTAATCTCACTGCGACCCCGAGCAAACAGGGAAATGAACTCCTGGCCATGTACAAAGAGAGGAGCCCCAGCCTTCTCGGGAAGTGACACTTCCTCCCGTTTATGCACCTTTGAGCGCAAAAGCTGAAGCGAAACCAGCGCAATCGGCCTTGTACTTTCCCTGGATTCCTGTTATTTAGGGCTGCAAATAAAACTGGGTATATTCGGTCTTCCTACAAGCAGAAACGGCTGCAAGCGGCCACGACAAACAGCAGTCGGGGAGACGCAAACGCTTCTTGTCGAACTTATGGGCCGGGGTCGTCTTTCGCCGCTTCCCCCCGTGTGGGGCAGCCCATGGCATTTATCACTTCGCCGCTCGGCGGGAGCGGCGAGGCTGGGCCGCCTGAGCTTCCCGACGGGAACCGGGCCGGGAGGGCACGAAAGATCAGCGGGGCAAACCCGCTGAGGGGGCCCGATGAGTTCCAGGGAGCGGGTCGGGGGCGGGGAGCCCCGCCGGGGCTGGGCCGGGCTCCGAGCGCCGCCGGGGGCAGGGCCGTGAGGGCAGCTCAGCCCCGCTGAACCCGCACCGATGGACTTTCACATTTGAACCCGTCACGGGCACCCGCGCGGCCCCAGCCCGCGGCCCGCGGCGCGTTCCCGGCGGAAGCGGAAGGGCCGGGCAGCCGCGGCAGCGGTGGCAGCGGNCTTAAATATTGCCAATATGTACCTATTTGCACATCTAGACGTATTAATGGGATGTATAGCTATGGGTGTTTTACTGCTGGAAGGCTCTTTGCTTTAGGATAAAAATGTGTTGTAGCTGTGGGTGGATGAATAGGGGTAGTTTGCATTACTCTGGTTATTGGTGCATCCTCCCAGCCTTACACTGTCCTTGAATTGCTCTGAGCTTTAATTCTTTTATGTGAATGTGGCAGTAGGTTGGTGATGCTAAGCCATAACCACATCTTACTTGTCCAGAATTAGTTTGCTTTTATGTTTGTTTCTGTCTCTGCCCTTCTAAGAAGAGGCTTCCAGCTTTTTAATGAATTAACTAATTATGGTTAGCGTCATAAATGTGATTTGCCTAAATCCCCTATTTTAGGGAAGAATCTGATTGGAAAGTATTAATTAACGTTTTTTTTTCCAGTGTCTGTCGTTCTGTTGTGTTCCATTCTTCCAGAGGCTATAGTTCAAATCTCTCTGCAGTGTTAATATGCAATGTTACATGAAGCAAGATGGTTCTTAAAAAATGTGCTGATGCTAGTTATTGATTAAACATGTACCTTGTCTTCTGAGCTGAACTCTTACCTTTAAGATGATTGCACAACATGGTTGTGTAAAGCATGTGGTTGGTATCTTATTTGTATTATAGGGCAAAGTGAATCAAAAAGCCTGAAGTTTTTAATTGTGTTGTGTGATGTAAGAAGATGTCTTTATTTAGGCAACTGTATTCAGGTAAACAACATCTACTTGCATGCAGCTGGCTACAAAATGGCTATGCCAGCTCAGAGTAGAAGAGAATACTGTTGGCATTGTCATCCTGCCTTCTCTGACCTCCTACTCCAATAAAACAGGTGTACACCTGCAGTTTGGTTCACCAGTGATTGTCTTCAGCACCAATCGCTGGACTTAGGTCAGTGCAAATCCAGGGCTATTAGTTCAGTGTAATGATTGTCTTGCACCAGGAGGTGCTGGCCTGTTACAATCCTGATAAGAAAGGCACTCAGACTCTAAAGTGTCATCTCAAATGCTGCTTTTTAGAGCTAACCCTTTAAAGAAAGAGGACAGTATTGATAATCATGCATCCCTTCAGGTGCTGGGAGCCCCAGGTTGTGCAGCATCGAGCACTGTAACCCTGTCCATAGCAGGGGTTACCCTGTTTTGGTCACTTGAACTGCTGGGGATTCTTTTACAAGAAGACGACTCTATTCATCACCTCTACTGTCAAACAGAAAGGATGCTTGCAGGAGAACTTCCTGCTCTTTTAGATTAAGGCAAGGATGCATAGGTGGCATAATTGCAGGTACGAAGTGCAAGCTGCCTGCAGACTCCCCTGTTACAGGTCGCTGCTGAGCTTCTCCTGCAGCTTGTGCATCCCACAGCACAAGGCTGGGTGTGAAGTACAGCACAAGACAAGCCTGGACCTACTCATGTTAACTGTTACAGGGATTCCCAGCTCCTTTGTGTACAGTGGCCTTCAGGTCAGGATCACTCCAACTGCTTTTGTATGTCTCTCTGAAAAACAAGTGCTGTTTGGTGTCTGCTGTTAAATCTAGAAAAGTTTGGTTAAGCAAGAAATTGAAAGCATAAACTCTGTGTGAACACATCTATCAGCTGGGACCTAATTATGTGAGGAAAATTATAACATCGAGAAGGCAGACCTATTTTGGGATACTATGCTGTGTGAATGCTGTACTTTGGAAGCATCCATTCCTCCTACATGGTCAGATGTTCAACTGACATTGCATTCTTTTGGATGCAGCCGAGCTTGGGAAGTAACTGAAATCAGCTAGCCAGCTTTGGAGCTCATCCTGAATGCAGTTTCTTTTAACTGTTTGAGCAGAAATATAGATTGTGAGGATGTTGGGACACGCTGTAAGCCCTTCCTTTTTGATGAAAAAACTTTGCCATTATGAGCAGAAAAGGTAAATTGTTGTAACTTCAAGAATTGCTGCAAAACGGTTTGTTCTTTTTATTCTCTAGGCAAAAATGCCTGCAACATGTGACTTCGTTACACTCCATACTGGGCAGAAGATGCCCCTCGTGGGGCTGGGAACTTGGAAAAGTGACCGTGGCCAAGTAAGTAGGGAACAATAGGATACTGTGCTCTCAACTAGTATGTGTGTTTGTGCACTTTTTTTGAAGGTCCCAGATCTGAGGCCTGGATTCTTTGCTTGAAAGACCCTCGTCTTGAGTCCACTGAAGTCGAATGTATGTATGTGCGTATTTGCATGACTAAGGCCTTAAGGCACAAAGACAGCAGATCCATCCAGAAAGGAAGATCCCTTTAGACTTGTTAACCCTGGCCTCTGGCAATGGTGCTCTGGGACATAAACCCAGAAAGAGACAATGAATGCTGTTTCTATAATATGGTGCTGGACTCTTCCACTGGTAAGTCCTCAGGCTGCCAGTCTGGCCAGACACCCCTCTGGCTTAGGCTGATGACTCAGCAGAAAGCATTATTTTGGGAGGCAGAAACTCAAGTTGTTCTTGTAATAAGTCCTGTTCCAGCAGCCAGCCAACGGTTAGCAGGAAAACAAAGAACTTGCTTGGGTCAGCCTGCTTTTAGAATAAGACGACTCATGTATCATTAGACATTCACTCTGCTTCTGAATGCAGTGAATTGGCAAACACCACACTTGGAAACAATTCTGTGTGTTACTACAAACAGTCTGTTACCACAAACAGTCTGTGGGAATGTTTGTGTGCTCTGCAGTGTGCCTGCTATTGTAATGCTTCTCCCCTTTGTCTTTTCATATCTCTTTCATTTAGTTAAAAGATACATTTTCTTGGGGAAGAAATTGTATGTACTTCCTGTGAAAGACAATGTCCACTGCTTGGTGGAATTCCTACCTGGTATTCAAAGATTTGTGGAATCACAGAAAGGTGTGGGTTGGAAGAGACCTTAAAGACCCTCTAGTTCCAATTCCCTGCTGTGGGCAGGGACACCCTTCCACTAGACCAGATTGCTCAGAGGTCAATCCACCCTGGCCTTGAACATTTCCAGGGATGGGGCATCCACAGCTTCTCTGGATTATGCACACCACTGCATGTCTGTGCAGTAAATGGATGTCTCACTGGTACTCTTGGGTGAGCTTCATGATGGTTTTTGGAGTATTTTGGATGCCATTGTGCTCATGACTGAAAGGGAAAGTTAAAACCCTTGTTGAGATGTGCTGTTCTCTCACACCAGCTAGAGGAAAAGGTGGGAAAAAAGCTATGAAAATTAAATCTATTCAGAGCCATTTTACTGTGGATTTTCCTGTCCAAACAACTGTCAGGACAGTAGATCTGTTGGGAACAGAAGTTGTATTAATGTGGAAGCTGAGTTGGTGGGAGAGCTCAGTCAGCCTCTTAATTGAGGAAAAGGGTGAATGTGCAGATTTGCCACTTAAAATGTCAAATGACAGCTGAATTAAGTTTGTTAACATGCACAAACTTAATGGATGAATTTCTGTGCACTCAAAGCAGTTAAATATGCTTTGTCTAAAGCAAATGTCTGAAACTAAATAAACAAAATATGAATGTGTTGTTTATTCTGTGAACTAATTGTTCTGAGAAACGTGTGGCCTTAGAAAGGAACCGGGACAGATCCTGTTTGTGCATAATTTAAACCTAATTCAGTTGGATTTTGCCATAATCAGCAGTGCTGCTGGCACCTGAACCCCACACAGGATCCAGCCATCTTCTCTGGGTTTCCTTGGAAGTCATTGGGAGTCACCTCTTTGGAATATTTGCTGTCTTCAGAGACTTCCATGTAGAATGTATTGAAGGCAAAATCTAGGAAGTGCAGTGAAAAGGGACAGAGTTACAGAAGTTGCTGCTATTCCTATAGAATAAATGAATTTCTGCATATCACTTTTGAAAATTCAGGGGCATAGCAGCAATTTGGCTGTGTGCAGATGATTTACCCTTAAAAGGACATGATGTAGTTCAGGAATAATAACTGCTATTATGAATTAAAGACTAGGGGCCAAAAACCCAGAGAAGTAGAAGAATTAGCATTGATTAAATTTCATTTAGCTGTTTCCCAAGTAGAGGCTATTTATCAAAAGCTCTTTTGTTCAAGGGCTGCATTAGAAGCAAGTGTGGAAATGGATGGCTTTTAAATTATTTCAGGTAAATATTTTGCAGATTGTAATTCTTTCCCTTGCCAAGATTGAGTAATTTCTTTATTACTGCTGTTACTGTTCCTGATTGTAAACAAGCCTTGACTTTGTAGACAGATCTTGGCAGTCCAGTACAAAGGTGTCATTGCAGCCCCAGTTTCCTGGATATTAATAGGGGGGAAAATAATTGAATCTAATTCCATGTTGAAAGACTATAGGATTTTATAGGATTCACACCGTATAAAATAATAGGATGTTTTGTGTTTTACATGATCAAATGCTAGAAATTTGTTTTGCATGTTTCCATATGAATATGATGGAGGGCTGTTGAATGGAAGGGAGCACAGTACAGAAGTTTATAAACTGGCAGCATGAATGAGTTCAAAGAGAAATCCTTTCATACAGGAGCATCAAGAATATCAGTAGTGTGGCTTTTTGATATTGCAGCTGGATTATCTGTAATCCTTTAATGCTTTGTTCTCTTCTCTCAAGTGAGCCATGTTTTCAACCTGGAGGATTTATCCCCACCTGATGAGCAGCCTAACCTGCAGTGGCAGAGGCTGGTTCTGCAGGACAGGGAGACACAGGGCTTGCATTTCTGTGTGAAACCTTGGAAAAGCTGAGGAGGAGAAGTGCACCTCAAAAAAACCAGTCAGACAGGGTGTCATGTGACAGGATTGCAGCTTCAGGGGAGAATGTTTAGTTCTTGATGTTTGTTAGACAATATAAAGAATCCTGGTTATGGGCACAAAAAAATTCACTACTGTCAAGGAAGTGACTTAAATTCAATATCTGAAGGATAAGAGGCAAACCCCTTTATTTTGGGGAACACCACCTCTTAAATTGGCATTATTTATCTGGTGGTGTGAGTTCCTTTTCAGCAAATTTTAGTGCAATATTTAGAAACTGTGATATAGCAACACTTGGGTTCTGGTCATAGTGCATCTGAACATCACGTGGACTGATTATCTCTTTTTTTACTACTTCCTGTCAGCAAAAGTACTTGGACTGCTAAAATGTGTCAACTTTGCAGGAAGCAGGGAAGGCTGGTCAGAGCCTTTTCTTTCCCAGCAGTATTGAGCTGTTAGAGTGCAAATCTCTTCACAATGGCTTGGGGCTGTGCACAAGAGGCTCCTGGGTCACTTGAACTCCTTGTTGCCTGGAAGTATAAAGATAGCTTGTTAGTTTTTTAACCTTGTGAGAGGCAAATTGAAGAACTGGAAGTCTAATAATGGATATTATGATTAATTGGAACTTACAGATCCTGTTTCTGAATCTGCCAGTGGTATTGTGTTCATCCATCTTCAAAAGATGGTGAGTGGCAAGGCCAAGTCTCTTACTAGGATGTTTAAATGGGAGTGTAGTTCCTTGGACTTCTCTATAAAGTGAAGGAGAGTGAGGCTCCAGCTGCAACACCTGTGTCTGTTTTGGGGCAAACCATTTGAAGAAAGGCATGAAACAGCTGATGAGGCAGCAGCAACAGTGATACAAAGTTTGGGAAAGGTGAGTTGTGATGAAAGGGGGAAGCACCTGCAGTTACGTGGTCAAGAGCGGTTTGAGAGGAGCTGTGCTGGCACTTTGCAAATGTGCAGAAAGCCCTCACAAAGGGCAAGCTGTGGATTTCATATCTGGAAGGAATGGGATGTGGCATCAGGACCATCTTTGTGAGTCATCTTAAAGACTGAGCATAAAGATTTCAAAGCATTGGAATAGCCTGCCTGTCACAAGAAGGGCTATGACAAATGTGTGTAGGAGTGGTCTGGGTTTACTCGGCCCAGCTGTGGGCCATGAGGACAGACTGGAACATGTCTCAAGATCCTTTCAGACCTACTTTTAGTTAGACCTAACTTTTTAGTTCTGTGGGGATGGATTGGTGAGTCACACTCGAGCTGTGTGACTGAACTTCCGTAATGCAAAGTAAACTCACTGATTGCTCCTTTCATAGCAGTATTGACAGACTAAACTAAAGAATATACAGAAAGCTTGAAGGGTCCTTTGGCTATTTTTACTGCACAACAACAAATGTCCAGAGGCATATGAATCTTCAACTGCTTCTGTTGTGTTTTTTTTCTCTGTCCTCTGCCATGAAATGCATATACCTGTCTGAAGTTAGTCTCAAAAATACAAAATTCCTGTTTAAAAAAAAGTACTTTTCTTAAACTTACATCTATATGTAATTATTTTCCCCTCCAAAAATGCTCTTTTTTTTTGCACGTTTCCTCTTGATTGTTTGCCTTTTGTGTGGAAGAGGAGCTCTCAGTTCACATTGGAATGTCTTAGTAGGCTGGGAGTAGCTTACACAAATACAGATTTTTTCCTCAGATCCAAACCTTATTTAAATGACCAGTCCCAGTTCTTCAGTGCTAGAAATTTCTCAAAATATACTGATAAAGAAATACAGCCTCTTGTTGATCGCTTCACAGAGACATGTTTGGAGTGCTTTATCTTTGGTTTTCTGTGAGTGGTGCCTACTTTCATTTATGGTAAACTTTGTGCCTGTTTGATTAAAAAACGTATTAATCTGCTACAGGAAATAGGGAGTTCCAGACATAGAACATTGCTGGTTTCCTGTCCCTCTCTACAACTCTCACCTTTTTGGAGGATAGATATTGAGTCTTAAAAGCCTTTACTATGTCTCAAGTGATTTCAGAATTACCCTGCCCTTGACTTTGTAGTGACCTGAGAAATGTCTTTGTTGGGTGAAACAAGGACTGTAAGTACCATCCTGCTAGAGAAAAGAAGAGTTCACTGCTGTAATAGAAGTGCTTTGTCATCCTGGCTAAGGGAAACTGAGCTACATTCCAGTTTTCCTCTCAAAGTGCCAAAGAATGCAGTCAGAATATCCTGTGTCTGCTTTTACTGCACTTCTTTTGAGAAGAAAAACAAATGAAATACACCAGTAGGAGAGAGATCTTCTCACATTTGATTCCCCGTTGCCTTTCTGTAGCATCTGAAAGGAGGACTGTACATGCCTTTGCTTGGTATTATTAATTTTGTCAGCTTTAAATTTGAAAGTGCTGGTACTTTGATTAATTTGAAAGAAATCAGTTTCCCTCTAGCCTTTGTGGACATATTTTTTAATCTCATAGCAAGAGAGGTGTAATCTCACTTAACATTTATGGCCCTATTGCATCAAGCCTTATACACAGATTAATTTGCAGTCTCCCACAGTCTTGAGAGACAAGTCAGTGAGGGGTAATGTATAGAAATCCCTGTGCAGATGGGGTGTATTATTCTTTCTGTAGTACTTCAGAAGGACAGATGTAAGAGAGAATGTGTGTTAATTGTCCACTGGAAGTTAAATGAAACAGATTTTACTAAATGGTCATCAGCCTAACGGGAGATGATGCCTACACTGGCAACTGTAGTAATTCTTCATTCTCACACAATCATTTGTAAAAAATCTTGATTCAAAAGCTCCTTATGAGTCATCACAAAGATGCCATTCTCTATTTCCTTCTGGTTTCTAGACTTGCTCCATGTCTGAGGCCCACAGGTGAAGACATTTGGTGCTTGTGCGTCATTAGAGCTTTCAAAAGCAGACACAGATTTGAAGTAAAGTGCCTTGGTTCCCAAAAACCATTCTGGCTTTTGTGTGACAATATGGAGCAAAGGATGTATTTCTGTTGGCAGCACCTTCATTGTCAGCAATGTTGAAAGCAAAATGTAAAGTTGTGAGCATCATCAGGAGTATCCCAGCAGCATGACTTTCATTGCTGTGCAATCATGAGACAAGAAAGAAAAATGTTCCATAAAAGAGCACTGTCTTGGTAATTAAGTGTGGGTGGCTGAACCAAACCCAAGCTGTGGTGATTCTGGAGTTAGAAGCCAGGCTCTTTCTTTACTGGGCAAGAGGAAACATATTGCAGGTTTGACTGATGTTGATTTGTCACTTAGGTCAGAAAAGTTGTCTTCCTAAGCCATGACTTATTTGAAAACCGCTTCTTACAGCTCATTTGATATTTAAGACAAGTGTAACAGCTATAGGGAAGAGTAGGGATTTGTTCTGTCTGGTGCATTTTTGCATGCTGGCGCTGTGTGCATGATCCATTTTCTTGTTCCTCTTGGACTGTCTGCCAGCAGTTGGCTCTTCCCCGCTAAGGACTGTGCCACAGAGACCCCGGATCCTTCTGTTTGAATCTCATGACCTTATGCAGGTCTGTGGTTTTGGGGGGATGTTCCTCACTAAGTCTCTTAGCGTTTTTTAACTTCTCCCCAGTGCCACATCCCTTTTCAGTGACTGCAGGGGCAATGTGTTTCTGGCTGCAGGTGAAGGAGGCAGTGAAACACGCCCTCAGCGTGGGCTATCGCCACATCGACTGCGCGGCCGCCTACAGCAACGAAGCTGAGATCGGGGAGGCCTTCCAGGAATGTGTTGGGCCCAACAAGGTAAAAGCACAGGAACTGCCCTGCTGACTGTGTGTCGTGCCAAAACTTACAGCTGTCACCTGTGAAGTTAACATTTGTGGCTTTTCCTGCTGGTCTACCCCAGCTGTCTGCAATTTATCAGGAGAAGGCATGAAAGGGGGCTTTCTCTCCTCTTAGAACCCTCCTGGCTGTCATGGATGAAAGATTGTCAGGGATATTTGGATGGAAGCTACAGAAAATGCCTTTGGTGGTGGTGGTGGATTTTTTCCTCTTCCTTCCCTTTTTCCCCCCGACAAAGTATCCCAATTTGGAATACTTTGGGGTTTCCAGAATCAGTAGTTATAATGTAAAATATTTGTCATGATTTCTATGAAAAGCTGCTCTGACTTTCCAGTCTAGCATGCAATGGTGGATAGCCACAGCAAATTTAGTTTTTTTGGTTATTGATAAAATACCAACTGTAGGTTTTTTTATTACAGATAAAATATGAGTGAGTAAATGTGGTGAATTTTATTTTTTTTTAAACAGTGATTGCATGTGAAAGGTTCATAGCTGTAGCTCCAGAGTTTGCACCTGAGAGTTTCAGGCCTAAGTATAATGTAATGTGACAGGCATTCCTGTGTATGAGCTGAGGTGGAATCTTAAATTTATCCCCTAAAGGGGCCAAAAGGATAACCTGTAGAACCTCACAGCCTATGGAAAGAAAGTTTTCATGTTCGTGCTTTCCTGCTGCTCTTGCCTTGGCTTTAGGGCATTCTCTTTGTTATGTGATGTGCTTGAGAGAGGCTGTTTTCAGCTTGCCCCAGGGATTCCTCCCTACTAGACAGTGCTAACTAACAAAGGGAAACGTAGGCCTTTTGTTCAGTTCACATTAGCTAGCTAACTTAGAACTAGAATTTGAATTAAAATTCTTCTAAAAAGAATTTTAAAATATCTTCCTTTTAAACACAACATCCTTGTGTGAAACACAGAAATAATTGAATGGTTGGAATAGAGAAACTAAAAAATTAACCATTCCAAATTCTTCAAAATACAGACTTGAGTGAAGTTTTGTCAGACATGAGACAGTGCGAAGTGTCCTTTCTGATGGAATTCTGTGCTTCAGTTTGCCCAATGTGATCTCCCTTTTGTATTTTATACTTTCTAGTTAACCAGTTCTCTATTGTTTTATTTCTGGTTCTTACCCTTCCAACACAGGGCTCTCAGTTCTTAGTGTGTTCCTTCCACAGCCTACAAACTCAAATGCAGAGGTTTGGGGAATCTTCTGTTTATTTTCCCATGCTTTTCTCTACAAGAAGCAATCTTGGTTTATAGCATGTGATGAGTAAAGTAAGTTAGCTGGCTGGGCCTGGAATATGTGAATTGTTAAATAGAAAATTCAAAATTTACATATGAATAAGCTGAGTAATCTTTTGGCCACATCACACTTAGTAATGGTTTTAACCCTTGAATTGGAAGGTTTGGAAGAGTGTGTATGTGGAAAGGAATGTTTTGGTTTTCAAAATTTCTAATAAATTGCTAAAGTATTTGATATACTTTAGGACTTGCCACTGTGTGTATTTTTCTGGCTCATCTCCATCCAGTATATTTTGAAAGGTTTAATTTGTAGGTTCCATGTGTTACCTTTTTTAAAAAAAACAAACACCATAACAAACCACAAAACTTCAGTTGTTTTCTTTTTTAAAACTAATTGGGGAATTGTTGCAAGTCTCTTTCTGAACTTGCTCCAGTATATTGTGCTTTCCTTCCCTTCTTGAAGGTTATTAAAAGGGAGGACCTGTTTGTAACATCAAAGCTCTGGAATACCAAGCACCACCCAGAAGATGTAGAGCCAGCGCTGAGGAAGACACTTGGAGATATGAAACTGGATTACCTGGACCTGTACCTCATGCACTGGCCTCATGCCTTTGAGTAAGTTCTAGATAGAAAGGGCACAGAATGCAGAAACACCAGTTTTACATAAGTGGCTCACGTTATATCCTGAGGACCTTCTTTCTGAGCTGTGAATTTCTTCCTGTTTATGCTGCCTGCAAGGTGTTTTTTGGTGTTTAAAATAGTCTAATGTTTTCATCTAGGCATTGGCCAGCTATTTTTGGTTCTGCCATTGGCCTACATTGTAACCATGAGGAAACACCAGAGCTGCTTTGTGCCTTAGTTGTACTGATCTGTAAAATGGGAATTAAGTGCTTCATAAAGAAAACAACACTTTTCACTTGGAGTTATTAACTGTAGTGGAGTGGTCAAGCACATGCAGTATCATGGTGGTATGAGGAGGAAGTGAATTAACTTCTTATAAAACTAATTGCAATAATTCTATGATTTGAGGAAATAAGAGACAAGAAAGTTTTCCAGTTAAGTACTAAATGCACTTATCCTACAATCCCAGGAGAAGCACAGTTCCATACTCTAGTTCCTTGGAGATGTGGAAGCAGTTGTTTCCCCACCCAGCTACAATCAGCAAAAAGGCAGGGGGAATAAATCTCCAGACCAGATGTTTGCATGGAGTCTTCACTCAAGCCCTTTTAATTTAAGGGGCCTCTGTTCGGCAAATCTGAGAATGTTTTTTCTCCTTCTAGTCATATGAACTGAATTTTACAAACGTCATACACTAACGAGAAGATGAATGATGCTCAAAGTTTAAATATATTCCTCAGCATAACAGAATGAGGAAGTGTTTATAACTAGAACTGGTCCGGAGGAAGAGCTGTTAAAAATTCCCCCTGTTGTGCAACAGGTTTGCCTTTCATTTGCTTGAAAAAAACCACCTCATCAAACATTGCTTTGATAATGACACATAATACAAATAATAATGTATGTTTAGATACTACTAATATTTAAATTTAGATTATATTGTGATGCTGTTGACAAAACTGACAGTCTAATAAAGCAGTTTCATTTCTTTTCTCATTGAAAACTCCAGTCATATGAGGATGCTCTTCTGACTTGGGAGCTCATAAGGCTTTCAAAGTTATTTTTGGTTCTAGATTTATCAGTGCCATGAAGAACCATCTCCCCTTGTCCCCAAGCACTGCCATTTCTCACACCATTCACTGCTTAGCTAGAGTGGTGTAAGAGTCTCAGTGCTGAGCTAGCAAAGTCCTGTGGTGATTATGGAGCAGTGCTCTTCCAGGGGGAATGCTTGTACCCTTCCAAGCATGGACTGCTCAGAGACCAGTCATAGCCCTTGGCTGTGGGGGTGTCACCTGGCACAGCTGGGTACTTTGTGTCTGTTTGGGTGGGGTTTTTTTGGTTTTTTGTTTTTTTTTTTTTTTTAATGTGTTGGTATGACTAATTGGAAGGAAACACACCCAACCTATAAACAGCATGTAGATGTTAAGACTTCTGGGAGAATCTGTGCTTGTATTGAGTACTGGCACAGCTACAGAATCCAGAGGGAGTGGGAAGGCCAGTGTCCTTTGACTAGAGTTTTTCCTAGATAGCTCTTAAACCCAGATCCCTTTGGTAGCAACTCCAAGCCACCCTCTGAGTTGCTTCTCCCTAAATCAGCTGTTTTACTGAGATCAAAGTGTGCAAAGAGCTGCTGCTGTGTGTACAGTGGTTTAACAGTTCTGTGTAGTCACTACTGCATAGCTGAGTACTTCAAAGTGCTGTGTAACAACTTTACGAAGGAAAGACTGTCTTGTGTAATAACTGCTTATAGGTTAAGTCATGGAATGGAATTGAACAGACATTCATTCAGTTTGTACTCTGCCCTTCAGACTATGTATAAACTTCTAAGAATACTTTGAGAAAAGTTTCTGTAAGTGAAGAATTAATGTAATATAAATAATATGGTGTATGTACTTACACTTCACCTTTGATGCTGTAGACGAGGGGACAATCTGTTCCCAAAGAATCCTGATAACACAATGCGTTATGACTACATTGATTACAAGGATACGTGGAAGGCTATGGAGAAACTGGTGGAAAAAGGTCTTGTGAAAGCCATTGGGCTGTCAAACTTCAACAGTCGTCAGATCGATGATGTACTAAGTGTGGCTACTGTGAAGCCAGCTGTGCTCCAGGTAAGGTGGATATTTGTCCATAAGAATGAAGAATTTGCAAACCAATGTTATGTGTTTAGCACAAGAGGTGCAGCTTCTCATTTGCAGGGAAGAATACAGCCAGCTCTGCAGGAGCAGGCACACAGAGGCTGTCTTTCCAGGCAGATTATTTATTGGGAGGGAGGTCTATATCCATGTTCAGTGGGCATTTACAGCTGCTTAGTTGAACACGTCTGTGGAAGAGCTCATCTTCCATGTGAGGAACAATTTAGTCTGTAAAAATGAAAGATTTTGAGGAAGTAACTTGAATCCCTACTGCAGAGAAGTTCCTTGCTTGTTGGATGATCTGTTTGGTACCAAGGGAAAGTCCAGCACCAAGCTTAGGTGATCTGTTCTCTGTTTCCTGTAAGCTTAGCCTACCAGACACTTCTTTCTCCTGGTAGTGACTTGAGTTAGTAAGGTTAACTTAAACCTTATTCTCATAAGGTTTTCTGGAATCTGGAATGGGCTCCTGTGATATGTTTGGTTCTTTTGTGCTTGACTTCCCGATTGTTTCATTTTGTGTTGATATCTGTTCTGTAGCCACTCACTGTGGGTCATTTTAATAGGTGGAATGCCATCCTTACCTAGCTCAGAATGAGCTGATTGCTCACTGCCAGAAACGAGGACTGGTGGTCACTGCCTACAGTCCCCTTGGCTCTCCGGATCGCATGTGGAAACACCCAGATGAGCCTGTGCTTCTAGAGGAACCTGGGGTCAAAAAAATTGCAGAAAAATACAGCAAGTCACCTGCACAGATCATCCTCAGGTACAGAATAATTGTGAGAGAGGTGGTGTTTGGGACCCCGCCTTCCATCAAGTAGAACATACAAACTAGAAGGAATCCACTTAAAGTGTGTCAGGGAGGGGTTTAAATCACAGGGAGTGCCAAAAGCAAACCCCACTTGGTGCTTGTTTTACAAAGCTGGTAGAGTTGGTCCTGCCTTAGGGCAGGTAGACTAGATCAGAGGGGTCCATTCAGGGCCTGGATCCATGTCTGGGACAGCTCACATGGACTGTTCCCATGTCTGGGACAGTACCTCTTCTGCTGGGAAACAGCAGTAGGACAATTAAGGCAGCAGCGTACCGCATCTGAGTGGTGCCCACTGAGTTTGCATGTGGCCAGTTCCTTGAAGCCTCTAGTGCCTGCTGCTGCACTCAGGTGGGCTCCTAGGAAGAGGGGCTGAGGAAAAGACCTGCCTCCTGTGCTCTGAAGAACTGTTTGCTGTTTTGTTTTTATGTAGCCAGGTACTTGATATTGGGAAACAAGGTGACTGAGTTATACCCAGAATGTGATCAGCACCTTGTAAACTAAAATTGGATTTCTATCCTCATTTTTCTTGACTGGCTTTGTATCCACCAGTGTCACTACCAGTCTTGGGCAGTAGCAGGTTACCCAGAGAGCTGTATACATTCAAGATTTTGAGCTCAAGCCACTAGACAGGCACTTCAGAGATCTGGGTTTTCATCTAGTTTCTGAGTGGTTGTCAGGTTAGAACTTGCTTGAAATGCCTAAGTATGTTTTTCTGACTGTTTCTTGGGTTTTTAACTTAAAACGCTTGAAACCTGGGTGCTTTTTCCAAGGCATGAACCTGTTCCCCTCCCTGATTAATTCAGTTGTTATTGTCTTGCTTGAATTTGGGCACACCAGGTCCTAATACAATACAGGGCCGTGTCACTCCTCCTGTGAGGATTTTTATTTCATAGAATTGGCATCTCTGCTGCCACAGATTATTACTCAACCAAAATAAATGCTTATTGTTGGGCTGCATGCACAAAGTCTCTCACCTCCTCTTGCAGATGGCAAGTGCAGCGTAAAGTGGTTGTCATTCCCAAGAGTGTCACTCCTGCTCGCATTCAGCAGAATCTCCAGGTAAGCTGAAATGGAGGAGACGAGTTTTGGAAAGGCACTTTTTATGTGAGTAGTTGCTATACTGTCCTACAACTTGCAGAGCAGCAAGCTGAGGCATTTGGTTCATACTTGTTCACCAACGTATGCACACTCTGGGGAGGGAGGGTAAAGATTCTTTTCGAAAACAAAGGATGTGTTTTAAGGAACTCAGTGTGTGCAATGTGCACATGCACAGTCTTGTTATCAGAAGGTAAAGAATGTACTTTGTAGAGGTCTAAACGAAAAATCTGTGCTCAAATTTTTTTGAGACACAAATTTATTGAAATAGGGAGTCTTCTAATTATGCTCAGTGATTCTTATTTATGAGTAATAGTTGGTCTGTCCTGCAAGTGAGGGCTGGTGACTACTTCTCCAGCAAACTGCCATTCTAGTGATGCTGAAGGAGTAAGTGTGGTTCACTTCTGTTCTGAAGTAGAGACTTTAGAAATTATTTGAAAACCCTGACTTTAAATAATCTTGAGGGATGTTTCTGAATCACCTCCTTGGATCTTTTTTTCATAAAGCTTGGCTGGTTACATACTTGTTTTTAAGTTAGCAGTTGTTTCTGTAACTGTTACTGCCATTAATCCGAATTCTGCCATGTAGTGTGCTGCTAGAAATGTCAAGAAATTCCCATAAATTCTGCAGTCACTCAAGGTTTAGATCTACGTGGAAACAGAATATTTATTGAATAGGCAGCACTTACTCTGAGAAACAGTCCCACTGCTTTCTACTTAGCAGCAGAGCACTACGCAGTACCTGTGTAGGCTTAGAGCTGGCAGTTGAACAGCTCAGACTTTAAGCCTTTGCTTTGGTGTTTGTTATCAGTTTAATTGTAATTTCATATTTATTAGCAGAAAACAAACTGATAGCAACCCATGGTTATTGAGTAAAGCCTCTGGCTTTTGTTCTCAGGTGTTTGATTTCAGCCTCACAGAAGAGGAGATGAGCCACATTGGAAGCCTGAATAAAAACTGGCGTTACATTGTGCCAATGATTACGGTAAATTTCTTGTGTTTCTAATAGTTTTCATTATGTGCATAGGGCCACCACTTGGGATTTTTACAGTTTTGTTTCTTTAGTGTTCCCACCAGAACTACTTACTCATAAGAACACTGCATCTTCTTAGGGTATCTAAGATGAAAGAATTTTTCAAAAGCTGGGTACAGAAAAGGCAGCTTATTGAAAACTTTTGTCATCTGTTTTGGACACTGGTGGCTCTCTTGAGTTCTCATTACTGACTCCCATGGGTTTTTAAGTCAGAGTCCCATCTTCAAATCTCACCAAACTCCTGCTGATTTGTTCTTCTCAAGTCCAAGCAGGCTAAGCTCTATGGCATTCCTCCAGAAGAACTCCTTATGCCAGCTGTCATTGTCTACTTTGTACTGTAAACCTCTAAGATCAGCGAAGACTCAGGGTGCTGCTGCTTCTCCACATCCATTGTGGAAGTCGCATCAGGGAATTTGTCCCCTCCCCTCCGCTGCATGTCCCTGTTTTCAGAATCTGTTGTAATGACCTTCCTCCAATGTAAGGAATTTGCATTAGGCTGTTGTATTTTTCTTCCCAAATCCATTAGCTGCAGCATCTTTTAGTATCAGTAATTTACTGTGTCACACGAACCCTTACCTTGTGTGCCAGTTTGTTTTTAGAGAAGCCTGTGCCTTGTAAGTGGTGAAGTCCTCTTGGTCTTTCTTCTATTATATTAAAGGACCTGAACTTGTTCCTTTTCCCTCACTGCAAAAAAAAATAGTCAATGCTTTGTTGTCTCCTGTCTTTGTAGTGTTTTTCATTTCTTCTTGTCCTGCTTCTGACTGTACAACAGAAAGCTGTTGCCATTCCCTGGTGCATCACTGGCCAGGATATGGCAACTGGAACGAGTTGCTGTAGTTGTGCTGTAATGAATCTGAAGTGATTTATCCCTTCTCTGCCATACAGTACACTGCACAGATACAGGAAATCTCAGCAAATTTGGGAGCTGTCACAAATAGCCTGGCCTCTTCAGCACTTTGCCTGTAAATTATCCTTCAGTAGTGGCTGCTGGCTGTAGGAATTCCCTGGGGAAAGCTTTTCTCCAGGATTTATCATCGTGGGTTTTTCGAATACTTGAGAGTGTATCAGTGACCAGCCCAAGTTAGAAAAGAGAAGCTGTGAATGTGTGGGGAGTGACTGTCTCATATCAAGGGTAGATATGTGTTACAGCTCTCACAGTTTGTCATGCTTACATGAGCCTCAAGGCCACCCTTTTAACTGTATGTGTGCATAAATATAAACCCCCACATCCCTGCAGCCAAAATTCTCTCTGTGTTTATAGATCAGGAGTCTGTATACCAAACGACAAGCTTAGCTGCTGATCTGTGTGAATGGGGTAGTGACAAGCACACCTGCTGCTGACAATATGTTTCTTTCATAGTGTTTTGCTACTCATGCTGCAAACAAAGTTGTTTTGTTCATGAAACTGCAAAATACATTAAAATGTAGCCGGCCTTGAATGAGCCAGGGATAACTCATGTGCTTTTGTTACCTGGGAGACCTGATCAGATCACAGGGATTCACAAAGGAGAGATGAAATACAGTTCAAAGTGGCAGCCCATCCAGCTTGAGAAAGGGTGAATGTGATGCAGCTGGGCTTCAAAGATATTGCCATATTGTCAGATAACAAGACAGGAAGGAGCAAGATGAGGAGAGTTAAATCACAGCTCCATAGCTCTAAGATCTCTAATGGAACCTTTTGTCTCCTGCCCATCCCTTCTGGGCTTATTGGAAAGAATTTTCATCAACTGTGAATTAAAATTCCTGTCTAACCTTTCATGCCTATCTCCACTATGAATCTGACTTAGTGTCTGGATTTCAAAGTGTGATGTGGCAGTGACATGAGAGCTCCTATCATAACTGATGAGACAGTTCTTCCTTGCTTTACTTCATTGATCTATAGCCACAAGTTCCTATAATTGTGCCGCTCTCTTCCTCGCTGGGTATGTTTAAAGCCTGAGGGGAGGCTATTACATTGCATGTAGACAATTAAAGTTGCTTTATACTTTTAACTGTTCATTATCTGGATAGAGTTTGGAAGTTACCTTGCACCAGTCTGAAATCCAAACTTTTGGAAACATATAATTGGCCAAGGAATATACTTTAGTGAAACTTAAATGACTGTCAGGCCAGGAGAGGAGGAGTGTGATGAGCACATCATGCTCTCTTTTTAAGAGTTAGCTACTGTTGACCTGCAGGTGTGTTCATTGCTGATTTTACCCCCCCCTCCTTCTCTCAAATTCCTGGAGTAGACGGGAATCAGTGATGTGAAACATTGCTTCTGGCAGCTGCTGTCTTGGCCTGCTGTGAACAAGAATGCTTGCCTGTTCTGTGTGGACAAATATGCAGGGGGACAGAACTGGGGGGAAAAGTGAAGAATATGAATTCTAGGAACATGAGGAAGCTGTTGGCTTTCAAGAGAACTTGAGGAAACCTGAAGCTACTGTGACACTTCTGTCCACAGTTTTAAGGATTGCCTTCAGCTGACAGCTTCATTTCAGGTCTATTTTAATTGGAGCATTAATCAAATGTTAGACCGTAACATCTTCGTTCCGTGCTCTGCAGTGCCCCCAGGTGACTCATTTTATTTAAACAGCTCATTGCAGGAATTCCAGTCGCTTTGAAATGCAGGTTTTATATTCAAAGCTAATGGGGCACTTGCTAGTGGATACTTGGTTTGAAAGTTCCGGTGATTTCCTGTGCCCGGTAACATTTTGAGTGATTGCTACCATCACGTTTATATTTATAAAAAACAATGATTTCTCTAACATAACTTTTATTCAGACATCAGTTGTTTAACATGAGTTTTAGCAGGATGATGCTTGCCTGACACGTGGGGAGGTGTGTGCTCTGGGCCAGTGCTGCACCCAGACTTCCCCAAACGTTACAGATGAGGTTTTACCTCAGCGACACGGAAGTTGGGGGTGTTGCAATGGACTTGGTGCAACCAGAAATGCAAGTTGTGCACCTGAATGCTTCGAGGTGGGATGTAGGAACTGAGACTTCTGCATGGCCACGTCTGGTTTTGGGCCAGCCCGAGCCTCTGGTTATCTGTGAATACTGGTTTCAATGCTCCCATTTTACAGCTGGACAATCTGGTCTTCTGTGGAAATGTTCCTAAAAGGAGTTCAGTGGCACTATTAATGCCTCAGTATGTGACCCTGAACAAGCCTCTCAATGTGTTTCATCTTATCCATCTCTAAAATTGGCAGCCCAGCAATCCTCTGTCATGGAAACATGGACAAAGGCTCCAACTCCAATAAAGTGTTTTGAACTGTGCATGTTACAACACTTACTCAGTAACAGCTACAAGGCAGAAGGTTTTTAACTATCTTTAGTCTAATTCTTCAAGTCTCTGCAGCTTGAGAGACTCTTGCTCTAGGCTACAGAAGTCTGTCTTTTCTTTCAAGAAAGGCTGAGAGGACTTGGGAGTAGAGTGAAGAGCTCTTGTTTAAGCTGAAAAATGTACTCCCAGATGTTTGGGGTACACAGGTTTAGAAATCTAAATCATGGAGAACTTGAAACTGAGAGTAAGAATGGATTTTATCTTTCTGACTTGAGTCTGTCTTGTTTATTTCACAGGTGGATGGAAAGCTGGTAGCCAGAGATGCTGGACACCCCCACTACCCCTTCAATGACCCCTATTAACTACTGGAAAATAAGGTGTTGAAGTAATGCTCCCGTGCGTGCCCTTCCACAAAGTAATTGTTGCCACAATTTGTCAAAAGCATTGCACAAATTAAAACCTTCCTTCCCAAGTAGGTTTTCCTACAATGTACTACTTCTAATCGACCTCCTGCCTGGAGATCCTGTAGCTTCCGTGCCAAAGTTTGTGGATTTATTACAATGACTGCAAGCTGGCTCCTGGAGGCATCAGATCTTTTGGAGATTAGATGAAGAGTGATGGAGTCTAAGTCAAGTTCCAAACACATTGGTATCAGACTAGGGCATTACTTAGGGTAATTACTTTGGTCCCTACTGTGAAACGGTTTTGAAAACTTTAGTTACTACCATGATGAGGGAAAAAAAAAGGAAGGGTGAAGGCATGAAAGTTTTTTAAGGCTAAATAATTGCTCAGCCATCAACTTTGATATCTTTATTAATATTTTTTACACAGGGAATAAAGTGAAATGTGCTACAGTTGCACTATGTCCATAAACCATTCATTAAAATCCGAGTAATCAGCCATGCCCAATGCTTTTATCCACTTCATAGTACTTGTGGGACCTGGAATTCTCAATTTTCTCTTTCTTTTAATTTGCCTGTAGATTTGAGCAGAGTAAAAGCAGACTCTGGAGCAGGCCTTCAGGGCAATCCTTTCTCTTGCTTGTCACAGTGCTGGGTTTCAGCTCTGACAATAGCTCTGATCCTATCACAAAAGCCACAAGAGCTTTTCAGCAAGTCTTGCAGAAAAACATCCTGCTTTTCCCGTGAAGTTGTCCAGTGTTTCTTTACCAAAGATGTCCATTTTGAGTTCTGGAAGGTCACAAAATTATTTCCTGGTTGTACAGTAAGACCAAAGACCTTTCAGCGCACCCTCTGTTTTAATGTTGCATTTTTGGCTGCTGCCAAAAAATGTCTTTGGTTGATCTTGGGAGAGCTGCTCCTGTCTCCTGCTGGTAACTCTCGGGGTGAGTCATTTGCCTTTTGTGCCTCTGTTTCCCTACTTGCCATGTCTGTGTTCCCCCTGGCAGGGACTAATTTGCTGAGTGCTGATGCACCCTTGGCCAGGTCTAAGCAGAGTTTTCTTTTGTTTCAGTCTCCTAATGAATTGGCTGCTCATCTGAGCACAAAGGGCATGAGGTGTTAGTACCTGCCTGTGCTCTGGTGGTGATCCATTCTGTGGCCTTAGTAACATCAACACTTTATTTTGGTCCTCTCTACCTGTTAAATAGGATTAATTTTTTTCCCCATAGTAGTAGCAAACAATTAGAAAAATAGTCAGATAGTTCAAAAGTTAAAGAATTAGACACTTTAATTTGGATAGCCTCATTTGCAATAGGCCTGTAGCAGATCTATGCATTCCTCTTGAGTGTAATGCCTTCTCAGGTAATTCCTGCCCTGGGCCTTACAGTGTGCAGCTAAACTGCAAAAAAAAGAGTGACACCTATTTATCACTCCTTTATCAACCGCAGGCAAAATTTCAGGAACTTCTGTTCCTTGGTAAAATGTTTCCTAATTCCTGATGAATTTGCCTCAGTGGAGGAAACCATTGCACCTCATTTAGGATTCCTTTCTAGACTGGACATTTTCTCCTAAGGAAAGTTAAACTGCTGATGGTTTTTTAAATTGTTCTAATCAAACACGGTAACTTTGAATACGGTTCTTGTTGCAATCATTAGGCAAGCCATTGTCCTTTGAGGGAACTCTGGGGACTGCAGTCATCCTGCCAAAGACAGTGGCTTTTCTTGCTTGTTTCACTTGCATGTTTGCTTGTTTAAATAAATTCTGTACTCATTGTATGACTTCGAGACTTTTTCCCTCCCTCTTATCTCAAGGCCCCAAGTAACTTTCTCTAGTTATTTCTAAGAGTACCTAAGTCGTCTGGGAGTATTCCTAAGAAAAGCACATTAATGCTGTAGCTCTGTGAACCCTACACTTCCCAGCTCTGTTCCTGCGGGGAGGGACATAGCGGGATTGAAGCTGGAGAACTTTTACCTTGAAATAGCAGAGCCTGGAGGTCTCGGTGCTGGGCTGTGCTGTGACAGGGCAGCGGCCATGTCAGCCCTGCCTGCTCGTGTACATGTGCCAGGGGAGTGCCGAGCGGCTGCGTGAGCCGGGCCGAAGCCCAGGGCCTGCACGCCTGGAAGAGGCCGAGGGCGGATGCAGAGCCCGGGCCGGGGCGCCGGAGCCTCCCAGGCCCCCAGGCTGGGGCTGAGGGGCTCCCGCAGCCGGGCTGTGAGGGAGCGGGACTGCACCTCCCGGCATGCCCCGCGGGGCCCCGCCTCCCTCGCCGGCACTACACTTCCCAGCGCGCCCCGCGCGGCGGCGCCCCCGGCGTCCCGCGGCGGGGCGGGCGCGTAGCGTGCCGGGA